>JAJGRX010000262.1:0-194228 GCA_025461125.1 Carex kokanica | reverse complement strand
GTTTTAACTGGAACATTTTGAAAACATACTTCATTACGATGTTTTCATATTGTCCAACAGATGCCCAAATCATAAAACAAAAGTTACCAATATCATTGAAGAAACTGGCGGCTTTCTCATGGCTGCTCAGTGTGTATAGATAACCACATTTCTGAAGTAACTTCACATCCAAATTACCTTTATCTTTAAATTTCTCAAATTCTATACCTGCCATCTGTTGACGTTCAGTTGCATTCGCTATGACTACTAGAGTTAGGGCTGCAGAAAAAATTCGTAGTTCGTTATTCGATTCGAGTTTGATTCGAAAAAGTTCATAAAAAATTCGATTTGAAGTTGATAAGTTCGTTCGAAATTAATTCAAGCCAAACTTAGTTCGAAATTAATTCAAATCAAACTCAAACTGAACCTAATTCATTCGAAATAGGTTCGCAAACCAAATTTAATTAGTTCGAAATTAACTTAAACGTGAACTATTGAATTCCGCTGATAACTTATGTTCACTGATGAAATATAAGACTGCCCAGTCCATAATTGCTCTCAGTTCTAACTTAAATTGTATTTTGAATACTTTGGATATTTGAAAACTTTAGTAATGTTGCTCCTGTTGGCTATTTAGAAAACTTTGGATACTGTGATTGTACTGAACTTTGATTGATTGTACTAAACTTTGGTGTTTGATATAAATTTTGGTATTTCTAATGAACTTTGATATAAACTTTGTTGTACTATGTAATTAGAATTCAGAATGCCTGAATTTTTATTGAAGTGCTGTAATCACTAGATGAGCTTGAAGCAATATTTGGTGTCCGTCATGACTCATGACGTCATCTCTTTTTCATCCCCAATCAATCTGGTCTCGATTCACTAAAGTATCTCAAATTTTTAGTTCAGATCTGAACCGTCCTAATTTTTGGAGACAAATCCTGGTCAATTTACAAAGCTTTGTTCTAGAATCAGTTTAATTTGAGTGATATTCATTGGCACAATTTTTTTCAAGATAATAATTGTAATTGCAAACCTAATTGTTTATTCCAACTGTTGGGGTATATATACCCATTTACATATATCCCTACTAGATTATTCTCTAATTGCACTTTTACCAATAACCTTTGACACATTAATAAACTCAACACTTCCCCTTAAGATGGCGACATATATCTACTATGCCCATCTGGTTACACAATCCAGATAGTTCTAATGAATTAAGTTCCTTGGTGAGGCAATCCGCCACTTGCTCTCTTCTTAAAACGTGACCTAATTTTAATAGTCCACTATTCAGTTTTTCCTTGATGAAGAACCTATCGATCTCCACATGCTTGGTCCTATCATGTTGCACCCGGGTTGTTGGCAATGCTGATAGCTAACTTATTATTGCACCACAACTTCATTTGTGCTCCTCGATCCACCTTTAGCTCCACCAGAAGAGATTTCAGCTACAACAACTCGGCAACATCCTAAGGCCATAGCCCTTGTACTCAGCCTCAGCAGTCGACTGTGCTAACACTGACTGCTTCTTCCTCTTCCAAGAGACCAAGTTACCTCCTACAAGATACGGTAACCTCGACGTAGACCTCCTGTCATCGGCGCAACTAGCCCAATCCGGAGTCACAGTAGCGTTCAATACTTAGATGGCCATTCAACCTGAAGATCAACTCCTTTCCTGGTGCACTCTTCAGATACCTCAGAATTTGATACACTACATCCATATGACCTTTCCTCGAATCGTGCATGTAACGACTCACCACGCTAACTGCAAATGAGATGTCAGGACGAGTGTGACTCAAATAAACCAAGCGGCCCACCAATCTCTGGTATCTTTTCCGATCGACTGACTCTCCAGTCTCTACGCTCAATTTGACTCTCTGATCAATTGGAGCAACAGCAGGGCTTGCACCCCAACATGCCGGTCTCAGTGAGAAGGTCTAGCACATACTTCCTTTAAGAGAGAACAATCCCCTCTGGTCCAGAGCTACCTCAATTCCCGAGGAAATATCGAAGCAAGCCTAGATCCTTGACCTTAAACTCCTTGCTCAATCTCACCTTCAGTTAGGCAATCTCCCTTTCGTCACTTCCCCCGTGACAATCATGTCATCAACATACACATCAAGCATTGTAGTATGACCTTCATGCTATCGAAAAAACACTGTGTGGTCGGCATTGATCTGCTGATATCTCATGCCTACCATAGCCTTTCTAAACCTATCAATCAGGCTCGAGGAGACTGCTTCAGCCCATAAAGCGACTTTCCTCAATCTGCACACCTTACACCACTGTCTGGTTAATGCCGAACCTCGGTGGGACCCCCATATACACCCCTTCCAACAAATCTCCATGAAGGAATGCATTTTTCACATCAAGTTGGTGTGGATTCCACCCACCATTCACTGCTAGGGAAACCAGCGTCCTGACAGTGCTCATCTTTGCCACTGGTGCAAAGGTCTCATCGTAGTAAATGCCGTACGTTTGACTGTACCCTTTCTCCACCAAACGTGCTTTGTAGCGCTCAACCTTCGTCTGGGTTTTGCTTTACCGTGAAGACCCATTTGCACCCCACTGCTCTTTTCCCGGCTGGAAGTGGCACTATCTCTCCTGTTCTGTTTTTATGGAGAGCCCCAAGTTCTTCGTGCATGGCAGCTTTCCACTTTGGATCCTCCTTAGCTACCTCCCAACACTTAGGTATAGAGATAGTGTTCAATGATGCAATAAATGCTCCATGTACAAGTGATATGTTAGAATATGAGACAAACTGAGCAATGTCATGTGGGAATCCAAAGCGATCAGGAGGATGTCCCCGCATTGCTAGTCCTCCTTAGTGCAGTGGGAGTAGAAGAGAGAGGAAACAGATCACCTAAATCTGTGGTGGGTGTTGTAGGCGTCTCAGGAGTCGAGGTAGACCGGGACAAGAATCTCTGTGGCACAAGTGGTGTTGGCATAGCTCCCTCATTCTGCTTCGTCCTCTATTGGTACACTCTCAGCTCCCCCTGAGTCTGAGTCTCACCATCTTGTGGTATTTCCTCCTTTTCCGGCTCTTCCTTAGCCGATTCCTCTTCTTCCTCCGATTCGTCCCTCATGACAGGGCAAGGCATCGTTCCCACACTTATCAATTGCTCACCCTCACTACTCTCCCCCTCGTCGCCTCATACTTCCAGTGTTTGGTGAGTTCCCAAAGGGTGAGGTCGCCTCCAGGGAATAGTACGGTTCGAACTCTCGAAAGGTCACATCCATGCTCACAAATCGTTTCCTCTCTACAGGACTCCAACACACATACCCCTTCTGCGTAGCCGAGTAACCAACAAAGACACACCTCACAGTCCTGGGATCCAATTTCCACATTGTTGGTCTGTTGTCCTTCACAAAACATACGCAACCAAACACCTTTAATGGAAGTATTCCTCCATTATCTCCTTTCAACATCTCACATGGGGTCCGCCATTCCAACACTCTTGAAGGCATTCTGTTGATCAATTGGGCTGCTGTTAAGACCTTTTGCCCCCACAAGTGCTTTGGAACATCCATCCAGATCATCATGCACCTGGCTACCTCTAGAAGATGTCTATTCTTCCTTTTTCCTACCCCATTTTGCGCTGGTATGTATGGGCATGTGATTTGATGATGTATCCCTTGGACTGACAAGTACTCCTCAAATGCGTTGTTTGTGTACTATGTCCCATTATCATACCTCAATACCTTCACTATTGCCCTGTATTGAGTATGAACTGTCTTGTGAAAAATCTCTAAAGCAAGCAAACACATCACTTTTGTTTTTCATAAGATATAACCAAGTAACACGAGAAAAACAATCAATGAAAGTTACAAAATATCTATAACCATTCAAAGAAGTAGTAGAACAAGGTCCCATACATTTGAGTGAATCAAATAAAAAACACAAGAACTTCTATTACCCGAGCTTACATAAGAGCTTCGGGTATGCTTGCCAAACTCACACGTATCACACACAAGTTTATGTTTATTAGCCTTTTCGTATAAGAATGGATACAAAACGACTCAAAACTCCAAAAGAAGAATGTCCCATACGCCGATGGTGTAACAACAACTCATCCTCCACACTCCTCTTCTCAATCATGGATGTCAGCGCTGAATCCATCCCTTCTCGGCCCAAGTACCATAGCCCTCTACTCCACATGCTAATCCCAAGTCTCCGGCCAATCCCCTTCTTTTGAAAGATCACCTTGGGAATATCAAAAGAAACAACACACTTTAGTTGGAGTATAATAGCACTAATGGATAAGAGGTTTACTGGAAAAGAAGGAGCATGCAACACATTGGACAAAGTCATAGAGTCGGTACACCTAACCGTACCCTTACCAACCACAGGCTGTGCTGTGCTATTAGCTGTTTGGATGCTCTCTAGGGCTGCTAGGTGAGTATAGGACGAGAACTCACGATGAGCCCCTGTGACATGTCGAGATGCACCTGAGTCTACTATCCACTCTGGTGATCTGATGGTAGATATGGAGGAAAGAGCATGAGTATCACAAGTACCTTTGTCTGAGTGAGCATAAGTAGCAAATTTAACCCTAGATGACAACGATGTGGAGCCCTCCTCAGTCATAGGCCTCTTGCCCCCAACGTTCGCCACCATCTTCTTCCTCATCATCTCTAGGACCTCCTCTTCAGTAAAGGTCTGAGCTGCCTTTTCCTCTTCCTCTGTCACCGTCAGATTTGCCCGATATCTCCCAGACTGGGCACCTCTGCCACCTTTACGACTGTGACCACGACCTCCGGTCTGTGCACGTCCACCTATCTCTTTCTCCTTGGGTGGCCTAGGACAAGCCTTGCTTAGTGCCCCACTTCTCCACAGTTGTGGCACTTGCGAGTCTCCCCCTAAACCCCAGTCATACCTGAGTTCGAGACTGCCAAGGCTGAACGCATCCCGGCACTTCCACTAGTCTCGGAGTGCAACTTCATGCGACTCTCCTTCTGCATCATAGCCGTAATTGCCTCGTCCGGTGGGGGGATCTTTGCTTGAGCAAGGAGTACTGCTCTCCTTTGATCAAATGCCTGATTGAGATGTTTCAAGAACCGCATTGTCCTTTCTTGATGAAAACTCTCATCTTTCTTGCATTCCGGATCCTTGCAACTTTTCCTCGGCGAGAAGTGATCATAGTATGCCCATAGTCTCTCTAGATCTACTGAATACTCCTGGATCGTCCTATCTCCCTGAACCACCTCATCAATCTGGTTCTAGATCTGGAATAATTGCATATTGATTTCTGCCCCCACATAGGTCCTCTTCAGTTTGGCCCAGATCTCCGGCACACTCTGGAAGCCACCAACTGTTAAAGAGATCGATTGTATCATCTAGTTGAGCAACCAGGTATACAGTAGCGCATGTGTGGATCTCCAATCCTCCTGCTCAGCTGTGTTCTGTGCTGGCTCACTCTTCTCCCCTGTCAACCACCTGTCGAGGCGCTTACCCTGAAGTGCCCATATGATCCGTCGTGACCAGCTCAGATAAGTCCCTGGTCCATCAAGTTTTATGTCCACCGATGGGAGGTCCAACTTCATCTGTGGTTGGCCCGATGTTGAGGTATTTGCCCCCTTGGAGTCTCTCAAGAGCTGGAGCAATGTTTTCACGTCCTCTAGATCTAACTTCTCGATTAGCTTCTCCATCCTTCCAACTCGTACTCGATCTCCTCACACCGATCACACACGATCGTACAAGTCTATATACCTTTCCGACCTACAAAATACAACCACCAATACCCATAGAGAAACACATCACCATTCATGGTTCACTGTAGCGGTTCACTGTTGCGGACCGTTACTGTAGTGCGGACACGTCTGTGGGGAAAATGAGCCCCACATAGACAACGAAGAGAGGCGGACCTCTTTGGTGAGAGTTGGCGAAGAGAGAAAGGAGTTTGGCGGACTGGAGTGTTTTACGTAACCTAGAGGACGGAGCGGACAGAAGAAGAAAAAGAAAGACGGGACGGCTCTGATCACTAGTGGAAAAATGCACATCAAGATCAGCCTATTAAGATCAGACTTTTCAATATTTCGATACTGATCTATATCTGGATAGGGCTTTTTAAAAAACTGATCTTGAACGGGACAATCAGGGTCAGTTAAATATAAATGACTGATCTTAAAAGTGCTGTCCCAATCAGGATCGGTTCTTTACAATGAACCGATCCTGATTATGTACTTATTAGGAACGATTGTTCCAAAGAACCGATCCTGATGGTATTTAGGATCGATCAATTAAATAACTAACTCTGATTTCTCTATTTTTGGTCTCATTTTCATTTCGCGCGCCTAGGGTATTAATTTTCTTCAGAACTTAGCGAAAAATGAAGTGCTCATTTTCAAAACTCATTTCCAAAACACGTCTCTCTTCTTCTTCACTCTGACTCCGTGGCTCACTCTCAAGATCCACGAGGCGCCACCTTGGACGGCCCTGAGGCGAGGTGGGGCGGCCGTGACAGAGGCGAAAAGAGATAGGGCTTGCCTACTCCTGGGCATGCCTACTCTTGGACGGCGCGGAGGAGAAAAGAAACGCGATCGCCGATCCCTGAGGACTGCGCCTCCTCTTCCTCCTGTCACCGTAAATTTCGCGACTGCGCCTCCTCCGACGGGACCAATTTTGCGACTGCACCTCCTCTTCCTCCTATCACCGTAAATTTCGTGACAAGCTTCTCTCTCGACTTCTGCTCGTCCCTTCCGAGTAAGCTCAGCCTCTAGCTAAAGTGACGGCAGATTCGCGCCTCCAACTTCGATAGTCCCCGCTTCACTTACCTGGTAAGATTTTTCCTAATTTCACCTCCGATTTCATTGCCCATTTTCTATTAAACTCCGCAGGTCCTTACTAAATCTTCTAGATTTGCTAATTTTTCCTAAATTTTTAACTCTTGCATCTCCCTCAATTGGAGGTTGAAAAGAAGGAAATTACACATCAACGCCTGGAAAATTAGATTTGCAGTCTCCATTGCGGTTCAGCTGAATCCTCCGTTGCGACTGTCCTCCGTTGCTTGCTCACTGTTACAACTTACAAAGGTAATTAAGCAATAACTTAACCAGAAAGAAGGGCATTTTGTAGGTCAATGATATTCTTCGCGCATTATCATAAGGATTCGACACTCTTATTATTGTTGTTTTCTTTTATCGCTATGCTCATTTTTGGGTAAAATGTTAGAGATTTGTGCTTCCAATGATTCCAAATTAGTGGAAAATGTACGAGCGTAATCAGCTGAAATTATGCTCCATCAAGTAAAATATCAATGTAATTCTCTGAAGTTAATCTGTTGTTAATAGGTGATATACTTTTGTGTTCATTTATGATCCAGAGGCCAAATTTATTAGGAATGTACTTTAGGATTTCCAAATTTAACAGTGCGCTTGTGTCAGGAATGTCCTCATTTCTACTATGTATTGAAGAATTCATTCAAACTATGTGCTATTTTCAATCATTTTAGGATTTTTTTTCCCCTTCGAGGGGGAGGGGGTAGTACTGTTACATTTAATTAACATGAATATATACTTGGCAGAAATGGGTTTCAAAAATTGGAGAAGATTAAGAATGCTAACAGGAGAAGTCGGCAGCTTGAAGAGCTTACCGACAAAATGCGAGATTGTAAGAGGTACTTGCTTTTAGATATTTTTCAACTCCATGTCTAAATGAAATTCCAACTTCTATTGGTACACTATCATTTTTACCCCATGGAGTGTGGATATGTGCCATAATGTAGGGTACCTAATTAACTTGTTGTTTAATTTGATAGGAATTCAATTATAGCACTTCAATTAAGCAGTGCTGTGAGACCCACAAATTCAATAGTAATTAAATATGATGTCTATGTAGGCTAATAAAGGATTTTGAGAGATTGGTGAAGGAAGAGGAGGCCACAAATTCACGTGATACCATCAAAATGCTTAATGATAGAAAACAATCTATGGTACGCTCAATTGGGCTTCTTTTTGGGCACTACAAATCAATCTCAATCCATCGTGTTTCAAATATAATGTGTAACTAATCAAAAGAACTTGTGATTTTCTTTTTTTTAGATCAAGGAACTAAACTCATATGTTGCTCTGAAGAAGCAGTAAGTCTTCTCTTCCTAGTAAATTAGCAATTTTAATCTCTTCTCTTAATCCTACCAGAAAAAAGCTTAATCGGGAATGACGTTATCTTTTGATTTTATTACATCAAATGGTTATAATATGGTTGTTCTTATTTTAATAAATGACAGACAGCAAAGTGAAAACAAACGAATTGACCTGTTTGAAGGGGCTAATGCTGAAAATGATTATGATGAGAACGTAGTGTTAGCATCATGTAAGTTATTCTCTTCTAGCCTGTATATTTCTGTTGTATTGCAGTTTGCTGTGGATTTTGGTGCCCTAGTCACATGTAGTACCGGTAGAACTGTAAAAGTATAGCAACTGGCTCGGAACATTTGTTACTGAGTCTTTTCTTTATATTAATTTGTGTTTTCTACTTGTTTTTTTAATTTGTCTTTGCTTTGGAGATAGTCTGATGGATGAGATTAATTTTTAGTCTATTCAAACTTTAGTCTATTCAAATTTAGTCTATTCAAATTAATTTTTCTTGAATTCACTTCTGTTTACCTATTGCAGATATGACAAACCAACAACTAGTGGACCAGGGAAATAGTCTGATGGATGAGATGCAAGATGGGTTAGATGTTTAACTACATCCCCTTTTACAATTTAGAGTTGTTGCTAACCCTTTAATACCCAATTGGTTCCAAATATACTGATTTTGACCTTCAATCAGTCATCAAGCCCCAGTGATAACTCTGAACCAAGTTATGTCAAATCCTTGTACTTACCAATGAATAAATCCCAGATGAGTACACAGCAACAAACCTTGCATTTTTCTGAATTTTCTACAATTTATTATAGCATTTCAAAGTTCACACCTGAAAATTAAAAATACTGGTAAATAACCTTGCTGTCCCAGAATATGCCTCTTACAAAATTATAAATTAAAAATAGATTTAGGTCTTCTAATTTCTTGAAACTTTTTGAGGATATAGATTGTTCTTTCCTGAAAATTTTGGTACCAAAAACACCCAAATCAGAAGTGTAGTCTGCCCTGTACAAAGTTTACAAAAATGGTCGTCAGTAAATAAAAAATGGTACTGGACTGAAACTTGCCCCTACCTTTGCATGGTCATTAGGCAGAAGAAGAAAATTCGTAAAATCATAACAATTCACAGAGTCGTATATTGCATCACCCTCTGTGGAACCATATAAAGATCTAACACAAATTTTGGCGTAACCAATTGTCGGGAATTGTTTTTCAAAGTTCAGAAAAACAGAAAATTGCTACTCCATTTATCAGAAATCTACACAGAACCTACTGATAAAAGGGTAATATGGTAAAATAAAGGTTACAGATGGATAGAGGACTCAAAAATACACAACTTAGATCCAAATTTCAGATTTTTTGTAATTTTCTAACTATTTTAGTCCATGCTTGAATATAGGGACAGATTGATAAAAGATGTAAAAAACAGCAGTTTTCTGGTTTCTTTTTCTGAACTTTGAAAATCAATTCCTGACAATTGGCTAAACCAAAATTTGTGTCTTTTTATGGTTTTACAGAGGGGAATACAATCTATAACTCTGTGAATTTTGATGATATTAAGAATTTTTTTCTTATGCCTAATGACCATGCAAAGTTAGGGAGAAAGAAGTCATGTGTGCAGCAAAATATGCAGTTTTTGTATTTTTAAGGCCCAACTTTGAAAATGGCTAGAAAATAGTAGAAAAATCCGAATGATGTAAAGTTTGGCTCTAAACCATTTGTTTTTCTGTCCTTTATTTAACTGTGTAACTAAACTTCTGGAGTCATGTTGTTGGCTTGGTTTTCAAGTATATTAAACTGTTGCAAGATTCTGGAGTCCAAAAGTGGATATTTGATGATACATGTTTGATTATGTAAACATTTTAACACTTGGCGTTGATACCCTTACAGAGCTTGCCACCTAGGACTGCGCTGGATGATGGATAAAGTAATTTTGAGGTAATACCAGAGCTGGAGGCAAATTGAAAAATGGAGTCACATTTGAATTTTGAAGTCTCAAAGTTTAGTTAGTAGTCAAACATGTAATGCTGTCAAAGTTTCCCTCTGGGTTTTAGTAGGTTTAGGAATTTGTATTTTAGTTGGCTTGTGTCATTAGTAAGAACTAGTCCTGTATTACTTTATCCATAAATGAAATGAGTCATCTTGGCTTCTTTCTGTTTATCAAGATATACCATTGCACTTGTTGGATTTAAATAGACTGTATAGGTCATTAGTGCATCATATCAAAATTCAAAATGTTGGTTTCACAAAAAAAAAAAAAAAAAAAAAACAATCAAGGTCAGTTATATTTAAAATTCCGATCCTGATAGATATGAATTAGTGCCGGATATATTAATTGACCGATCTTGATTCTCCCAATTAGGATCAGTTGTTGAATTAACCGATCTTGATTAAACATTTTAGTATCGGCTGTTTAACTGACCCAGATTACTTTCCACATTTGTATCGCCTGGGTCAGCATCGCCTCTAGGTCCGATCCTAATGTGCGTAAATAACCGATCCTGATGTGGGTTTTTCCACTAGTGGATACCAAATTGTAATTGCAAAACCTGATTGTTTATTCCAACTGTTGGGGTATATATACCCGTTTACATATAGGTCCCTAGATTATTCTCCAATTGCACTTTTGCCAAATAACTCCTGATACAATTATAAATCTCAACAATAATTGATTTGATGCACGAACGATCAAGAAATTGGAAAAAGTAATGGAAAGATAGGTTTGGTTCTGAGATCACACATATTCTCATTCTTTGATAAAACTGATACATAAAAACTACCTCTGCCAAAAGACATGACGTCTGTTTAAATACAAACCCTAAAATAGAAAATACATAAAAGATACATCAAAGACCCTAAAAACTCTAAAATTATAAAGAAAGGTCCAAAAGTCCATGAAGGAAGACTCGGATCGCGAATCTGAGCCCGCAAAATGGGCAAAACAAATCATAAATTGTTTGGGATCCGGTTTTGGGCTGTAGAATTCCTGTCAAAATTTCAGCCCGATCCGACGGACGGATCAAAAGTTACGCTCATTTTCGTGAAGCATGCACAGGACCATATTGCATCATGATTTCTTTAAAACTAAAACCGGCACAATATGTAAAGTGCTCTAATTAAGCTTAGATATACGATAGAACAAGACAACAAAGTACAATGAGGGCTACATATAACTAAATCAGAGAGGGAGAAGTTCCAACTTCCATGTTCCAACAGAGTACATTAATGACAATTTCAACTCCAAATGCTAAACGTACATCATTGTGGTACATTATTGGGAAGCAAATATACAGAACACAAATTAATTAACTTGGATACAAGAGCAAACCAAACAAAATGAAAATAGAAAAAGAAAACAAAAATTAATATTACGTGCAAATTATAAAGGAATTGAAGCTAACATGCGAATTAATTTTTTGGCTTGTAATATCCGTAGATAGTGTAGAATTAATGTCTGAAGGTGCAGAAAGAATTAGCAGGGTCACAGCTGCACCAACCGAGATGCCCGCGGGTTTTCTACACCTCTGACTTTTCTACCCTGTAGAAAGAATTAGGAGGGTCACAGCTGTACAATGACTTTTCTACACCTCTGAATCTGTAAGCTCACATCATCACCAATAAAAGAAAAGACTATTTTGCCCACGGATTTTTAATCACAAAAAAAATCTGGTGGGTACTTATATATTGCGTAGTTGCGAAATGCGGACCCGCCATTTTGGTGGGTACTTATTGCGTGCCTATATTTCCAGGGGCGGAACCAGAATTTAAGTATAGGGGGGCTAAATAATATCATTAATTTTTTTTGGTCACATTGGGCAGTCCCTTTAACTTTGAATATTAGTATAGGGGGGCTTATACATGTAAAACAAACAATATCAAAGGTTTCTATATACTTGGTAATAAAAAAAATTCAAAGTTGGGGTGGCTTAGCACCCCCCAGGTATGCTTATGTTTCGCCCCTGTATATTTCTACATGCGCATTTTTCTACATGGGTGCTTTAGCTCTAGGGCTGCTAATGAGCCGAGCCGGCTCATGAGCCAATGAGTCGAACGGCTCAATAAATTGTACCGAGCCGGGCCCTAAACTAAATAAAGCCCGAACTCGACTCGGCTCATATTTAATCACTCAAAACGGGCCGAGCCGAGCCGAGCCCGAGTTGGCTCATGAGCCGAGAGTCTCTTCTTCCGTTTCTTCCGTCTGTCGCTCTCTCTCTACTCTCTAAGTTGTTTGTATTACTGAACCAACAACAAACAAGCAAAAAGGCATTAAAGTAATATTCAAATATGTATTCCATTATAGAATTGTAATAGTCAACCTATGTCCAACGCCAAGCAATAATCAAGCATCATTACATATCTTTAGTTTGGCAAAACCATATATAGGCATTAATCAATGGCTACTTTGAGTTCAAAACAATGTGCATGACTTCTTCAGTGGGACTACGCAGCAAAACAACATATATATAAGATCACTTAGGTAATATATACACAAGGAGAATATATATGTGCTTCTAAGGATGATCTTTAGTTTGAAGTCTGGCGTAATCACCATCTGTGCTGATGAGATTTCTTCCTGGAGCAGAAGGGTCATGGTGTGGTGTGTCGCATGCAGTCCCAATAATTTACAAAAAATATCAAACAACGAAGAAAGAAAAAGCCCAAATATGGTCTGAGTCGGCTCGCGAGCCGGGCCGAGCCGAGTCGAGCTTTTTCTTTCAAAATCGAGCCGAGTCTGAGCCGGGCCGTTATGCTTCTTTCATTGAGTCCGAGCCGAGTCTGAGCCGAGTTTGGCTCATTAGTAGTCCTATTTAGCTCGTGAGTGTTAACTGCGTGCCAAATTTTCAACATACGTATTCAATCTCATGGGTATTATCATCTTGCATATTTTTCTACATAGGTGTTTTTGGTGGTGGGTATTAATTGCATGCCAATTTTTCTAAATGCGTATTCAATCTCGTGGGTACATATTATCAAGTGCATGTAGAAAATTGCATTTCTAAATCGCTATTTCGTCCTCTGTGATCGGTTGATTTTGTTGGCATTACATTGCTCATATTCTTATGTTCAACATACATACATACATAGTAAATGAGCCACACAATACATGAAGTATATTTTTATTTTATGTCTCAAATTTCACATGTACGAAAACAAGATTCATTTGATAATAAATAGAAAATCGAAATCGAGCGAGTTAAACTGAGAGGTGAAATAAATTTAAGCAACGTAGAGAGGTAAAAGTAATTAGATCGACCTGAACTATTTCGAGTTTGACGGCTTATATGATATCTAAATTTTAACAACAGAAATATTTGTGTAATATCGAGAACAAATACCATCTTGGTCGGTTACCACGATATGGAAATAGGCCTGCTATTTGGACCGGTTTGTCCATGGTCAACCAGGCCGAACAAATATTGGATAAAGTTTGGACGGGCTGTAATACAAACGGGCTTAATATCCAGTTCAGATTCAATTAAAAAAAGAGATACGGACCGGTCACGGACTGAACATGGACAATAACCGAACAAAAGTGAAATTGATGAATTAAGAACAGCCCAGTTGAGAGCCCGGTTGAGAGCCCAGTTGAGCAACCGATCAATCTCTCACATTCCCATTTCTCTCTCAGACTTAGCATTTAGCGATCAATCTCTCACGTGCTGCCTCTTCTCCTGTTCTCCATCATGCCGCACGCCATGTCTCTGGGTTACTAACCTAGAGGCGCTTCTTCGCTCGTTTCCTCTTCGACCGCTTCTTCTAGCAGGTTGGTTACACTCAATTTCCCTCAATCTGTTCTCTTCTCTTCTCTCTCTTTTCTGTGGCCTGACGTCGCTAACGATGCAAGAGAAAAGTACACAGAGAAACTAAATCAAATTTGTCTCAGCACTTCAATTACCACACATTGAAACGTAGGCGGCAATTGTTACTTCTAGAGTAAGAGACAAATTTTACTGGAATAAATTTGCCTGATTTATGGATTTCTGATCAATTTGCTTGATTTATAGCAATTCAATCATTGGTACTAAAGCATGATTTATGGCTTTCTGATAAATTTTAATGGAATAAATTTGTCTCCTTCAAGCAATGTTATACAATGTTAGTCCTATTAGTCTTATTAGTCCTATTAGCAATGTTATGTTATAACTTTTTTTCAAGGTTATAACTTTAATGCACATTTGTTAAATTTGCGGTAAATTTCAGTTCCCCCAAATTTATTCTTCTAATAGCAATAAATTGTATGATGTGCTTCTGAAAATAGGTGTGATCCGTGTAAGATTACAGCACCAAAATACCAGGAGTTATCAGAGAAGTATCTTGATGTTGTGTTCCTCAAACTTGACTGTAATCAGGATAACAAGGTATTTTCTTTTCTCTTTTAAATTATTTAATTTGACTGAATTCGGTTATATATTTTCCTAATTTATAATATGCTTCTTTCTCTTGCAGCCTCTTGCAAAAGAGTTGGGCATCAGAGTTGTACCAACGTTCAAAATTCTCAAGGAGGGAAAGGTAATTAAGGAGGTTACAGGGGCCAAAATGCGTTAGAAAGGGTTCATGACAAAATAATATATACTCGAGGGTTCATCATTTTTAATTGTGAACACAATAAATTTCATTGGAGCCATTCAAAATTGAAAATAGATCCGGCGTTTAGCAGCAAAGCCTCCGTATAGCTTTATTAATTGCTACTTAAGATGTCGATTCATCCAGTGAAGAAACAGTAAATTCTGATTTTGTGTCAACCTTTTTTTTACTTGAAATATTTCCATCCTCTTATTACCAAGAACATCTCTTTGAAGTTGAGACCCCACTAGTAACTGAATCACTTTATCCTAATATTTATGTACTGGTAGTTGAATGAAATAATAGCCGTCTGTAATAGAAAGGTAATTGTTGAACCAGTATACCACATGGATAGAAACAGTGCTTCTGTAGTACCTGCACACTGGTATACCATGAATTAATCCAATATGGACCATATAGCAAGTGATAAATTCCAAGTACAACCAATAATTTATCAATCAATGAACTTTCGTCATAAATCAAATGGGAATGAAGGTACCCCATCCTAAGATAATGATATCTTAACAACTTTCAATGTGCAAAAATAGACTGCCCAAATACTACCAAACCTCTTTAAGTCTATTAAATAACTCTCAATGTGCAAAAATATTTTAACTTCTCTGATGTAGATGTTTAATTTATTAAAAACTTGTATAGGTAATGTCACAATTCCAGACAAGTATTGGTGTCGAGTCCGAGAGCGGATCAACTGTAGATGATAGAAGCAGATCATGAAAAAGATCACAAGTGTTGTTCCATTTTGATGAATTAGAAGATGAAAAAGGAGCAAAATTAGCTGTGTGCAAGCACTGTTCCAAGAAATTTGTTTCTGGTAAAAATGCTGGAACAACTCACTTGCGTCGACATATCAAAGTTGGATGTAAAAATATTGATGAAGGAGAAAAGGAGAATTTTGAATTGGGCAAAGACGGTGATTTATTTGGACCTAGCTGTAGTTTTAATCTTGAATTGACCCGAAGTTTGATGACTTTGCTTTTCATAGATGCAGAGATACCATTTAACGTAAATGAAAGTCGGTTTTGGTAACCGGCTATGAGATCTTTGAGACCAGAATACAGAGCCGTTAGGCGACAAACGTTGAGAAACGATTGCGTGAGAGTACTTCAGACGGGAAGGGACTTAGCATTGACGGAGTTTGAAGGATTGAATTCACATATGTGTTTCACGAGTGACATATGGACGTCGAGCGTGCATTTGGGTTATTTGTGCCTAACGGCACATTACATAGATAAGGATTTTAATTTCCACAAGAAGATTATCTCCTTCAAGCAATTTGGGTTATTTGCTGCGTAAGAGATGTAATTTGGTTCATCCACCTTGATTCCATCTCAGCCATCCTTCCATCGTACTCCATTCTGATCTCCTCGCGTACCTCCTGGCGTACCTGCGCCAACCTTGATTCCATCTCGTCCGTGCTAACTTTGGCACGCGATCTTCTTTTTGGTTTTGGTCCGTCGTATACATCCTTCCAGCCACTGTAGACCGAGACACCCCTAACTTGACCCGTGTGTTCTGAGCCACGAGTTGCACGTCATCTGGGAGTACTATCCTACCGTCAGCGGTTACCTCGGATCTTCCCATTAGCCAGTGTTGGCCCCTAGGATTTTCGATCCTAACCACAAGTGAGTCAGAATCTTTGTTTTTCTCCAGTACTCCCGCAATTCGGCCGACTTACCCTCGTAACCACCTGACCCTAATTTGTGTGGGTACTTTTTCAATTTCGCGATCCTCCTGCCCTCATCACTTTTTATCTTCACACATCAAGGTAAATCAATTAGCTAGTTTAAGGAAGATAAGTACATATCGAAAAAGAACAAAGACTAAGTTAGCTAAATTTGTATACCTTGAACTCTGCTGTGGACTTCAAAGCTTGAAACTCCTCCCAGTCCTCTTGTTTCAGCCATTTATAGTAGCCTACCGGATTTCTCCCTTTCTCCATGAAATCTGTCTTCAACGTGCTCTTGAATTGCTTCCAACCTTCATTCATTTTCCTCAAAGTCTTTTTCTTTTTCGCGGACTTTGGGTCGTCATCCTGGATGTCCCAATGAGCCTGCATGATTCACAACAAAATTACTGCATGTAAGTTCATTCAAGTTTTCAGGTCAGGTATAGACATATATAACTTGCAGGAAGACAACTACATGATGCATAGCAATTTGAAAAAGTTATTATTTACTTATAAAAGAAAATTCCAAATATGCTAAGGTTAAGACATGCTAGAAAACTTGTATCCAACAAAAAAAGAAATAACAAATAGAGAGAGAATAGGAAAAATGAATATATAATGCATGTACAGTTTTATATATTTTTTCAATTACTAAATGGTCCTGAAAAATATAACTCAAGAGATTAAAGAAAGAACTACACATGAAGGTTGGTGGGTGTTCCAGTCAAGGATAACGCAGCCATCGTTCCAGTCAAACGAATTAACCAATTACCGATCATGAACAATAATCAAAATAAGGTTTATAATTGTTAGGTACTTTACCTTCACAATGTTCCACCATTCGTTCTTATATTTGTCATCGAATTTGTCCCACCTCTCAACCAAGATAGATGCCTTTTGGTTCACCAAATTGTTACACCAATTTGTGTACTTTGCCCTACGTGGACCCTTCGGACATCCGATTTTGCTGAACTTGATTTGCAAATCCTTCACCTCTGAGGTCTTCGTGCACATTGTCGGACCTCTTTTTCTCCTTTTTTTCTGAGCCTGTGGCTCCTCTTCTTCCAATATCATATCTACCTGCGGTTCCACTGTTTTCAATGTCATATCAACATTCTCACCTGACTGTGACATGGTTCTTTCTACAAAAAAGAAACATTATTACAAATGCTATGAAATGTAAATTTAGGTCTAACTTATGTGTTGTTGGGTCCTTTGTTCAATCATAGTGTTGGTTTTGCAATTTAGTCCCTATAACATTAGGTTCTGTCCATGTCACCATAATAGGCCAGTTGAGGTAACTTTTCATTTAACCAAAATACAATCAGATATAAGGGTTTTGATTTAACCAAGATACAGAGAGCATTGCAACTTAGAGAGAGAGAGAGAGAGAATCTTTCAAAGAGAGAACAGCAACCGCGCGAGAGGAGCTTAGAGATTCAATTGGCGAGTTCAGAGGAGAGCGACAGAGGAGACCGAGCTAGCACCGAGAGAGAGAACGATGGCAGCACCACAGAAAGAGATAGGAGACTAGGGGGTTTAGGTTTTAGGGGAGACGAGGGGATTTTGAAAAGATCGAGCGACAGAGACGAGGCGCGCGTTTTATTTTGCTTAAACTAAATCTACACGGACATTTAACTAAACAACCGTGTAGAAACGTAAGAGAGCTACACGTTTATTTAAACACCCGTGTATAATTAGTTTACGCGAAATTATGAAATGCGCGCATATATATGGTTTTTCTAGATTAATTTTTCAAATTCCAAATTTCATATTTTTCAAATTCCATATTTTTCAAAATGGAAAAATTAAAAATAAAAAGGGACCTGATTTCAGTTTTATTTAGCTTGAAAACTATTTTATCCATGTATCTCCGAGTATCTAGCAGAACTTAATAATAAATGCAAATAAATATTTCAATTTCTACACGGGCGTTTAATTAAATATCCATGTAGAAAATCTTTTGTACACGGATTTTTCATTAAACGCCCGTGTACGTTTCTTAGAAGGCGAAACAACTCTTGAAAATTAAACGCCCGTGTAGAAAGCCTTTCGTACACGGATTTTTAATTAAACGGCCGTGTATGATTCTTAGAAGACGAAATGACTGTTCAAAAGTAAACGACCGTGTAGAAAACTTTTCTTACACGGATTTTTAATTAAACGTCCGTGTCCAATTTTAAATTAAAACGTTTAATTTGAACAGATTTCATAACGAAATTCGAGAAGTTGCCTTATCTTTTTAATTCTGAGAAGACGAAACGACTCTTCAAAATTCTATATAATCTGAGAAACTCCCCCGTTTCGATTACTTTTCTCTGAGATTTGGAAGAAGAAGTTTTGGAAGAAGAAATGGCCGCTTGGGTGCCACCGGAAGACGCAAATGTGCCATGGCCATGGCTGCCCTCAAATGTGCCACGGCGAAGCCCAAGGGGGCACCCACCACCAAAGCCCTACAAAAGGAGGGGCAATCCCTGGATCAGGCCAAAGAGACCCTGGATTAGAAGGAGGGGGTCAGGCCAAGGAGCAATCCAGCCAGGCCAGTGAAGGAGTGTTTAATTAAGTTAGCTTTTTTTTCGTTTTGTTTTGATGTGATATATTTTGTTCTTAATGTAATCAGCATTTTGTTTTCTATCCGTTTAACTATTTTGTTAATATTTCATGCTATCTAAATAAATACTGTGATAGATATAAATTAGCAGTACAAAACAACCAACAAATAATTCATTATGGATAATCACTACAAAGTAAATTATTTTAAAAAAAATTATTTAAAATTAACTTAAATAATATGTCTAAATAATATCATAGAATAATTAATGCTTAATGCTCTCTAAATAATCCGATTTGAAAACATAAATGAACACTTTACTTGATATGACCTTATCTGGGTTTACAAATTATAAAACAACCATAGAATAATTTTTCGGAAAAACAACAAGGTGAACCATAACATTGAAAAAAGATGGCGAAAAATACATCTCAAGATGGCAAAAGGTAACGACGACATCCTTTTGCAAAGCGTCCAATTTGAGCAGGTCTATCACTTTGGAATTAATTGCATTGAAGAAAAAACAAAGCTTCGTAATGGTTTGCCGCACAGGCTTCGTTAAAATTCCCCGAATTGCAACAGGAATCATATGTGTCATTAAAACATGACAGTCGTGGGATTCCGGACCAATCAATTTCAGGTCCTTCATCGACACCAGCTTCTTAATATTCAAAGAATACCCTGATGGGACTTTAATACTATGAAGGCATTTACAAAAGCTCATTTTCTCGATCTTCGACATTGTGCACATTGCGGGGGGTAGGTATGCCTTTTGCTTCCCATTATCCTGCGGTGCAAGCTCGGGTCGTATTCCCATTAATTTCATGTCTTCTCGAACTTTAAGACCATCTTTAGTCTTCCCCGATATGTTCAATAATGTGCCAATCAAACTGTCACAGACATTTTTTTCAACATGCACGACATCTAGGCAATGTCTCACTTCTAAATATTCCCAGTATAGTAGCTCCCAAAATTAGGACTTCTTTTTCCAAATATTTTTCGGTGGTGGTTTGGCACATTTTCCAAAAACAACAGCAAGGTTTTTAACCCGCATGAAGACATTCTTCCCATCTAACGGACGACGTGCCACTCCAAGCTCAATTTTCCCGTTGAATACCTTCTTCTTCTTACGGTATGGGTGATTAACAGGAAGAAACCTACGGTGCCCCATAAAAACATTCTTTTTACAATTTTTCAACCTCAGCACCTGCGTGTCATCTTCACAGATAGGGCACGCTTTTGCTCCTTTACAAGTGTAACCCGATAAATTCCCGTATGCGGGGAAATCATTTATGGTGCAGAATACCATGGCCCGCAAATTAAATTGCTCTTTGCCGTACGCATTCCAGACCGGGACGCCATCACGCCACAATTTCTGGAGATCCTCAATTAATGGTGCGAGATACACATCTATGTCATTTCCGGGTTGTCTGGGTCCTTGGATTAGTAATGACATCATTATATACCTGTGTTTCATGCACAACCAAGGAGGAAGATTGTAGATGCATATAAGAACTGGCCAAGTGCTGTGCTGACTGCTCATGCTTCCAAACGGACTCATTCCGTCTATGCTCACCCCTAACTTAAGGTTTCGTGATTCGCCACCAAATCCTTCGAAATGTCTATCAATGTTTCTCCATTGAATTGAATCAGCCGGGTGTCTTAGTTTACCATCTCTTTTGCCCTCTTTTTCATGCCAACGCAACAATTTTGCATCTTTGGGATTTGCAAATAACCGTCTGAATCTCGGTATTATCGGGAAATACCACACCGCCTTAGCCGGAGGCCTTGCCTTTTTTCCTTCATCACAATCTTCAGTGTCCTGGTCCTTACGTTTATACCGTGAAACACAGCATTTAGGACAAACATGCATGGCCTCGTACTCTCCACGGTACAATACACAGTCATTCGGACATGCATGTATTTTTTCAATCTTCAAACCCATTGGACAGATCAACTTCTTCGCCTGATATATTGTACAGGGTAACTCGTTGTTATCTGGGAGCATCTCTCGTAAAAGCTTTAATAAGGACGTGAAACTCATATCACTCCAACCGTTGTCTGCTTTTAAGTTCAACAATTTCAACACAGCTGACAGTTTTGTAAATTTGGTACACCCAGGATATAACGGCTTTTTAGATTCATTAGACAGATACTGAAATTTTTTATAATTATTATCACTAATTTCATCTTCCACATCACGTAACATGTTCTCTAGATTCTCAGTAAAATCGTATTCTGCATTTTCATCAATATTCATCTCCACCTCATCATCCTCGTTGCAATCAAGCCCAGCATTATCGAAATTTTTGACATTCTCAAAATCATCGTTGCATTCAAATTCAAAATTATCAACAGTTTCTACATTATCATCATTCTCGTCCAAAACATAATTTCTATTGGTTCCACTACATTCCCCAATTTTCTCACCATGCATAAACCAACATGTATATCTTTTCTTCAATCCCCGACAAATCAAATGAGCTCTAATTTCTTCCGAATTCCCAAATCTTATAAAATTTTTACAATCTCTACAAGGACACAAGATGTCGTTATCTTTTGTGTCCACTCTATAACTCTCAGCAAATTTTATGAACTCATCAACGCGAGCCAAATATTCTGCACTATCACGTCGCAATTCGTACATCCAACTTCGATCCATCTGTAAATTAAAGTAAAAAAAAATAATTCCAATTAAACATATATGGTGGTCAGCATATATATTGTTCCAAATTCTTGGCTTATAAAGGGCCGGTTTACAATCCTAACCCACTCTTTGAATATTATGCCTCATATGTGAACAGTACATATTAGCGGGATTTAATTAGTATTTGAGAAAAATTTGGCAGCATTTCTCCTTAACTCCCCAAGTATGCGTAAAAACCACATACTCGTAGGAGCAATAAGGAGAAATATTGTCGAACTTTTCTCAAATACTAATTAAATCCCGCTAATATGTACTGTTCACATCCTAAATGAGACACAATATTCAAAGAGCAGTCCCAAACGGAGGACTATCCAAAATTAATCCCTATTGGATTAATTTTGAACGGGCATGGACCTAAAAGCATCAGTAGGTCGGTTATTGGACCACAATACACTAATTATTTATATTATCTTAACAAATCAAGCACGCATGCATTAAATAATAATTGACCGAAATAATTAAGCAATATTAATCAGTAACAGAAAATTAGATAAAGAAAAGAGAAATATATATATGTATGACTAACCTTGGCAATAGAGAGCAGAAATGCGAATTAACTTCCAAGATCTCAGATCCGGCCTCGTTCCTTGTGCGCAGAAATCAGACCAATTCAATACAGAGAGAGAGAGAGAGAGTATTAATTGATCAAAACGGCGCCGGAAGAAGGCCTTTTATATAGTTCCAACCCTAAAATAACCTTTCTACACGGATAATAATCTATAAATCCGTGTAAAAAGCATTAAGAGAGCTACACGGACTTTTATATAGGTAGCCGTTTAGATTAACCTTTCTACACGGACATTTATATAAACAGCCGTGTATAATTTTCTGTCTACACGGACTTTTATATAAACAGCCGTGTAGAATTTTCTTTTTTTTCTAACTTTTTTTAATTTTTTGGGCTAGCCTCCATTTTTGCTAGCCAGTATTTTCTATATTTTCAGAAAGCAAAACAAATGACAATATCAATTTGCTAACAATAAAATGGTATAAACAGCCGTTTAGAATTCTTTTTTTTTCCTATGCTAGCCTCCATTTTTTCGAGCAAGTATTGTCTTTGTTTTCAGTTAGCAAAACAGAGCAAGATGAAAATATCAATTGCTAAACAAATAGTATGAAAAGTGCCAGTAGGGTTTACAGAGGGTAACATGGAGATACATGTTTACGGAGGGTGTAAACTAAAAATTTCCATTAAGGACTAGAATAGGGTGGTTCTTTCCTTTTGGTGCCAGTAGGGTTTACAGAGGGTAATATGAAGATACATGTTTTACTAAAGAAAGAGTTGAGTAAAAAGTTGGATGAAGGACCATCAAAAAAAAGGGAAGAGGTGGATGAAGGACCATCAGAGCCGGATGAAGAGTCGAATGAAAAGTCGGATGATCTCTGACTCTTCATTCGACTCTTCATCCGGCTCTGAAGGTCACATTCACCTCTTTATCCGGCTCTGAAGGTCCTTCACCCAACTCTTCACCCAACTCTTCGTCCAGTAAAATTGATCATAATAGAGAGATAATTTTTTTTTCAATACTTCGATCGCATGAGAATTCGAGATGTAGGTTCTCAATTATATCGGACCGCTCATCTGTGAGCTCCATAAACAGTAGCTAATATTGATATAAGTTGCGATCCGACATAATTGATAAACCTACATCTCAACCCAATTGTTAACTGTGAGAGGGAGAGTATAAATTGATCAAAACGGCGCTGGGGAGAATGCCTTTTATATAACCAAAAACCTAAAATAACATTTCTACACAGCTCTTTATTAAACGTCCGTGTAGCTCTCTCAATGCTTTCTACTCTGTTAATTAAACAAAAAACCGTGTACATTTGCGACCTTTCTGCATGGCTCTTTATTAAACATCCGTGTAGCTCTCACTGATTATCTACACTGTCATTTAAACAAACATTCGTGTACAATTCTTACCTTTCTTCACAGTTCTTTAATTAAATATCCGTG
Source organism: Carex kokanica (assembly GCA_025461125.1). NCBI lineage: Eukaryota > Viridiplantae > Streptophyta > Magnoliopsida > Poales > Cyperaceae > Carex > Carex kokanica. The sequence continues at coordinate 170,685 of JAJGRX010000262.1, read as the reverse complement.
TAGCTCTCTCAAGGCTTTCTCCACTGTTATTTAAACAATAAGCCGTGTACATTTTCTAGTAAACGTCCGTGTAGCTCTCTCACGTCTTTCTACACTGATTCTTTAATAAATATCTGTGTAGAGATCCTACAGATATTTCAGGCATCCAAAAAATTACAACTTTTACACTGTTTTTATATAAAATTGCCAAATCCGTGTACAATGACCATTTCTGTAGTAGTGTGTGCATTCCATTCTTCAACCGGTAAAATCAAGTCTAGAATTTGAGCCGAAATGCCACCTATTTGACCACATTGATCGTGGTTGCAGATTCTTAAATCAGCATATTATAGCAAGATGCATTTTCTCTCTTAATGTGAAGTATATTTTACAATTCATCATAACTCTATGTTATCTATGTTATCTGTTAACGTACATCTAACTTTATAATACTCTATTATATGTTTTGGAAAATATTGTTCAAACTACAAAATTATGACCACATATATACTCTTCATTGTTCAGATAGGACCAATGCTAATTTTAAATCAATATAGATATTCATTGGTCATCTATAGAATAATCGTAAAAACTTAATTGTTTAAAATTGCAAATTATGAGATAGGTGACTAAATAATTTTAAGTTGACCAATTTTTATTTTATTTATTAAGTAGTGGGGTCTAACCCACCGATTTCATTCATCACGAAACTATAAAAAAAAGGAAACTGTTACCAAACATAGAGTCATGTCAATATGTTCAGGGTACATATACCAATCCATCCAATACAAGTTTTCAAAAGAGAAAGTTATAATAAAATTAGAAATGTTCAATTAATGTGGTTCATATCCTATTCCTCGCTCAAGACCTCCTGGTAACTATATTTTTGGTATACACTTCTTGGGTGTCAATTTCATATTTCCTTTCTAGCATGATTTTCATTGTACGTTGTGATGTACCTCTTGACAATGCAACATATAATTGGCTGTGCTAAATAAATTCTTCAGTAAATACTAAATAGATGCCGTGACGTACCTTTTTATGGAATTACAAAGGTAGTAAATAAATGAAAGAAACAAATGAAGATGAAATAAAATAGAAAAGAAAAGTAAAAAAATTGAAATTGAAAAGTCCGACTAAGCTGCATTTTATGACACGTATATTATTGCTGACTCTCTGCTGAATTAAGTCACTATATATATCCTCACTACTAATATCACGCAATTTTTTTTGGGACCCAACCCTCTATTTGTCCAGAGAGAATCTCAGCCGTTCATCCAATAGATCTCAGCCACTCATCAAAAGTATATCTAAATCTCAGCCATTTATTATAATTCTGATTTTATGCATCTGTTTCATATTGTCAAGCGTGTAATAATCTAACTTTAATTAAAGACGTATCCACCACATGAAAAGCCACATAGTAATTCAACAGGGTCTCCACGCCTTTTGCTTTCTCTCCACTCTCTCCACGCGTTTTCCCTTCTCTCCAGTCTCCACGCGTTTTCCCTTGTATTTTTTTTTCCGACGACGCGAAGAACCCTAAGCCCTAAGGGCTGTCCGGAAAGACAAAACAATAAAAAAACATAGAAGAACCCAGCAGCACCTCCTGGTTCTTCGATTTCTCCTCTGAAAAAACCCTTATGTGAAAATTGTCTATTTTGTCATTTGACCTTTCGAAATTGTCATTTGCCATTGCATTATTTTCACATAAGTAAAGAGGGTCCAGCTCCTTCTCTGTTCGATCGGAAAAAACGAGGGTCTACATTGCACTATTTTCACCTTTTTTTCTTCTCCGTTCGATTCAAATGGAAAGCGATCCCCTTTGTTGCAATATCGGAAACGGAGCCTGGTGGTGCCGTCTCGATCTCCTGCGATGCCGTCTCGAAAGCTTGATTAGACAGGTTCTCAAGTGCCTGCATGTGCTGCGTCAATCTCCTGCGATGACTTCAAAAAATGATAATTTTTCTACATTCAAACGACCGCACGTGTCATTGTCGGTTCAGCTTATTTAAAAAATTATAGATAGCTTAAAAGATTTTTACTTTTTTATCCATTGCTAAAAAAATTTGAATAATTAGGACAATTTTTACTTTTTTCTATGATAACTTTTTTATCCGTTAGAGTGATCCGTTAAACTCACTTGTCTTACTTCTAATATTATAAATTTTTTATAACTTTTAGGAGGAAAATGAAAGAGTTATCATATGCATTGGTCGCTCCATTGTTTAAAAAAACAAAGAAAGAAGTTGCCAAGGAACTGAGAGTGAGCCAGTCAACACTCGCGGTTTGGTGCAGGCGTAATAATATTCCACGATGGCCTTATCGCTTAGTTAGCAGCATGGAAAACATGCTAAGTAATATTCAGGTAATATGTACCATACATCTAGAGACATGATTTGAAGTGCAACCTACCTTGAATTTTTGTTCTCTTTGATTGACAAATTAAAATTATTTGCTTCAATATTAGAGCACAAGATCTCAGTGCAGGTTGTGAATATGCGAAAGAGCACCTTGAAACAATTTAATAGTATAACTGTTTTCTCAGCTCTTAAGAGTTTTTTTTAAAGACTTCCTTTTCATTTCGAAATTACTGAAAAATTATCCAAGTCTGACCAATTCTGAGTCTATTTTTTATTACAATGACCATTGGTCAATGCATACCTCAATCAGATTGGACGGTACTGTACCATACTATGATACCTATAATACTAAGACTTTGTCTCTATTTTACTTTCAGTGTGTCTTTATATTGTGTTGTAGGAATTTCAGCGTGTCTTTATATTGTGTTGTAGGAATGTGGAATGGATGGCTTCTTGAAAGAGAAAGGATCGTCCTTCACCATGAGCGAAATAGAAGATAAGAAGAGAAGCTTTGAAGCAAATCCTTTAGAACCAATAGAAGACAACGTCTTGCTCTTAAGGACCCGTATGCATAGGGCAGTTGACTATAAAAGAAGGAAGGTGGTCAAGAAGGTGGTCAAGGATAATAGCTGAAGGAACAACTTTATATTATAATTAAGAGTAATGATTATGTTAGGGGTTTAGTTCTTGGAGTTTGATGTCTTTTGGTGGTATATGGTATGTTCTCCTCTTTTGTTAGTATGTATGTGCCCGTCTTTTGTTGGTAATTGTTACTATGTATGTGCCCCTCTTTTGTTAGTATGTATGTGCTCCTCTTTTGTTGGTAATTGTTATGTCAATTTGGTTCATGTATTATAAATGTATTCTGGTTGTGATTTTGGTTATATATAGTGATCTTCTCATTTCTGCGTTTGCTGTATTGTGATTTTTGTTCATGTAATATGGTTGTATGTGCCACTGATTTTGATATTGGTTCATTCATGTATACTGGTAGGAACAAATACTCTTATTTTTTCTTGCAGATGTTGGCTGATTGTAACCACGAGAGAGGTAATGTTGCATGGTCATCAAGGCAGACGAGAATCCAAGAAAAGGAGATGAGGAAAACCTAAATAGAAAATAGGTACTTCAACTTTTTATAAAAAGAGTTGAGATTTGATCTGAGTCGAAACTACATTTTATAAATAGTTTGGTGTTCATAAAAAGAGTTTAATACTAAAAGTTGTGATTTGTATATGTAGGTATACCCCAAAGGAACCCACTTTATGATCTCATGGTTTGACAGACTGATAATCTATGACGTGAGGGCCCGAACTCATGTTGTTTAGAGCACTTCTGGTAGCCGTGATCTGCAGATGGTATTTACCTAGATTTATTTCTTCTAATATTCTTCACTTGAACGACAATTATTTCTTCTGAATTTCTGTTATCACTATCAATTAGGGCTTTACTGTGCAGATTTTTAGCTGAGTGCTGAAATTGCAACCTTTGAATGTATGTGCAGTATTTGGAAAAAAAATAATTTTGGTGTTACTCCCTCTCTCTATTTCTGACTATTCTCTTTCTATCTCAATGTATTAAGTAAATCTCTCTTGTTTTTGTAATGCAGCCTTTTCTGATGTCAGCATTGCTAATTTTTAAGCTCTTTATTCCATACATACTTGTCATGTAAGTTTTTTTTTTCTTTTTTTGAGAAAAGAAAGGCCTAAATCACGGGTTTCATTGAACATGTAAATCAAAATTGAGTACATACTACATTTTTCACAAATTATGAAGATTAAAAAATTCTCAATCAATACCAGTTGGTACTGTACCAAAATTCTGAAATGCCAACCTGAGAACCTGCTTTTTGGTTTCATACATTGTCTTCTTAATTCCATGCCATCCTCCTTGCACGGCCTATAAATAATAATAATACTGTTACTCATGACATTAGATTATGCCCTCATGATATCTACAAAGTCCAATAGCTCCTCATCTTCACTTTTCGTGCACAGGCCTTCTATAAAAATATTGTGCAGCATAATGTTATACTCATGTTCCTTCCAAATTACATCACACTCAAAATATATATTAAAGTTCTTAGGCATTTTATAGTTCTTAAATATATATTGAAGTTCTAAAATATATCTCAGATAATGTAGAATGGTTTATGGTACAAATTTCCATTTATTTGATTTTCAGAAATTATTTTCAGCTTTTTCCCAAAACTGTGCTAAGTATCATAATGTTATACTCATGTTCATTTTGTAAATTCAATATCTTTTTGTAGGTTTACTGTACAATACCAGATTTTTTGTTACTAATATATGTCCATGCTATATAGCCCCTTTTTTTGTGATAGGATGTCTAATATAGTTTAATTTCTGTTTTTTTTTCAATAACACCAGTTGCTAAGGGCAAGACTAGGAAAGCTTGGCCTAGGTAAAGTTTGTTCTCTTGATTTTCTTTTCAAATTGGATGTATTGAATTGAAATTAATGTTGTATAATATGCAGGGACTGCCTATGCTCATGGGCTGAAGAATGCCACAGGCGATTATGTTGTCATCATGGATGCTGATCTTTCTCACCATGTAACATAAAGAGAATAAAAGTACTTTAAACCACTTCCAGGATTTGATTACTTAAAGCCCTGGTAAGCATAGACTTATAAAAGGAAATATAAACTGAAACTAAAATTACATCTAACTACCCCTGTCCATCCTCATTTCACAAATAAGGAGAAAAAATAAGGGGTTCCTTGAAAGTTTGCCATTTCCCATCTAACAGGTCATCCGCTTGGTACCAACATCTTGAATTAGCGCCATCTTCACAATTTTAAAACCTGAACTGATATGCATGTTTACCAGTAATGCTCCTATCTCATACCAGTTGTGTTACATGTACCAGTTTTTCATTTCTGGGCATTTCTATTCTCATTTCTGGGCATTACTAAAAGCACGTGTGGCATTTCTATTCTAATTTTTGGGATGTAACTTAATTTCTAATTTACAAAGTTTCCTTTTAAAGAAATCACTTTCTAATTGTTTCTATTGGCTTTCGTTCTTCGAGAGTAATAATTGCTGACGTTGCCACTAAAAGAAATTCAAAGTTGATTTCACGAGTGTTTTGAATACTTAACAACTTTTTTTAATCTCTTCTTAATTTTACTGATGTTATATTTGAAACATGAAAGAAAATAAAAGAGATAACATAATTTATTACTTGTTTTCTTTTCATGACAACCATATACAACTAGCGGCGACATCGCTGCCAATTACGGGTACGAAAAGGAGGTGCCAAAGAAAGCAAGCAAGCTTGAGTTGGAAAGTGTGGCCGGTATGGTTGCAACGTCTACTGCAAGTGGTGGTAAATTTGACAAAAAATTACCAGGAGAGAAGCCTCCAAAGCACTCTGGGAAACATAGAAAGGTGTGTATTAATTTTTTTTTATTTGTTCATTGTGTTACAAACTGATTCAAATTAAATTTTAGTATATCTCAGTTTGGTCTTGCCATGGGAAATCTAATTTGTACCTGTCAAACTGAAATGAATTTTTTAATTCATAGACTACAATTTTATGAATTTTTTAAATTTAAATTGAATTTTAATAGAAAAGGAAAAAAATTGGTTAATTTTGTGAGTTTTGAAATTGAGAATGGTAAATTTGATATGACGAATGTTAGAGGTGAACATACTTAATTTTGAGGTTTTTGAAGGGTATACATGTAATTTAAGCTTGAAATTTCCCCAAATTTTTATTCACCTAAAGGAGAACAACAGTATTGTGGTTCAATCTGATTGAAACTGGTATGTATCAGTCAATACTGCAACAACTTGACAATAGGATTGGATATTTTGATGTCATTGTGCTGACTTTATGCAAAATTATTTTTCAGAGGTTCTTTTTCAAGTCGCAAGTAATTGGTACTAATAAACTTGACGTCAACTATGCATGGGTTACAAAGGAAAAATTGCTCGAGTATTTTCTTGAGCATGCCCCCCTCTTTGATAAGATGCTTATTAACATCAAGTAGCTGTTGTTTTGTTTCCTTGTGATAGTAGCTAGGGAGCTCCTATTTAGCATTGTAATAATACGATTGGGAGGCAACAACAGAGCTCATCTATTGTTGTGATTTTGATAGAAATCTATGTTATTTTAATATCTTTTGATTCTTTTTACTTGAGTATTACATCAGCTTCAAACTGTGACTTATTTGAACCTTTTTGAAGCTTATTTACTTTTAGTCATTTTTCAATTTCTTGGTTGATAAATTATAGCCTTCATTCTTTATGACTTGTTTGAATTAAAACTGGTCTTTTACTTTTCGTTAAGGGCTTTTCAAAGCAATTTTTTTTTTTTGAATCATTTTTGTGAAGATGGACATCGTAGAGAGATAGAAAGGGCGCAGATGTGGAGCGGAGACTAGCTTTATTAAATCTCTCGGGTCGCGGAGAAAGGAAGGGGTCAATTCGGGTCAAAGAAAAATATTCTTTGACGTGGCGCTGAAAAAAATTGATTTGCAATTGCATTAATGCAGGAGTTTTGCAATTAAGAAATGAAATTGATTTTAATTACTCCATGACACCTATTTGCAATTGCAAATCAATTGCATCATTGGAGATGCTCTAATATAGTATTAAGTTCTAAGGTTATCATTTGCTTTTATTATTGATGAACACATAATGATAATATTTCAATCTCCGTTGCAACGCACAGGCACTTGACTAGTATATATATATATATATATATACGTATATTATTGCTGAAATTAAGACACTATATATTATTGCTGACACGCATTTTATGACACTTATATTATTGCTGACTCTCTGCATCTCATGTTCAAGGATAGAGCTCATAGATTGAGTAAATCCCCACTGTGTGTACTTTGTAATTAACAAAACCTGCTGCTTGGAAAACATTGTGCCACTCCTGCCTGCTGCGTTCCTTTGATCCAAACAGTATCAGCATGCTTATATCAAAACAGAGGGTTGTCTCGATCGCCATCCGGTCATGTGTCTCCAAGTCTATAGTGAGTTCAACTATGATAACCTTACCACCAACTTCTACTGGTGAAATTGCCTCTCGGCATCTCTCAAGAATTTTAATGCAATCATCATCAGGCCAATTATGGAGAATAAGCTGTTTAAATAAGATATTGAAAATATTGAAAAAAAATCCATACAGTATTTGTAAAACATGCACATTATTTAGTATGTTCAGGGGTGCGTTTGGATGAAACATGGATTTAGTAAGAATTGCCACTAGCCCAACCTAACTTCTCAATCGCTAACCCAACTTTTTGTGGGTTAGTGGAATAGCCACCAACTCAAGAGAAGGAGCGCTTCGTGTGGCGTGTTCAAACATGAAATAGCACTGTGGGTTAGTATTCTTGGGTTAGTGCTAACCCAAGCCCATCCAAACGTACCCGGGGCCCACAGCATCAGCTGTAGCCAGTATATATAATATTATGATCAGATATAACCTTGAGCATTATTGCATCAGCTGCTGGTATTTTCTCGAACATGTTGCCCCCCACGGCATCGAATAAGTCACTTTTTAACGCATTGGATATGACGTGTGGGAGATCAAACACCGTGCACCTCAATTCAGGAAATGTTTCAGCAATAACATTTAAAGTAGTTCCGGTGCCGCCTCCTACATCCACAAGACTCTTCAGCCCATCGAATAGTTGAGGACATGAGGCGACCACATCTTTCATTAACTTTCTACTATGGCTTGCCATTGCCTCATTGAATAAGTTACCTAGTTAAGCATGGGCAATAAAATTAGTGAAGTCAACACTGAAGAGGGGCGGGCCCAGAAATTGGCCTCAATAGAAAATGTGTTGTGAAGAAAATGAATTTGGCCTGATGGTAGATAACTAATTCATGGGTAAATAAACTTGTTCATCAGAGGTAGACAATAACCTAAAAATATATAGGTTAATTTTTTTTTTTTTAATATCTTGGGCCTTACTGGGTCCGCCCATGACACTGAAACAAAAATTCCAACCATCAAAATTAAAAAAAAAAGTAACATACATTTTATCAGATCAAACATATTGGCCATCTTAAAGAGGTTAATTTGTGTCTATATATATGTTCTTACCAAATTCTATCTTCTCCTTTGTTAGCTCCCATGGAGATTTCCCTTCATGTTTCATTTGACAAATAGTTCCTGCACCACTGGACTTGAACCAGTTACCCATTTGGGAAAGTATATTAGCATTTTCGGGTTCTGTCAGGAGGCAGATATAAGCTCCCATGTCAGAGCCCTTAGACAACATTAGCTCAGAGACTGGCGTGAGCATGTAACCCTCATCAGACTGGGCAAACACGCCTTGTTGGACAAGTAGTCGCATTACTTGGCCCAGCATTGGTTCCTTCTCAGGTGGTATGGGAATAGCGCGAGCGAGTTCCTTTAGAGGTATGGCTTGCCGGTCATATGCGTGTATACAATCTGAAATTTTCAACTCGGCAGCACACCTGAGTGTAAATGGTGCGATAATATTTTCGCTTAGGTGTAGGAATCTCGAAAGCTCCATTTTTCTTTTACTATATTTGGGCCCTTTTGTCTAAAAAAGAGTTTATTAAAATGATATACGGTTGGTGCCAAGAGCTTGTGCTAATGATGTCCTTATATAACGGATGTATTCTTGTGTTTGAAGTTTCAACCATAGAAGGCAAAATCAGCCGTTCCGGAGCGGGATCGGACGGTGCCGATCCGATTTACGCGGATAGTTCAGATTTTGGCCAATTTTCGGCCGTTCCGGCCATTCCAGTCAAATTTCAGCCAAAATGCAATTTAATAAGAAACATAAAAAATTTTTGAGCTAGGGTGGATCGAACCCTTTCCCTTTGGCTGGGGAGCAATGCTACTTACCACCACACCACCCAACTTTTGTTGTTATATAACACAACTCATTTATATATATATCAATTATAATTCACTAATTTGTAGCAATCCATTCACTCACAGATTGATAACTGTTTTCTTTTATTTTGACTAGACTAATACTATTGTACACTTGTATTTATATCCAATTTGTTTTATTAATACCCTCCGAAAAAAGAAAAATAATACATTTGCCCTTGGATTTTTTTTTTTGAAATCTACCCTAACCGCTCCATGGGGGGCAGTCTAGTTTGCTTACCAAACCGCCCCAGAGGGGAGCAGTCCAGTTTTTTTTTTTTTTAGATTTGGGAGACAATATGAATGAAATTTAACAATAAAATTAAAATTTTGTTTTTAATATTTGTTAGATTATTTCTTTTGATGTATAATTAGCATATTTATACTAAAATATGCTAAATTACTAGATTTGGGATATTGGTTCTTGTCAAATGAAATTTTCTCAATTTTAGAATAAAATTGAATATAATTGGCATTTTTGCATATCACACGGACTGTTTCTTGTTTGAACATACAAAACAAAAGATACTCAATATTATGATGCTGGTTATTGTCAAATTAAATTCACTAGCCGCATGTGAACACTAAACATCATATCAGTAATTTTGATACAAGTTTTGACTTTTACCATGCTGCATACGACACTGTCACCAGCCGCAAACGGGTCGTTTTGTGTCTACCGATGATAAAAAAACTTGAACTCAATTTTTGAGGCACTAAACGACGTTTTTTTGCAATTCTGATTCCGTCAGCCCCTTGGGAATGATCCCGAGGGCGCCATCCACCCCGTCTCGTCCCAAGCTTTCCGAATTGGGGTCGTACGCGCAAATCCGGGTTTCCTAGCCAAAGTTATGGCCCTTTAAAATTTTTTAAACTTATATTCTCTAATTTTTTTTATCAATTTATTCGTATTTTTTTTAGTATAAAGCAAGCTTCTGGCAAAAAAGTCCAATTTTCCGATCCGATTCGGCCGATTCCGACCGATTGTTCCGATCCCGATTCGGATTCCGATTTTTTCTTCTATGGTTTCAACACGTACATACTGATCAGTGTTATTAAGTCGTTAAAAAAAGAAAACCTTTGTTTGCTATACCATTACATACAGCAAGATTTATTATTATAACCTTGTGGGCCGTCCGATTTATCTTTAAGATTGACGCTAGATAAATCATTGGATGAGCTAGAAGCAATATTTGTGTCCGTCATGACTCATGACGTACGTCATCTCTTTTTCTCCACCAATCAATCAGGTCTGGATTCACTAAAGTATCTCAAATTTTGAGTTTAGATCTGAACCGTCCTAATTTTTGGAGACAGATCCTGGTCAATTTACAGAGCTTTGTTCTAGAATCAGTTTAATTTGAGTGATATTCATTGGCACAATTTTTTTTGAGATAATTGATTTCTTTAAAACTAAAACCGGTAAAGTGCTCTAATTAAGCTTAGATATACGATAGAACAAGACAACAAAGTACAATGAGGGCTACATATAACTAATTAAATCAGAGAGGGAGAAGTTCCAACTTCCAACAGAGTACATCATTGACAATTTCAACTCCAAATGCTAAACATCATTGTGGACTAGGGCTGCAAACGAACCGAACCGAATCGAACTTACCTCCAGTTTGAGTTTGGTTTGAATTAATTTCGAACTAAGTTTGTTTTGAATTAATTTCGAACGAACTCAATTTCGAACTTTTACGAACTTTGTTACGACTTACGAGTTATGACTTATGGCTGGGCCATTGTTCGAAATTACAGCACTTCAATAAAAACTCAAGCATTCTGAATTCTAATTACACAGTACACCAAAGTTTATATCAAAGTTCATTACAAATACCAAAATTTATATCAGGAGTTTGACGAACTGGAGTGATTTACGTAACCCAGCGGACGGAGCGGACATAAGAAGAAGAAAAAAGATGGGGCGGCTCTGATACCAAATTGTAATTGCAAAACCTAATTGTTTATTCCAACTGTTGGGGTATATATACCCGTTTACATATAGGTCCCTAGATTATTCTCTAATTGCAATTTTGCCAAATAACCCCTGATACAATTATAAATCTCAACAATAATTGATTTCTTTAAAACTAAAACCGGCACAATATGTAAAGTGCTCTAATTAAGCTTAGATATACGATAGAACAAGACAACAAAGTACAATGAGGACTACACATAACTAAATCAGAGAGGGAGAAGTTCCAACTTCCATGTTCCAGCATAGTACATTAATGACAATTTCAACTCCAAATGCTAAACGTACATCATTGTGGTACATTATTGGGAAGCAAATATACAGAACACAAATTAATTAACTTGGATACAAGAGCAAACCAAACAAAATGAAAACAGAAAAAGAAAACAAAAATTAATATTGCGTGCAAATTATAAAGGAATTGAAACTAACATGCGAATTATTTTTTTGGCTTGTAATATCCGTAGATAGTGTAGAATGCACAACAAGAATCATAGACTTTTCGCGAGGATAAAAAGTGACTTTTCACGACGGAGTACCGTCATAAACGTACTTTTTCTATTTGCGACGGTATTTTTCGCGAGGGAGTACCGTCATCATTGCGTTTTTTCTCTCGCGAAAAGTGCCTACTTTGTTGTTGTGATGTCTGAAGTGCAGAAAGAATTAGCAGGGTCACAGCTGCACCAACTAAGATGCCCGCCCATGGGCTACTGAAGTAGTTCTGTCGCAAGTTTGCCCATCTACGGTGGCAACGTGAGTTGTAGTATTTCTGCGCATCCTTATACAAGCGGGAGAAACCATTTGCATTGTCATGGATAAAACAAAAGTTACCAATATCATTGAAGAAAGTGGCGGCTTTCTCATGGCTGCTCAGTGTGTTATAGATAACACCACATTTCTGAAGTAACTTCACATCCAAATTACCTTTATCTTTAAATTTCTCAAATTCTATACCTGCCATCTGTTGAAGTTCAGTTGCATTCGCTATGACTACTAGAGTTAGGGCTGCAGAAAAAATTCGTAGTTCGTCATTCGATTCGAGTTTGATTCGAAAAAGTTCGTAAAAAATTCGATTCGAAGTTGATGAGTTCGTTCGAAATTAATTCAAGCCAAACTTAGTTCGAAATTAATTCAAACCAAACTCAAATTAACTGAACCTAGTTCATTCGAAATAGGTTCGCAAACCAAATTTAATTAGTTCGAAATTAACTTAAACGTGAACCATTGATTTCCGCTGATAATTTATGTTCGCTGATGAAATATAAGGCTGCCCAATCCATAATTGCTCTCAATTCTAACTTAAATTGTACTTTGAATATTTTGGATATTTGAAAACTTTAGTATTGTTGCTCATGTTGGCTATTTAGAAAATTTTGGATACTGTGATTGTACTGAACTTTCATTGATTGTACTAAACTTTGGTGTTTAATATAAATTTTGGTATTTGTAATGAACTTTGGTGTACTGTGTAATTAGAATTCAGAATGACTGAGTTTTTATTGAAATGCTGTAATTTCGACCTATGGACCAGCCATAAGTCATAACTCGTAAGTCGTAACAAAGTTCGTAAAAGTTTAAAATGAAGTTCGTAAAAAATTCAATTCGAAATTGAGTTCGTTCGAATGTAATTCAAACCAAATTCAAACTGGAGGTAAATTCGATTCGGTTCGGTTCGTTTGCAGCCGTAGTCTAGAGTTATTATTCAAAAGAAATCTTTATTTTAAATCTGTATAATTTAAATTATAATTATCATGTCAGAGTTATTAAGTCATCAAAAAAGAAAACCTTTGTTGCTATACCATTACATACAGCAAGATTTGTTATTACAACCTTGTGGGCCGTCCGATTTGTCATTAAGATTGACGCATGCTAAAATCACTAGATGAGCTAGAAGCAATATTTGGTGTCCGTCATGACTCATGCATGACGTCATCTCTTTTTCACCCCCAATCAATCTGGTCTCGATTCACTAAAGTATCTCAAATTTTTAGTTCAGATCTGAACCGTCCTAATTTTTGGAGACAAATCCTGGTCAATTTACAAAGCTTTGTTCTAGAATCAGTTTAATTTGAGTGATATTCATTGGCACAAATTTTTTTAACATAATAATTGTAATTGCAAAACCTAATTGTTTATCCCAACCGTTGGGTGGTATATATACCCATTTACATACAGGTCTCTAGATTATTCTCTAATTGCACTTTTACCAAATAACCTCTGACACAATTATAAATCTCAACACTTTCCCTTAAGATGGGCGAAATATATCTACTATGCCCATCTTGTTACACAATCCAGATAGTTCTAATGAATTAAGTTCCTTGGTCATGAGGCAGTCCGCCACTTGCTCTTTTCTTGAAACGTGACCTAGTTTTAATAGTCCACTATTCAGCTTTTCCTTGATGAAGAATCTATCGATCTCCACATGCTTGGTCCTGTCATGTTGCACCGGGTTGTTGGCAATACTGATAGCTGACTTATTATTGCACCACAACTTCATTTGGGCTCCTCGATCCACCTTTAGCTCCACTAGAAGAGATTTCAGCCACAACAACTCGGAAACTCCTAAGGCCATAGCCCTATACTCAGCCTCAGCAGTCGACCGTGCTAACATTGACTCCTTCCTCTTCCAAGAGACCAAGTTACCTCCTACAAAGATACAGTAACCCCGAGGTAGACCTCTTGTCATCGGTGCAACTAGCCCAATTGGAGTCACAGTAGCCTTCAATACTTAGATGGACAATCAACCTGAAGATCAACCCCTTTCCTGGTGCACTTTTCATATACCTCAGAATTTGATACACTACATCCATATGACCCTTCCTCGGATCGTGCATGTAACGACTCACCACGCTAACTACAAATGAGATGTCAAGACGAGTGTGACTCAGATAAATCAAGCGGCACACCAATCTTTGGTATCTTTCCCGATCGACTGACTCTCCAGTCTCTGCGCTCAATTTGACTCTCTGATCAATTGGAGCAACTGTAGGCTTGCACCCCAACATGCCGGTCTCAGTGAGAAGGTCTAGCACATACTTCCTTTGAGAGAGAACAATCTCCTCTAGTCCAGAGCTACCTCAATTCCGAGGAAATATCGAAGCAAGCCTAGATCCTTGACCTCAAACTCCTTGCTCAATCTCACCTTCAGTTGGGCAATCTCCCTTTCGTCACTCCCCGTGACAATCATGTCATCAACATACACATCAAGCATTGTAGTATGACCTTCACGCTGTCGAAAGAACACTGTGTGGTCAGCATTGATCTGCTGATATCCCATGCTTTCCATAGCCTTTCTGAACCTATCAAATCAGGCTCGAGGAGACTGCTTCAGCCCTTAAAGTGACTTCCTCAATCTGCACACCTTACCCACTATCTGGTTGGTGCCAAACCCCGGTGGGACCCCCATATACACCCCTTCTAACAAATCTCCATGAAGGAATGCAGTTTTCACATCAAGTTGGTGTAGATTCCACCCACCATTTACTGCTAGGGAAACCAGCGTCCTGTCAGTGCTCATTTTTGCCATTGGTGCAAAGGTCTCATCGTAGTCAATGCCTTACGGTTGACTGTACTCTTTCTCCACCAAACGTGCTTTGTAGTACTCAACCTTTCCGTCTGGGTTTTGCTTCACCGTGAAGACCCATTTGCACCCCACTACTCTTTTCCCGACTAGAAGTGGCACTATCTCTCATGTTCTATTTTTATGGAGAGCCCCACGTTCTTCGTGCATGGCAGCTTTCCACTTTGCATCCTCCTTAGCTACCTGCCAACACTTAGGTATAGAGATAGTGTTCAATGATGCAATAAATGCTCCATGTACAAGTGATATGTTATAATATGAGACAAACTGAGCAATGTCATGTGGGAATCCAAAGCGATCAGGAGGATGTCCCGCATTGCTAGTCCTCCTTAGTGCAGTGGGAGTAGAAGAGAGAGGAAACATATCACCTAAATATGTGGTGGGTGTTGTAGGTGTCTCAGGAGTCGAGGTAGACCGGGACAAGGAACTTTGTGGCACGAGTGGCACAAGTGGTGTTGGCATAGCTCCCTCATTCTGCTTCCTCCTCCATTGGTACACTCTCAGCTCCCCCTGAGTCTGAGTCTCACTATCTTGTGGTATTTCCTCCCCTTTTCTGACTCTTCCTCAGTCGATTCCTCTTCTTCCTCTGATTCTTCCCTCATAAAAAGGCAAGGCATCGTTCCCACACTTATCAATTGCCCACCCTCACTACTCTCCCCCTCTCGCCTCATACTTCTAGTGTCTGGTGAGTTCCCAAAGGGTGAGGTTGCCTCCAGGGAATAGTACGGTTCAAACTCTCGAAAGGTCACATCCATGCTCACAAATTGTTTCCTCTCTACAGGACTCCAACACACATACCCCTTCTGCGTAGCCGAGTAACCAACAAAGACACACCTCATAGCCCTGGGATCCAGTTTCCACACTATTGGTCTATTGTCCTTCACAAAACATACGTAACCAAACACCTTTAATGGAAGTATTCCTCCATTATCTCCTTTCAAGATCTCACATGGGGTCCGCCATTCCAGCACTCTTGAAGGCATTTTGTTGATCAATTGGGCTACTGTTAAGACCTTTTGCCCCTAGAAGTGCTTTGGAACATCCATCCAGATCATCATGCACCTGGCTACCTCTAGAAGGTGTCTATTCTTCCTTTTTCCTACCCCATTTTGCGCTGGTATGTATGGGCAATTGATTTGATGATGTATCCCTTGGACTGACAAGTACTCCTCAAATGCGTTGTTTGTGTACTATGTCCCATTATCATATCTCAATACCTTCACTACTGTCCTGTATTGAGTCTGAACTGTCTTGTGAAAATCTCTAAAGCATGCAAACACATCATTTTTGTTTTTCATAAGATATAACCAAGTAACACGAGAAAACCAATCAATGAAAGTCACAAAATATCTATAACCATTCAAAGAAGTAGTAGAACAAGGTCCCATACATCTGAATGAATCAAATAAAAAACACAAGAACTTTTATTACCCGAGCTTATATAAGAGCTTCGGGTACGCTTGCCAAACTCACACGTATCACACACAAGTTTCTGTTTGTTAGCCTTTTCATATAAGAATGGATACAAATGACTCAAAACTCCAAAAGAAGAATGTCACATGCGTTGATGGTGTAACAACAACTCATCCTCCACACTCCTCTTCTCAATCATGGATGTCAGCGCTGAATCCATCCCTTCTCGGTCCATGTACCACAGCCCTCTACTCCACATGCCAATCCCAAGTCTCCGGCCAGTCCCCTTCTTTTGAAAGATCACCTTGGGAATATCAAAAGAAACAACACACTTTAGTTGTAGTATAATAGCACTAATGGATAAGAGGTTTACTGGAAAAGAAGTACATGCAACACATTGGACAAAGTCATAGAGTCGGTACACCTAACCGTACCCTTACCAACCACGGGCTGTGCTGTGCTATTAGCTGTTTGGATGCTCTCTAGGGCTGCTAGGTGAGTATAGGACGAGAACTCACGATGAGCCCCTGTGACATGTTGAGATGCACCCGAGTCTACTATCCACTCTGGTGATCTGATGGTAGATATGGAGGCAAGAGCATGAGTATCACAAGTACCTTTGTCTGAGTGAGCATAAGTAGCAAATTTAACCCTGGATGACAACGATGTGGAGCCTTCCTCAATCATAGGCCTCTTGCCCCCATCGTTCGCCACCATCTTCTTCCTCAGCATCTCTAGGAGCTCCTCTTCAGTAAAGGTCTGAGCTGCCTTTTCCTCTTTCTCTGTCACCATCAGATTTGCCCGATATCTCCCAGACTGGGCACCTCTGCCACCTCTACGACTGTGACCACGACCTCCGGTCTGTCCACGTCCACCTATCTCTCTCTCCTTGGGTGGCCTAGGACAAGCCTTGCTTAGGTGCCCCACTTCTCCACAGTTGTGGCACTTGCGAATCTCCCCTGAACCCTAGTCATACTTGAGTTCGAGACTGCTAAGGGTGAACGCATCCTGGCACTTCCACTAGTCTCGGAGTGCACGTTCATGCGACTCTCCTCCTGCATCATAGCCGCAATTGCCTTGCCCAGTGGGGAGATCTTTGCCTGAGCAAGGAGTACTGCTCTCCTTTGATCAAATGCCTGATTGAGATGTTTCAAGAACCGCATTGTCCTTTCTTGATGAAAATTCACATCTTTCTTGCATTCCGGATCCTTGCAACTTTTCCTCGGCGAGAAGTGATCATAGTATGCCCATAGTCTCTCTAGATCTACAGCATACTCCTGGATCGTCTTATCTCCCTGAACCACCTCATCAATCTGGTTCTGGATCTGGAATACTTGCATATTATTTTCTGCCCCCACATAGGTCCTCTTTAGTTTGGCCTAGATCTTCGGCACACTCTTGAGGCGATCAACTGTTACAGAGATTGATTGTATCATCGAGTTGAGCAACTAGGTATACGTAGCGCATGTGTGGATCTCCAATCCTCCCGCTCAGCTGTGTCCTGTGCTGGCTCACTTTTCTCCCCTGTCAACCACCTGTCAAGGCACTTACCCTGAAGTGCCCATATGATTCGTCGTGACCAGCTCAGATAAGTCCCTGGTCCATCAAGTTTTATGTCCACCAGTGGGAGGTCCAACTTCGTCTGTGGTTGGCCTGATGTCGAGGTATTCGCCCCCTTGGAGTCTCTCAAGAGCTGGAGCAATGTTTTCACGTTCTTTGGATCTAACTTCTCGATTAGCTTCTCCATCCTTCCAACTCGAACTCGATCTCCTCACACCGATCACACACGATCACACAAGTCTATATCCCTTTCCGACCTACAAAAATACACCACCAATACCCATAGAGAAACACATCACCATTCATGGTTCACTGTAGCGGACCCGTTACTGTAGCAGTTCACTGTTGTGGACCGTTACCGTAGCACGAACACGTTTGTGGGGAAAATGACCCCCACATAGACAACGAAGAGAGGCGGACCTCTTTGGTGAGAGTTGGCGAAGAGAGAAAGCGGTTTGGCGGACTGGAGTGTTTTACGTAACCTAGCGGACGGAGCGGACAGAAGCAGAAGAAGAAAGATGGGGCGGCTCTGATCACTAGTGGAAAAACGCACATCAAGATCGGCCTATTAGGATCGGACTTTTCAATATTTCGATACTGATCTATATCTGGATCGGGCTTTCTAAAAAACTGATCTTGAAAGGAACAATCAGGATCGGTTAAATATAAATGACTGATCTTAAAAGTGCTGTCCAAATCAGGATCGGTTCTTTACAATGAACCGATCCTGATTATGTACTTATTAGGATCGGTGGTTCTAAAGAACCGATCCTGATGGTATTTAGGATCGGTCAATTAAAGAACCGACCCTGATCTCTCTGTTTTAGGTCTCATTTTCATTTCGCGCGCCTAGGGTACTAATTTTCTTCAGAACTTAGTGAAAAATGAAGTGCTCATTTTCAAAACTCATTTCCAAAACACGTCTCTCTTCTTCTTCACTCTGACTCCGTGGCTCACTCTCAGGATCTGCGAGGTACCACCTTGGACGGCCCTGAGGCGAGGTGAGGCGGTCGTGACAGAGGCGAAAAGAGATAGGGCTTGCCTACTCTTGGATGGCGCGGAGGAGAAAAGTAACGCGATCGCCGATCCCTGAGGACTGCGCCTCCTCCTGTCACTGTAAATTTCACAACTGCGCCTCCTCCGACGGTACCAATTTCGCGATTGCGCCTCCTTTTCCTCCTGTAGCCGTAAATTTCGCGACAAGCTTCTCTCTCGACTTCTGCTCGTCCCTTCCGAGTAAGCTCAGCCTCCAGCTAAAGTGACGGCAAATTCGCGCCTCCAACCTCGATAGTCCCCGCTTCACTTACCTGGTAAGATTTTTCCTAATTTCGCCTCTGATTTCATTGCCCATTTTCTATTAAACTCCGCAGGTCCTTACTAAATCTTCTAGATTTGCTAATTTTTCCTAAATTTTTAACTCTTGCATCTCCCTCAATTGGAGGTTGAAAAGAAGGAAATTACACATCAGCGCTTGGAAAATTAGAGTTGCAGTCTCCATTGCGGTTCGGCTGAATCCTCCGTTGCGACTGTGCTCCGTTGCTTGCTCACTGTTACAACTTACAAAGGTAATTAAGCAATAACTTAACCAGAAAGAAGGGCATTTTGTAGGTCAATGATATTCTTCGCGCATTATCGTAAGGATTCGACTCTCTTATTATTGTTGTTTTCTTTTATCGCTATTCTCATTTTTGGGTAAAATGTTAGAGATTTGTGCTTCCAATGATTCCAAATTAGTGGCAAATGTACGAGCGTAATCAGCTGAAATTATGCTCCATCAAGTAAAATATCAATGTAATTCTTCTGAAGTCAATAATCTGTTGTTAATAGGTGATATACTTTTGTGTTCATTTATGATCCAGAGGCCAAATTTATTAGGAATGTACTTTAGGATTTCCAAATTTAACAGTGCGCTTGTGTCAGGAATGTCCTCATTTCTACTATGTATTGAAGAATTCATTCAAACTATGTGCTATTTTCAATCATTTTAGGATTTTTTTCCCCTTCGAGGGGGAGGGGGTAGTACTGTTACATTTAATTAACATGAATATATACTTGGCAGAAATGGGTTTCAAAAATTGGAGAAGATTAAGGATGCTAACAGGAGAAGTCGGCAGCTTGAAGAGCTTACTGACAAAATGCGAGATTGTAAGAGGTACTTGCTTTTAGATATTTTTCAACTCCATGTCTAAATGAAATTCGAACTTCTATTGGTACACTATCATTTTTACCCCATGGAGTGTGGATATGTGCCATAATGTAGGGTACCTAATTAACTTGTTGTTTAATTTGATAGGAATTCAATTATAGCACTTCAATTAAGCAGTGCTGTGAGACCCACAAATTCAATAGTAATTAAATATGATGTCTATGTAGGCTAATAAAGGATTTTGAGAGATTAGTGAAGGAAGAGGAGGCCACAAATTCACGTGATACCATCAAAATGCTTAATGATAGAGAACAATCTATGGTGCGCTCAATTGGGCTTCTTTTTGGGCACTACAAATCAATCTCAATCCATCGTGTTCCAAATATAATGTGTAACTAATCAAAAGAACTTGTGATTTTCTTTTTTTTAGATCAAGGAACTAAACTCATATGTTGCTCTGAAGAAGCAGTAAGTCTTCTCTTCCTAGTAAATTAGCAATTTTAATCTCTTTTCTTAATCCTACCAGAAAAAAGCATAATCGGGAATGACGTTATCTTTTGATTTTATTACATCAAATGGTTATAATATGGTTGTTCTTATTTTAATAAATGACAGACAGCAAAGTTAAAACAAACGAATTGACCTGTTTGAAGGAGCTAATGCTGAAAATGATTATGATGACAACGTACTGTTAGCATCATGTAAGTTATTCTCTTCTAGCCTGTATATTTCTGTTGTATTGCAGTTTGCTGTGGATTTTGGTGCCCTAGTCACATGTAGTACCGGTAGAACTGTAAAAGTATAGCAACTGGCTCGGAACATTTGTTACTGAGTCTTTTCTTTATATTAATTTGTGTTTTCTACTTGTTTTTTTAATTTGTCTTTGCTTTGGAGATAGTCTGATGGATGAGATTAATTTTTAGTCTATTCAAACTTTAGTCTATTCAAATTTAGTCTATTCAAACTTTAGTCTATTCAAATTAATTTTTCTTGAATTCACTTCTGTTTACCTATTGCAGATATGACAAACCAACAACTAGTGGACCAGGGAAATAGTCTGATGGATGAGATGCAAGATGGGTTAGATGTTTAACTACATCCCCTTTTACAATTTAGAGTTGTTGCTAACCCTTTAATACCCAATTGGTACCAAATATACCGATTTTGACCTTCAATCAGTCGTCAAGCCCCACTGGTAACCCTGAACCAAGTTATGTCAAATCCTTGTACTTACCAATGAATAAAACCCAGATGAGTACACAGCAACAAACCTTGCATTGTTCTGAATTTTCTACAATTTATTATAGCATTTCAAAGTTCACACCTGAAAATTAAAAATACTGGTAAATAACCTTGCTATCCCAGAATATGCCTCTTACAAAATTATAAATTAATTTAGGTCTTCTAATTTCTTGAAACTTTTTGAGGATATAGATTGTTCTTTCCTGAAAATTTTGGTACCAAGAACACCCAAATCAGAAATGTAGTCTGCCCTGTACAAATTTTACAAAAATGGTCGTCAGTAAATAAAAAATGGTACTGGACTGAAACTTGCCCCTACCTTTGCATGGTCATTAGGCATAAGAAGAAAATTCGTAAAATCATAACAATTCATAGAGTCATATATTGCATCACCCTCTGTGGAACCATATAAAGAACACAAATTTTGGTGTAACCAATTGTCGGGAATTGTTCTTCAAAGTTCAGAAAAACAGAAAATTGCTGCTCCATTTACCAGAAATTTGCACAGAACCTACTGATAAAAGGGTAACATGGTAAAATAAAGGTTACAGACTTAGACCCAAATTTCAGATTTTTTGTCATTTTCTAACTATTTTAGTCCATGCTTGAATAGGGACAGATTGATAAAAGATGTAAAACACAACAGTTTTCTGGTTTCTTTTTCTGAACTTTGAAAATCAATTCCTGACAATTGGCTAAACCAAATTTTGTGTTATTTTTATGGTTTTACAGAGGGGAATACAATCTATAACTCTGTGAATTTTCATGATATTAAGAATTTTCTTCTTATGCCTAATGACCATGCAAAGTTAGGGGCAAAGCAGTCATGTGTGCAGCAAAATATGCAGTTTTTGTATTTGTAAGGCCCAAATTTGAAAATGGCTAGAAAATAGTAGAAAAATCCGAATGATGTAAAGTTTGGCTCTAAACTATTTGTTTTTCTGTCCTTTATTTAACTGTGTAACTAAACTTCTGGAGTCATGTTGTTGGCTTGGTTTTCAAGTATATTAAACTGTTGCAAGATTCTGGAGTCCAAAAGTTGATATTTGATGATACATGTTTGATTATGTAAACATTTTAACACTTGGATATATTAATTGACCGATCTTGATTCTCCCAATTAGGATCAGTTAATGAATTAACCGATCTTGATTAAACATTTTAGTATCGGCTGTTTAACCGACTCAACTGATTACTTTCCACATTTGTATTGCCTGGGTCAGCATCGTCTCTAGATCCAATCCTAATGTGCATAAATAACCGATCCTGATGTGTGTTTTTCCACTAGTGGATACCAAATTGTAATTGCAAAACCTAACTGTTTATTCCAACTGTTGGGGTATATATACCAGTTTACATATAGGTCCCTAGATTATTCTCTAATTGCACTTTTGCCAAATAACCCCTGATACAATTATAAATCTCAACAATAATTGATTTCTTTAAAACTAAAACCGGCACAATATGTAAAGTGCTCTAATTAAGCTTAGATATACGATAGAACAAGACAACAAAGTACAATGTTGGCTACATATAACTAAATCAGAGAGGGAGAAGTTCCAACTTCCATGTTCCAACAGAGTACATTAATGACAATTTCAACTCCAAATGCTAAACGTACATCATTGTGGTACATTATTGGGAAGCAAATATATAGAACACAAATTAATTAACTTGGATACAAGAGCAAACCAAACAAAATGAAAACAGAAAAAGAAAACAAAAATTAATATTAAGTGCAAATTGTAAAGGAATTGAAACTAACATGCGAATTAATTTTTTGGCTTGTAATATCCGTAGATAGTGTAGAATGTCTGAAGTGCAGAAAGAATTAGCAGGGTCACAGCTGCACCAACCGAGATGCCCGCGGGTTTTCTACACCTCTGACTTTTCTACCCTGTAGAAAGAATTAGAGTGTCTAGTTTATAAATTAAATTACGGTTTAATTAGGGTTTAGGGTTTAATTTGTGAAATTTAAGTTATTTGAAAATTGTGCACTGCAGATACTATGGAGAGGGGCTGTAGTTCTTCCAGCACAGAGGCTCCCAGTGCATCCGGTGCAGAGGCTCTCGGTGTAGACCACGCTACACGTGCAGAGGCTTTCGGAGGCTTTCTCGTGCAGGATCGAGAGGTTTTATGTCTTTCGGACCGATCCAGACTCTCCAGGTAATTACTTACGAAACTAACATATTTAAAGCATTAAATGTTTATTTAGTTTTTCCTAAAAAAGTTAAAAATACACTTTGTGCAGATTCTTACCGGTATCAGAGGAGTGGCACACAGCTTGGTGTGCATGGCACAAGAAGGTTGGCGAGCAGTGGGATGTACAATGCTCCAGCACACTACTCCTATGGTGGAGGACTCCGACTTTGACGGCCGCCTCATTGGCATGTTGCATGACAGTGGGGAGAACATAAACTGGCGCGAGATAGAGCCCACACCACTAGATCCGGATCAGCCCAGAGTCGCTATATACGGTGATGAGATGCCGCCACCTCCTCCAGGTAATTTGATTTTGTCGTACACAGTCATTTCTCGGTACAAAAGCTATTCTCATTAATTTTTCTTCAATTATGCAGTGGATGAATCAGGTTGGGGCTTCCACGAATGGGTGTTGAATAATAATGCGTGGAGCGCTTACTACAATGAGCATGGAGTTCCGGTGCAGGTTGGACAGGTAGCAAAAATTTATTATTTATTCAACTTACTATTTATTTGTATGTAGCAAAACTAACATTGTTTTCAGAGCTCCCCCACGACATGCCACTCCGGAGTTCACTATAGCTGACCTTACCGGAGATTATGTCGGGGATGAGGGACCGAGCCTCCACATACCATGATATCCGGAGGCCAGACAGCACGATGACGAGGCCAGTGGGAGTCGAGCACAGCATGCAGATGTCTATGCATCTGCTATATTTGGCACACCGCCTCCTCCGCCTACGTATCCATCGACCTGGGAGCCATGGGAGGTGCCTACTATGCCGCCCATCTCCCCACTGGTGGAGGATCCATGGGCCGAGGCGGATACAGCCGCACAGGAGGAGGAGGTTCACGTCAGGCGTGTACAGCCGCCCAGGGACCGCCATCCACCTCGTAGGTTGGATCTCTCTGGTCGTCGCCCTCGTCCTCGTCATTAGGTTTTTTTATGTTTTGTAGTTTGATAGGTTTCTACTATTGTGTATTCGGTCTGGACTGTTTTGCATGAGTTGTGGACATTTATCTGGACTGTTTCTACTATTGTGTATTCGGTCTGGACTGTTTTGTAGTTGAGATTTTTATTTTTGTGGACTTACGATTTAGATTACATATTTTTCACAGTTTACCACGTTAGCCAAATCGACAATCAGTACAACAGCCGTATAACCGCATCAAAACTCAACTCAATTTTATTGAAAATTACAATAAAAAAAATTAAGCACTTTCCTTCATTTTATATAAAATCTACAATAAACAAAATATATCAATATATATTTCCTTACAATAATATATATCTTAATAAACCAAAATATATCTTAAACAATATATACATCTTAAAAAAAAATATACCAATATATATTTCCTTATAAATATATATATCTTAAAAAATAAAAATATATCTTACCAATATATACATTTACTTATAAATATATATATATCTTAAAAAATAAAAATATATCTTAACAATATATACATCATAAAAATATATATATATATCAATATACATTTCCTTATAAAAATATACACCTTATTTACAAACAACAATACATCTTAAAAATATATAAAATTTGAAAAAAAATAAATAAACAATGAACCGCCCCACCTCTGGGCGGTTGGCTAGAGGGAGTGGACCGCCCAGAGAGAGGGCGGTTTTCTAGCATAAGCAGACCGCCCCACAATGGGGCGGTTAAGGCATTTTTAAAAAAAATTTCAAAATGAGGGCATTTTTAATATTTTTTTTTTTTAGGGTATTAATAAAAATCTCGGGAACCGTTTAACAATATACATTATCATCTTGCATATTTTTCTACATAAATGTTTTTGGTGGTGGGTACGTATTAATTGCATGCCAATTTTTCTAAATGCGTATTCAATCTCGTGGGTACGTATTATCAAGTGCATGTAGAAAATTGCATTTCTAAATCGCTATTTCGTCCTCTGTGATCGGTTGATTTTGTTGGCATTACATTGCTCATATTCTTATGTTCAACATACATACATACATAGTAAATGAGCCACACACAATACATGAAGTATATTTTTATTTTATGTCTCAAATTTCACATGTACGAAAACAAGATTCATTTGATAATAAATATAAACAAATTAAACACTTCCTTTTGTGTCATATACCGCAATCCTTCATTCTGCACCAGTACCATGTACCACAAAGTACTGTACATAAATCATATATAGTTGTGTCCCATACCAGCAGGAAACATAACGGAAGAATAAATACTTGTACTAATTGTTGATGAAATAATGAAATTAAGAGAATGAAAATTATTTACGATAAGGAAAAATTTATATTCCAAATTGATTCTGAAATTAATTTATAAAACAATAACATGCAATTAAAAACACACCTTTTGCGAAAGTTTATACTTGAAGCTATGGTTCATTGATGAAATTATCGATATATAGAAAATCGAAATCGAGCGAGTTAAACTGAGAGGTGAAATAACTTTAAGGAACAAAAATTTTTTATGATTAAAAGCTAACAATTTTTTTTCATGATTTACATGTAATATACAACAAATCATACTTATATGACCAAATCATACTTAGATTGGATAATACATATACAACAAATAATATAAAAACAATTAAAAAATATTTCAAATTTTTAACAGTTTTGTTTGACCCTAAAAAGTTGGAATTTAGAAATAAATAAAAGAGCTAAAAAAATAAAAGAAATGGAGATATCCATTTAAAATGTTGAAATGGAGGAATGGATAGATTCATCATGAATTATTGTGGGCTGCCGAGAAAAGATGAAAGAAATGCATATGGGCCGACCACATTACTTGGATGGTAATAATGTGAGAGAAATTAGACAAGTGGTCCCCATGAAATTAATTCAATATTGGGCCGACCACATTCTCGTTGTTTCTTATTTAGTCGGACAAGTGGTCCCCATGAAATTAGACCAATCAGGGAGTAGCGCTGGATTTAAATTGTAGCGCCTCATGTATGCACTCTTTGTTCCTGTGCATGGTTTAGTAGACCAGCTAGTTGCTAGAGCATCGGTTCACAATGCTCCACGTGCACACAAGGTGAAAAGAAAATTTGGAGAAACAAGCAACCCACGCCAGAGCCTTCTTCTCCAACAGCTCAATGATAAAACGACAAAATGCAAGGACTAACAGCTAGCACTGGCCTCTGCGTCCTTTGTCTCCTCACCTCCTTCAAATGCGACCGTTGGATGTCTTCAAGGGACGAGATTGTGCCAGCACCCTGATCCATGCTCTAGATGCTGCCAGCTCACAAATCCAGCCTCTATTTACATTGCACGCCAACTGTTCGATGAAATGAACAATCAAGATGAAGCTGCAACTTAAAACCTTAATGTTTTCCTAGCCTTGAGGCTATATAAGGGGCATTCCAGAAGCAATGAAGATAGACAATTTGGATTATGGACTAAACACCATAGCAAAGCCCTGCTAAACCCCCTCCTCCTACACAGCAAAAGCTCCACGCAAAAAATCCCTATCTCAAATCCAAATAGAAACTAGATAGGAATTAGCTACAAATTCAGCAATGTAATGCCTCAAAGGGCCACGATATGTAGTTATCAAAAGTCGATTTTGAGAAGGCTTATGATAAGATACACTGGAACTATATTTTAGAGATCTTAGAGAGTAGGGGATTTGGGTATAAATGGATACAATGGATTAAGGATTGGTTATATAGTTCACAATCATGCATTAATTTTAATGGTGAATTTATTCAATATTTTTTCTGTAAGAGGGGGGTTCGACAGGGTGATCCCCTCTCCCCTTTCTTATTCATTATAGCAGCTGATAATTTGTGTAAGATATTTCATAAGGGTAGACAGGCCAATAAATTGATAGGATTAGGACCTCATTGTTAAGATAGTAAAGCAATCACCAATTGTCATTATGCTAATTACACTATACTCTTTTTACATGCATCATATCAGATTGTGGCATCAGCATGGTGGGGTATGAAAAGCTTTGAAGCCCTCTCTAGAATTACAATGAACTTACTTAAAACTGAACTGTATCCCATTCACTCGAAGGAGACTCAATTTGCTGATACCTTCTAATGTAAAATAGGAACATTTCCATTCAAATACTTAGATTTACCACTCAATAACCAAAAATTAAGTATGGAAGATTGGCAATTTCTAGTAGACAAGATTGAAAATAGGTTACAAAACTGGAAATGCCAACTTTTGTCCATAGGGGGTCGACTTACTCTTTTAAATTATGTATTGTCATCGATACCCTTATATACATTGTCCGTGTATAAGGCCCCTAAAACCATAATTAGAAGAATTAATTCTATTAGAAATAAATTTCTTTGGCAAGGTTCAGATAAGGTTAGGAAAAAGTACTCTTTAGTTAATTGGACTAAAGCTTGCTTAGATAAATCTCATGGTGGATTAGGAATATTAGATTTGCAAAATATGAATATAGCTTTGCTTTTAAAATGGTGGTGGAAAATGCAAGATGATAGTTATCAAGGGTTATGGAAAACTGTCATTCACCATAACTATTATCTTACAAACACCCTACCCCCTTCTCCTTTTTGGACAACAGTCATGCAATTTGAAAATTTAGGCAAAATTAGTGTTACATTTGAACCAGGAATTCACTCCTCGTTGTCTTTTTGGCATACTTTATGGATTGGTACTTGTAGTTTAGCTACGAAATATCCCCAACTATACAACTTATGCTCTACTCCTCATATTACTATTAGTACAGTCATAAACTCGCAAGGTTCTAGATTACATTTTAGACGTAGATTAAGTGGTATCTTACTTGAAGAATGGCACCAGATCTTAAATCTCATTAGCTCGTGTAGTTTTACACACCATGTAGACCGGATTGCTTGGAGGTGGGAAAATTCTGGTTTGTTTTCTGTCAAATCACTATACAAATTCATTAATTTTAGAGGGATTAGTAAAAATAGGTTTAATATTTGTTGGGAGTTACCTCTTCCTCCAAAAATTAGGATATTTATGTGGTTAGTTATGCATAATAGAATACTCACTAAAACCAATATGCACAAAAGAGGTTGGCAAGGTGATTTAAAATGTCAATTTTGTTCTCAAAAGAAATCTGTGAACCACCTTTTTCTGAAATGTACAGTGACTCAACAAATATGGCTTTGGTTAAGTAATTGTCAACACCTATCCACCCAATGGAAAAACTGCTCTAATATTTTTGAGTTTGCAGGTACACTATCCAAAGATCAACAAATTGCTTCCTAGTGATCTTCAGTGCATTATGTTGGACCATGTGGAAATATAGAAACTCGGTTATTTTTCAAAATTCACCTAGTAAATCTGTTCGATCGCTTATTTTACTAATCATCTCCGTATTTGATTACTGGGCAGGACATATGGATAAGAAATTAAAGGAGGCAGCAGCTCATTGGCTACCAGATGACTTAGATGCAATCCCGTTGAGTGTGTGGGAGCCCAATGACATGCAGATGGTCGTGTACCAGCCGGCGGTAGTTGAGCTGATGCGCATAGGAGGAGTCGCTGGACCTCCAGCCGATTGAAGATGAAGTACAAGTTTTACTCTAATCCAAGTATAGGAGTAGATTACCACAGCCCCAGTATGAGAGAAGGAGGCTTAGCTCACTTATTATTTTCATTTTTTGTGTTTTGGTGGATTTTAAAACGAAGGGCTTATGTCTTTTGTGCTTTGCTAGTTTTGGTGGATACTTCATTACTTACAAACTGAACATTCTGGATTGTAAGTAACCATAATGTTTCTTATATGAAACGGGCCTTCGTGCCTTTTTTTCAAAGAAACCATGGATGAATAAAATCATAAAAGGCAAAATCGGCTGTTCCGGAGTGGGATCGGACAGTACCGATTCGATTTCAGGCCGAGTTACACGGTTAGTGTAGATTTCATCCAATTTCGGACATTCCGGCCCAATTCCAACCAAATTTTGGCCATTCCGGACATATTTCAGTCAAATTTTGGCCGAAATAGACTGATTCCACCGAAACGGCCGAAACGTGAATTAAACAAACTCCAAAAAATTTTGAGCTCTACGTGAATCGAACCTATGACCTGTAGCTAAGCAACCAAATCAAACTACCACCACACCATACAACCTTTGTTGTTAGAAAACATAACTCATTTATATATAACTGTTATATATCTAGGGTTTTGAGAAAAGAGAACAGCCAAGAGAGAAGAATATTTTGGGGCAATTTTCTGTATTCTCTTGCTACAAAGTTTTGAGTACAAAAGTATTAAAAGTAACTTTTACAAATATAACCCTATGAAAATAGGAAATAACAGATGGTGAGATAAGAGATATATATAACAATCTCCACCTTGGATCGAAATCTCACCTAAAAGAGAAAAATAAATAAATAACAAAAACTATCAACCAACAGAAATTAAATTTGAACAATGGTTGAACTTCATGGTCGGTATAGGCTTGGTGAGCATATCGGCTGGATTGTCGGCAGTGCCAATCTTCTTTATCTCTACTATACCCTTCGAGATAACATGCCGAACAAAATGATACTTGACATCAATGTGCTTGCTTCTTTCGTGATACACATGATTCTTCGCCAAATGTATGGCACTTTGACTATCACAAAAGATGGTAGTAGAACCACCATGTGCTGAAATTTCTTCAAGCAAGCCCTTAAGCCATATTGCCTCCTTAACGCTTTCAGTAACCGCCATGTACTCAGCTTCTGTGGTTGATAAGGCAATGGTAGATTGCAAATTAGCCTTCCAACTAATTGCACATCCACCTAAAGTGAACACATAACCGGTCAAAGACCGTCTCTTGTCTAGATCTCCCATAAAATCTGAATCTACATAACCCGTTAGCCTTTCATCGTTTCTCCCGAACTCCAAACGTGCATTTGCGGTACCTTTCAAATAGCGGAGTATCCACTTGACCGCCTCCCAATGCATCCTACCGGGACATGACAAATAACGACTCACCACACTAACAGCGTGTGCTATATCGGGTCTAGTGCACACCATCAAATACATGATGCTTCCAACAGCACTAGAATATGGGACTCTTGACATGTCTTCCTTCTCCTTCTCCTTCATGTTGAAACGATGCAACACCTTCTCAACGAAATCCCGTTGTGAAAGATACAATTTTCCATTTGACCTATTCCTTGTGATCTCCATGCCTAGAATCCTCTTGGCAGACCCGAGATCCTTAATCTCAAATTCCGAGCTTAATTGTTCTTTCACCTTCTTAATCTCCTCCTTATTCGAGGCTGCAACTAACATGTCATCTACATAGAGAAGTAGATACATGAAGCTCTTGTCCGGCAACCTCTTGAAGTAGACACAACTATCAAATTCGGATCTACAAAATCCGATGCTCAACATGAAAGAATCAAACCTTTTGTACCACTGCCTTGGTGACTGCTTTAGGCCATACAAAGATTTCTTTAACAGGCACACGTGATTCTCTTTACCCGCAACTGTGTAACCTTCTGGTTGTTGCATGTAAATTGTCTCCTCGATATCACCATGTAAGAAAGCAGTTTTCACATCTAACTGCTCTAACTCCAAATTCCCCATAGCAACAAAAGAAAGCAACACTCGAATAGAGGTGTGCTTTACCACGGGTGAGAAGACCTCATTAAAATCAACGCCTTCAATTTGACTATAGCCTTTAGCCACCAATCTTGCTTTGTATCTAACCCCGGCAGTGCCATCCTTTTTCTTGAACACCCATTTGCAACCCACAATTTTCTTTCTTTTAGGTGCCTCAACTAGTGTCCAAGTTTGATTCTTTAGAAGAGAGTTAATCTCCTCTTCCATAGCGGCTGTCCAATTTGCCGCATCACAAGAAGACATCGCTTCCTTGTAATTTGAGAGATCACAACACTCCACATTTTCGTCCATAGCCAAACAATATGCAAAGTCTGAATAACCATACCTCGTAGGTGGTTTGATTTCCCTCCTTGCACGATCCCTTGCTAAAGCATAGGGTTGCTCCTCTTGGTTCTCCTCATCAGACTCATCTAATTCACCAACAAAGTGAGGAACATCAACATGCACTGAATGAGGTTGAGTCACACTAACCTGTGAGTTTGGAGTCTCCAACTCCACCTCCTTTATAGCTCTCTCGACCTCCTTAACCGGCTCAGGCATTTGCTCCTTTGCCCGCAACATAGCCGACTCATTGAATTTCATATCTCTTGAGATAAGGAACTTACCCTTTGAATTTGGACACCATAAACGATATCCCTTAACATCTGAAGCATACCCGAGAAAGATACACTTCTTGGCCCTTGGCTCAAGCTTCCCCTCACTAACATATGCATAGGCTGGGCATCCAAATACCCGCAACCCCGAGTAATCTGCCGGTTTACCCGACCACACCTCCTCGGGAGTCTTGCACTCAATCGTAGTATTTGGTGAGCGATTCACCAACCAGCAAGCAGTGTTAATGGCTTCCGCCCAAAACTCCTTACCCAAACCTGCATTGGAAAGCATACACCGAGCCTTCTCGAGTAGGGTTCTATTCATGCGCTCGGCCACTCCATTTTGTTGTGGAGTAGCAACAACTGTACGATGCCGAGCTATTCCTTCATCCTTGCAAAAGGTATTAAACTCCTCATTGCAAAATTCTAAACCATTGTCGGTTCTCAACTTTTTGATTTTCTTTCCGGTTTGGTTCTCAACAAGTGTCTTCCATTGCTTGAATATGACAAACACTTGACCTTTTTCCTTCAAGAAAAACACCCAAACCTTTCTCGAAAAATCATCAATAAATAAGAGCATGTAACGAGAACCGTTACCTTTTGAGGGAACACGAGAAGGACCCCACAAATCTGAGTGAATGTAATCCAAAATACCTTTTGTGTTGTGGATGGCTGTGCTGAAACTGAGCCTCTTTTGCTTGCCGAAGATGCAGTCCTCACAAAACTCCACCTTGCCGGTACTCTGGCCACATAGAAGGCCTCTCTTGCTGAACACTGCCATGCCACACTCGCTCATATGTCCCAACCTCATGTGCCACAGCTTGGTAATGTCAGAATCTGAGGTAGAGCTAGCAATGACAACTGAGCCTGTGATCGTGGTACCCTCCAAGAAATAGAGAGTGCCCACCTTCTTTGCCCTCATCATGGTGAGAGCCCCTTTTGACACTTTAAGGACTCCACCTTCACTCTGAAACTTGCAACCAACATCCTCAAGAGAGCCCAAAGAGATCAAGTTCTTTGTCAAATCCGGGATATGTCTCACACCCGTCAAAGTACGGGTAATCCCGTCATGCATCTTAATCTTCACGGTACCAACACCTGCAACCTTGCACAGATGATCATTACCCAAAATGACTCCACCTTCATTGGTCGCCTCATATGTGGTAAACCACTCTCGATTTGGGGTCATGTGCTGAGAAGCACCCGTATCCATCACCCAATTCTTATCGAATTTTTCTTTACCGTCCCCAACAAATAACAAATCACCAACTTCTGAGTCAGCTACATTTGCCTCTCCTGAACTGGTACCTTTCTGTGCCTTCTGTTTATTCTTGAGTTTGTAACAGTCGGCAACAATGTGTCCCTTTTTCTTGCAATAGTTACATGAGAGGTTCTTATGTGCGGATTTGGAACGGCTTCTTCCTTGGTGATGTTTTCGCTCATTGTTTCTCCCTCTCTCAACATACAAACCAACCTCCTGGTTACTTCTCTCAGATGTGGTCAAGTTATTTTCAATGTCGGACTTGACCAACAAATTGCTCTTCACATCCTCAAGGGTGAGTGAAACCCTACTATGAAGCATGGTCTCCTTAAATCCCTGATATGACTTGGGCAGTGAGCATAGCAAAACAATAGCCTTATCCTCATCCTCCACCTTTATACCAATCCTCTCCATGTCATTGAGAAGAGCGGTATACTCAGAAACATGAGCCTTAACGGAGGTATTTTCTGCCATTCGCAAAGAGTGAAACCTTTGTTTTAATCTCAATCGGCTCGTAACCGATTTCTTCATAAAAATTTCCTCTAACTTCTTCCAAGCATCAGCTGCATTTGTTTCTGAGAGAATTTCTTGAAGTGTTGAATCACTCAAACACAATTGAATAGTTGAGAGAGCCCTATCATTCATTGTCTCCCACTCCTTGTCCTTTTCACCTCCTTCTAAATCCTTAGGCCGACCCGTTATGGCGGCCTTAACACCTAAATTGGACAAAATTGCTTTCATCCGTACTTGCCACAGCGCAAAGCTACTTGTGCCATCGAATTTCTCAATATCAAATTTGGTAGATATGGATGAACTTGAACTCATGGTAACAATTGTTTAATCACCAAGAGTAATTACCAGATTCGATAATATGGCACACACAAAATTAGAAAATTCAGAACAGATTTACCAGAATAAATAGCACTGTCACAGCCCTCGATACTCCTCTGAAATGGTCTTGGCGCGGCTCAGGAAATAAAATGGAGTGGTTTATGCGTGGTCCACAGGAACAAGCAGCTCACGAAGCAAATTAGGAGAGAAAATTTTGGTTTTGGCATTATGTAGAAAAATCCAAATCAAATTAGTATCCACCCAAAAATTTTGGCGCTATCCACCAAAATAAATTTGACGCGGCTCACACGAAGGAATCGCGTCTCTCTCCTGAGCTTCACGCGTGATCTGTGCACGGATGCGCAAGAAAATGCCTGAAGTGCAGATCAAAAAATCAGAAATACCTTAGACAACGAAAAAACCCTAGATCGCAGCGGAAACAGCAATTTGAACCCTCAACCACCGATCGAAACTAACGATAGCGAAACTTGGCTCTAATACCACTTGTTATATATCTAGGGTTTTAAGAAAAGAGAACAGCCAAGAGAGAAGAATATTTTGGGGCAATTTTCTGTATTCTCTCGCTACAAAGTTTTTGAGTACAAAAGTATCAAAAGGTAACTTTACAAATATAACTCTATGAAAATAGGAAATAACAGATGGTGAGATAAGAGATATATATAACGATAACAATTGTAATTTGTATTATATCAAAGAGTGTGTTTCTAGTTGTAATGCTTGTATTATATTATATTAGTGGATTATTTGATTATAATTATTTGTCAAAACAGAAATTGTTGACAAATTATTTTTTTTATCAATTTTTCCTATTTTTTTAGTATAACACAAGTTTCTGGGAAAAAAGTCCGATTTTCCGATCCGATTCGGCCGATTCCGACCGATTCACCCGATTCCGATTCTGATTTTTCCTTCTATGAATAAAATGGTCCTTGCTCGGAGATTGAAATTTACTTCTCGTCTCCACTGTTACAGTTTTGATTTGTTTTGTTTTGTTCTTTGTTTGGAGCTTCTAACACAGCAAAATGGGAGAGCTATGTGATATCTTAGTTCACTTCATGATGAACACAAGAGCATATGGCTTGATGATCGAAAATAGTGCCTCTTTTCCTTTACTGCTTTGATAGAAAAATATAAAACATAGTAAAATTGTTACTTTAGTTTAGATAATAGGATTTGTACCCTTTTTGTGCTTACTGTTGCTTTTATCACAAATCTAATAGATAAAATAGGTATTAAAAGTGCAAAAACTTGCTTTTCTCTTCTTTGTCTTCATCTTGCTTTTTGCTTCAAGTGCCCTCTTTAATTCTTTTGAAAAATAATTAAGTAGCAAAGGTATGAGAGTTGAGCTTTATAGTGTCCTCTTATATCAAACATATTTAATTATTTTTAAAAGGGATTAAAGAGAAATAAAAAATGGAAATAAATGAAAATAAAATTCAAGGACTGATAAGATGGAAGCTAGCTAGCTTCTCTGTCAGAACCTTCTACCTGGACCTATTGGCAAATATGGAAACTAATCTATTAATGTTCATGTGTTCATTTACATGAAAATTTAGGGATTAATGGACATATGTGCAAATAGTGAGAGAATAGGGGCTAAGCTGCAAATAGGCATCAGTTATACTGACCCTTGCCATTTGTCATGCTGACCCAATGATTTCTTGATGATTTGTCCAAAATTCAGGATGAAAGAACACTTAAATCATGCTTTGACAATATCAGGGACCTCCCTGCAAAATTCCAGTTTATGGCAATCTCCTTACAATTAAAATCTGTTAATTAAATGAATTCTTGGAGCTTCGATCCTCTTTTCTCTTTTTCTGGTATGGTTACCAATGGTCTGAACTGACCTGAGTACTATTATGCAACTAATCAGACCTCTGTCCATGTTGTTGACACCTAGAACCAGCCCCTGGTACATAACCAAACAAGGGCTCAGCAGCCAAGCAAACGTCAAGTGCTACTGGTACAATATAATCACTCAAAAACAGCAAAATGATCTGTTCTGGTAAACCAGTCAGTGCAGACTGGTACATCGACCAAAATGCAAAATAAATTATACTGGCATGTAAAGGACTTCAAAACACACACTTTAGACCCAAATTTTATATTCATAGCATTTTTCTATGATTTACTAGCTATTTTTTAAAGTTTGCTTTCTGAAAATACAAAAACTGTTGTTTTCTGCATCTTTTACCAATCTGCCCCTGCATTCAAGCATCTGTTAAAAATAGCTAAAAAATTACAAAAATCCTAAAAACTGGCATGCATGTAGATTGGACTTTCCTCTACATTTCTATAGAAAGAACAAAAAATTTGGTTTTGTAGATTGTCCAGAATGAATTTTTAAAGATTGGCTGTCAGAATAACCAGCAGCTAATTCAGAAAAA
This sequence comes from Carex kokanica, assembly GCA_025461125.1. Lineage (NCBI taxonomy): Eukaryota > Viridiplantae > Streptophyta > Magnoliopsida > Poales > Cyperaceae > Carex > Carex kokanica. The sequence continues at coordinate 134,636 of JAJGRX010000262.1, read as the reverse complement.
TACCAGCAAATACCTTCTTATAAAATTACTGATTTGGCATATCTCTGGACCTTTAATGGATCTGAAACTTCTCGAGCATGTAATAGACACCTTAGCATGTATGTCCATATAAAGAACAAGAAATTTGGTTCAGCCAATTGCTGGAAATTAATTTCTAAAGTTTGGTATTCAGCAAAAGGAAAAAATTATAGCACCGGTCAGACCCCATGACTAAAATTGATGAAACAAGCATGTATAAATTGTATAAAATTATGAGTAAATATGTATGTATCCCAGAGACTTGACTTTATGATTTAAATCACATATCACATACCAAATCATGGAAAATTAGAATGAAAATGAAGAGAGACAATCGAATAGTGATCTGTTTTGTAAACCTTAAATTAAAGATCATCAGCTCATGATCATGCATGAAACCGAGCTTAAGTTTAAATTTGATCATACTAATATGCGGATATGATGACATGAGTCACATGATACTAAATTGATAGGAAATATGAACAAAGGCGAATCAAATGTGGAGAATTCAAAGTAGATCCCGTCACAAGCTCGACTCAAGCAGACTGACAGCGGAGCAACGTCCCGACCAATTCTGTGGCTGTCAACCTCTTGGCTTGCTGCAATCAGAGTCTCCGTGATGAAGGCGAAATCCTCTGGGGGGTCTAAACCCTCAACAAGAACCTGTTAAGAACAAACTTGAAGAGTACATACAATGTGGCGGCATCATAACGACGCTACGCGAATCTTGACGCCATTTGAAACATCGAATGCTGGCGTCAGGCAAGTTGAGGCGCTGTTGGAAGGGACCCGAATGTCAGAACAACTTGATGAACGGCGGTCTAACCCGTTAATGTGAAAGCCCAAGAAGCAAAGAATAAAAATTCAACTAATGAAATAAAATTAAAAGAATGAAGCCTATCTCGAATAAATACGGTAGTGATGATGAAGCCCACAAAATGGAAAGTAATCAACCCCAACAAAGAAGAAAGCCCGAAATAAAGAGGCTTCGGAGGAAAGAAAAGCACTTTTGCAAAACAGCCCTTTGACCTTCGAAATTTCACAAATAGTCTCCTTTTCAGCCTTGTCGATCATAATTTTCTCGTTTTAAGTCCAAATTGACTCAAACCAATTCCAAATGAACCCAAATCAAATTCTCCATGCTTCTAAGCTAAAATCAAATATATCCAGACATCAGCTAATTCCTGAAATTACCAAAATACCCATCCACCCAAATTTAAATGATTTTCTTCATGAATAAATTATAAGTAAAATATAAACACATATTTCTCAAGTATCAAACACTCTCTAGACAAATAAGTAAATATAATAAATATATTTTGCATGATATAAAACTGCATACTTGCATATGACACACACACATATGTCTAATAGTGAGAACCAACCAAATCCAAAGTTACTACATGAGCCCTTCTCTTAGCCCCATTATTCAGTTCACAAAAACATAGGCACAAATCTTGGAATGAACGAGGTATTCAGTCTGATTCGGAAGGGTCTACTGATGTAATTAACGCCGGGGGCTTGCGCTCATCGGGAGTTAAACGTCCCCACAATCAATAAACTCTCTCGATGGACCGATTATGAACGGTAGGCCCGTTGAGGGTGAACCCAAAGGATAGCAGAGAGAAAGGAATGTCTCAAGTTCGATGCCCTCCCCATGTCTAGCAATAGAGAGCACTGAACCCTGAAACATTATACACACCCACGCATTCAGTGTGACTTTCTGCGCCCTACAGGTTTATATGACCAAATCATACTTATAATTATCTATTGTATAGAATTTTATCATTATTTACTCCTTCAACATGTGTCAGTAGAAGTGAAAATATTTGGTGAAATTTAGTCAATTAAAATCAAAATTCTACTTTAATTTTAGAAAATATTTTGCTATAGGAATTATATTAAAGAATGCTATCATAAAGAATGGAACGGCCGGTGATATAAGGTTGTGAGACATGTTGTTAATTAGTTATAATTTTGTGTTGTGATAATAATAATCCGGTAGCTGCAAAATTTGGTGCGGTTGCGCGAACTGTAAAATGTTTTTCTCTTTTTTTTGTTTGGATATATATGACCTGTAGGATGTTAATATAATATATATTATAAACCATGCTGTAAAACGACTTGATAGCTGAGGTTGCTAATTAAATAGATTTATCCTTGGTCGTATTAGCATATGTTTGTATCATGAATTATATAGTTACAAGTCGGAGGTTCTGGGTTTTGTTGCTTTTGAGTTGTATGGGCCACTAGACAGTTGTGGTAACAGGCCATGCTTCTCATGTGCCAGTGCAAGTCGTTGGGGCTAATTTTAACAGAGCAGTTTTTACTTTATGCAGTGCACGAACTATAGAATGAAAACAACACTACATATAGCTCACTATAGAATGAAAACAGCGCTACATGAAACCAAAACTGCTCTGTTAAAATCTTAACCCAATATTTGGAATTGTGCATTCCATTCTTCAACCGGTAAAATCAAGTCTAGAATTTGAGCCAATATGCCACCTATTTGACCACATTGATCGTGGTTGCAGATTCTTAAATCAGCATATAGCAAGATGCATTTTCTCTCTTAATATGAAATATATTTTACAATTCATAACTCTATGTTATCTCTGTTATCCATGGTTCTGAAACTCGGAATCGGAATCGGAATCAAGTTCTTGACCGTGGAATCGGAATCGGGTGAATCGGCCAGAATCGGCCGAGTTGACTCGGTAACTCGGATTTTTTTGCCAGAAGCTTGTTTTGTACTAAATTTGTCAAATAACCCACTCCAACACTCATAATAATTAAATTTAAACGAGTAACAATCAATTTTACATTTTATTACTTATAAAATTAATATTTATCTAATTTAAAAATTAAATAGACTTCCATAAAATAATAAAAAAGATTAATAAATTAACAAAAGACAAATAAATAAATAATGTAATAAAATAATTAGTTAAACAATGATGTTAAGATCACTTTTGAGTTTTGACATTAATATAATCCACTAATAAAATGAAATATGAACATTCAAAGCTAATCCGATAATATGTGAATAGTGCACATAGTATAAAAATATAAGAAAAAATAAAAATAAAAATTTATTCAAATATGCTAAAATAATTCCACTTATCCATTAGTACAATAAATTAAAATAGAAGCGTACATATATAGTGAAAATATTCATGCAGAATTAATTACACATTACATAGATAATAAAATATTACAATAATTAATAACATACATAATATATATATGAGGAGGGTTCCAATGCCTCATCTCCTCATACCTCATCCGTACCTCATGTTATATATCTCCATTTTCAAAGTCTAAACTATCAATCCGACCGTTCAACATGATATTCATACTAAAATATGCTTGGGGATGAAATTTTATAATTTTTGCAATTTTTTTACTATTTTTTAAGATAGGTACAAAATCACTGTATCTGGACCATTCAAAAAACAGTGATTTTGTACCTATCTTAAAAAATAGTAAAAAAATTGCAAAAATTATAAAATTTCATCCCCAAGCATATTTTAGTATGAATATCATGTTGAACGGTCGGATCGATAGTTTAGACTTTGAAAATGGAGATATATAACATGAGGTATGGATGAGGTATGAGAAGATGAGGCATTGGAACCCTACTCTATATATATATATATATATATATAGAGCTGGGCTATGGTGAGTTGCGAAGTAAGATGTCATTTTTACTTCACGCTCATATTTTTATTTTGAAAATCTAAACGCCCGATCCGAACCACTCAACATGTTCTCCATATTGAAATGTGCTTGGAGACCAAATTTTATAATTTTTGGAATTTTTTTACTATTTATTAAGCCACTTTGAAAATCGCTGATCGAATGGTCCAGAATTTTTTACTGTTTTTTACTGTTCACCAGGATCTGAGATTTTCAAAGTGGCTTAATAAATAGTAAAAAAATTCCAAAAAATATAAAATTTGGTCTCCAAGCACATTTCAATATGGAGAACATGTTGAGCGGTTCGGATCGGTTGTTTAGATTTTCAAAATAGAGTATGAGCGTGAAGTAAAACGACGTTTTACTTCACAACTCACCATAGTCAATCTCTCTCTCTCTATATATATATATATATAGAGGAGAACTAGGGTGCTCCTAAGCTCACCAAGCCCTTCCGTGAGCGCGACTCTAAAACCTATCGAATTGACTTCAAACGACATTTTCAAACCGTTAGATGTTCAATCTATATTAAAATGTGCTTGGAGACCAAATTTTCTCTTTTTTGGAATTTTTTTACTATTTATTAAGATGGTTTGAAAATCGCTGTTTTTATTAAAATTCTGCACCATTGAAAAACAGCGATTTTCAAACCATCTTAATAAATAGTAAAAAAATTCCAAAAAATGTAAAATTTGGTCTCCAAGCACATTTTAATATAGATTGAACATCTAACGGTTTGAAAATATCATTTGAAGTCAATTCGATAGGTTTTAGAGCACCCTAGTTCTACTCTATATATATATAGAATTATGCTATTGTGCTTTGCAAAGTAAAGCCATCGTTTTACTTCGGCTTACTTTTTGGATTTTCAAAGTCCAAAACTTTGATCCGACCGTTCAAGTTGATCTACATATTGAAATGTGCTTGCAGACCAAATTTTACATTTTTTAGAATTTTTTTACTATTTATTAAGCCACTTTGAAAATTGCTGATCACATGGTCCAGAATTTTGTTGCACTGTTTTTTCTGGACCATGTGATCAGCAATTTTCAAAGTGGCTTAATAAATAGTAAAAAAATTCCAAAAAATGTAAAATTTGGTCTGCAAGCACATTTCAATATGTAGATCAACTTGAACGGTCGGATCGACATTTTGGACTTTGAAAATCCAAAAAGTAAGCCGAAATAAAATGATGGCTTTACTTTGCAAAGCACAATAGTCCATCTCTCTCTCTCTCTCTATATATATATATATATATACAGACACACACACATGACATTTAAATTAGGAAAGCTGAATTTTAGAGGAAAAAAAAAAGTAGAATGGACAGATGTATAAGAATCCACTAGTTTATATTATTTTGTACGTGCCTTTTTTCTGTGACCAGTAATGTGGCAATTAGAAAAAGTATATAAAATTGACCCGCTACATTGAGAGCATTTAAAAACAGAAGTTCCAAATGGACATATGTAAAGAACTAAAATTAAATGTGTTCAGTTTATCAAGGCGAACATGGTGTAGCTTGAACCATGAAGGTATTTAAAATTGTTGAGCAATAGTATAGTGAAACGAGTCTACGCAGATAAACAGTCTCCTTTGGCAAGCAATGCGTCTTTCTTCTCCAAAATTCCTGCGACTTTTTGTCCCAAATCGAAAACCAAAGAAAACTTTTTGTCCCAAATTGGTGAGAATAGACCTAAAAATCGGTTGAATCGGCTCAACTCGGTTGAATCGGCTTGACACTGCCTAAAAATTGGCCGAGTCAAGCACTGTTCATCCAAGTTTTGCCGAAAAATCGCATGGTCCGAGTTCTCGGGTGAAAATCGGCTCTGACACGGCTGATACCGAGTCTACTAGGCCGATCAAGTTGACTCAGAATCGGCCGATTTTCAAAAGCATGCTGTTATCTGTTAACGTACATCTAACTTTATAATACTCTATTATATGTTTTGGAAAATATTGTTCAAACTACAAAATTATGACCACATATATACTCTTCATTGTTCAGATAGGACCAATGCTAATTTTAAATCAATATAGATATTCATTGGTCATCTATAGAATAATCGTAAAAACTTAATTGCTTCAAATTGCAAATTATGCTAGAGTTCGGGTATCTTGTGAACCAAAACTCTTCACAGAACAACACTGGCAGCTGTATCGTGATATGATCGGGTATGTTTCCAGTTTTGACCTGAGAATTGAAGTGGAAAATGAGTCAACAGAACATGTTAATGCGTGGCGGGCACGGGGCCCCGGCCGCCGCAACAACCGGTGGCCAACTCCTCCTCCTCGTGTGAACCCAGCTCCTCCTCCTCCACCCCCTCCTCCAACTGGCCAGGGGATGGACGAAGATCTTCTTGATGATCAACCCACTAAGGAGTATGGAGACTCGAGTGCTTCCGGTTGTCATGCTCCTATTGACACTAGGGATGGACAGTTTACTGATGATTCTGATGAAGACCATCAATATTTCCTGAATACAGTGAACAACATGCTCAATATCTCTACTCATATAGGCACTACTACAAAAAAGCTAATTCTACACTGCACATTGTACACGGTTTTTCTAATTTTATATAAAAACCGTGTGTCAAATATGAAATTGTGAAAGGGTCAAAAATATTGGGGAATTATACACGGACACTTAGTTATAAATCAGTGTATAATTGTTTGAGAGAGCTACACGGTTTATTAGGGAAAAAAAAGCCGCGTGGAAAGAAACCGTGTGGAAAAGATTGAGAGAGCTACACGGATATTATACAAAAATCCGTGTATGAATTGCTACACGGATATTTGATTAAATAACCGTGTACAAATATTAAGAGAGCTACACGGTTTTTAGTTACATGTCCGTGTAGAATAGTTATAGAGCTACACGGTTTTCTTATCAAATATCCGTGTATAAAGGGTTATGCTACACGGCTTTTTTAATAAATAACCGTGTTTAAATTGTGACAGAGCTACACGGATTTCTAAGTATAAATCCGTGTAGAAAAGCCGTGTAGGGTTTTATCCAATATAAAAGGGCCCTTCTCTTCCAGAGACTTCTAGCTCCAGCTGCGCCGTTTTGATCAAGTAATTAATACGCCCTCTGTCTGTGTTGAACTGAGATCTGATTTCCGCAAATTAAAGGCTAGCATAGCTGGAAGCTGTCATCTTTGAAGTTTTTATTTTCTCCTCTCTAAATTTCGAAGGTTAGTATATACATATTTTCCTTTTTCCTCTCTAATTTTCTGTTTAGTAATTATTATTGCTTATTTACTTAGGTGTGTAATATATGCATGCATGCTTGATTTAATTAGTAATTAGGTAATGTAAATATATAATTAGTGTATTGTTGTCCAATAACCGACCTATAAATGATTTTTAGGTCCATGCCCGTTCAAAATTAATCCAATAGGGATTAATTTTGGACAGTCCCCGTTTTGGGACTGCTCTTTGAATATTGTGTCTCATTTAGGATGTGAACACATATTAGTGGGTTTTAATTAGTATTTGAGGAAAGTTCGACGGTATTTTCCCTTATTGCTCCTACGAGTATGTGGTTCGTACGCATACTTGGGGAGTTAAGGGGAAATGCTGCCGAATTTTTCTCAAATACTAATTAAAACTTGCTAATATGTGTTCACATATGAGACATAATATTCAAAGAGTGGGTTAGGATTGTAAACCGGCCCTTTGTAAGCCCAAAATTTGGTACAATATATGTTGACCATGCTTGATTAATTGATCAAATCATTTTTATAATTTAATTTACAGATAGATCGAAGTTGGATGTATGAATTGCGACGTGACAGTGAAGAATATTTGGTTCGCGTTGATGAGTTTATAAAATTTGCTGAGATGTATAGAGTGAAGAAAAAAGAAAAAGACATTTTGTGTCCTTGTAGAGATTGTAAAAATATTTTAAGATTTGTGGACTCCGAAGAAATTAGAGGTCATTTAATTTGTCGGGGATTTAAGAAGAGATATACATGTTGGATCATGCACGGTGAGAAATTTGGTGAAAGTAGTAGTACCAATAAAGATTTTAATCGTTGTGAATTGAATGATGAGAATGTAGAAATTTCTGATAATTTTGAACTTGATTGGAACGAGAATTACGAGGATGCCGAAATTTTTGATAATATTGAACCCGGAACCGACGATGATGAGATGGAGATGAATTCTGGTGAAAATGTAGAACACGAGTTTATTGAAAATCTGGAGGAAATGTTTCGTGACGCGGAAGATGAAATTAGTGATAAAAATTATGATAAATTCCAAAATTTGTCTAATGATTCCAAAAAGCAGTTGTATCCCGGGTGTACCAAATTTACGAAACTGTCAGCTGTGTTGAAATTATTAAACTTAAAGGCAGACAATGGTTGGAGCGATAAGAGTTTCACGTCCTTATTACAGCTTTTACGAGAAATGCTCCCAAATAACAACGAGTTACCCGGTACAATATATCAGGCGAAAAAATTGATATGTCCAATGGGGTTGAAGATCGAAAGAATACATGCATGTTCGAACGACTGTGTATTGTACCGTAACGAGTACGAGACCATGCATGTCTGTCCTAAATGCGGTGTTTCACGGTATAAACGTAAGGACCAGGACAGTACTGATGATTGTGACGATGACAAAAAGGGCCGGCCTCCGGCTAAGGTGTTGTGGTATTTGCCGATAATACCGAGATTCAAACGGTTGTTTGCGAATTCCAAGGATGCGAAATTATTGCGTTGGCATGAAGAAGAGCGCAAAAAAGACGGTAAACTAAGGCACCCGGCCGATTCTCCTCAGTGGAGGAACATTGATAGACACTTCAAAGAATTTGGTTCCGAAATGAGAAAGAGTGAAGTCACACCCCGTACCTGAAATTGTTAAACTGCTGGGCGAAGGACCCCAAATTGTTGTCAAAACATTCCAAGGATACGAAATTAACGGTTATACTTTTTACACTAAACGGCAAAGTGAGAAGAGTACAATGCAAAATAGTGGGGTGACGTTGGTGGCGACGTCTCAAGAATTCAGTAGATCTGGGGATGGCCGGGCTGTAACAGCATCGAGGTCATATTATGGAGTCATTGAAGAAATTTGGGAGCTCGTTTACAATCCTCGCCTGAGCATTCCCTTATTTCGGTGTCAATGGGTCGAAGACCGGGGTGTTAAAGTTGATAACGACGGGTTCACACTCGTTGATTTTAACAAAGTTGGGTATGTTGATGATCCGTTTATACTCGCCAAGCAAGCCACCCAAGTCTTTTATGTCACTGACCCGAGTGATGATAGGTGGAGCGTCGTCCTATCTGGAAAAAGAAGGATTGTCGGGGTATAAAATGTCGTCGATGAAGAAGAGTATGACCAGTTCGACGAAATACCTCCATTTTGTGCCGACATGGACCCTGAGGTAGCAACAATTGAAGAAAACGACGGAGCGAACTACATGCGATCCGATCACAATGAAGGAATATGGGCCGAGAGTACTGTTGAAAAGGAGAAAAAAAAGAGAAAAAGGAAAAAAAAAGCCGGTGTGTAATATTTATTTTTTGTCTAAAATTTAAACTTGTAATATTTCTTTTTTAGAAACAACTTTGTAATAATAAAACATTTCTAGTTCAAATATTAGTATGAATATTAAACTTTAAGAATAAAATATTTGTAGTTCAAATATCAACTATTATATTCCTCTATTTCAAATATTAGTTCATTTTTTTAATAATATTACAAAAAATTTAGTTCAAATATTAGTATTAGTTTGTAAAATATTAGTGAATTCTGAAATAATGAAATAAAAAATAAAATATTAGTATTAGTTTTTACATATTAGTGAATTCTGAAATAATGAAATAAAAAATAAAATATTAGTATTAGTTTTTACATATTAGTAGGAATATTAAATATTATGAATAAAATATTTGTAGTTCAAATATCAAATATTAGATTTCTCTGGTTCAAATGTTAGTTCATTTTTATAATAATGGTACAAAATTTCTATTTCAAATATTAGTATTAGTTTTCAAAATATTAGTTAAGATATTATATAACAAAAATAAAATATACAATATTAGTTAATTTTAGTACAAAATTTTAATTGTCTGTAGTTGAAATATTAATAATAAAAAAAAACCGGGTATTAGTTAATATTAGTATAAGTTTTATATATATTAGATGTGATATACTATATATTTTAGTTAATTTATTATTATTTTAAATAATATAAAAAATAAAAAGAAACATAATTGAATATGTTTTCCCTTTTGTACACGGACTTTTAGTTAATAGTCCGTGTATAAATAGGCATTGCACACGGATTTAAATATAAAACCGTGTAGAAAGGGGAACCGAGCTACACGGACTATTAACTAAATATCCGTGTACAAAAGTGCATTGTACACGGATGTTTACTTGTTTGTCCGTGTAAAAAGACATATTGTACACGGATATTTAGTTAATAATCCGTGTATAAAAAGGTAACAAATGTACACGGATTTCAACTTAATAATCCGTGTAGAAAGAGTTAAAAATATAATTCAAAAGACCTTTCTCTTCTAAATTTTCATTAGCCGCGCGCCGTTTGAGTTCCAAAAGCTCCGAAATCTCTCCAGCCACTGCCACCACTCCGGTCGACTCCGCCATTGTCGGTCCTCTGCCACCTCTCCGGTCCACCCTCTTCACTCTCGGTAAAGTACTATTCACTTCTCTGATTTTGGCCGAGTTCGGGTTGTTGATTTTCCCGATCGAGTTCAAAACAAATTTTACATAAAATCTGCTGTATTTCCACTGCCACCACTCCAAAGTTAGGATTTTGGCCGAGTTAGGATTTAACAAAGTTGTAATTTTTATATTTTATTTTCAGTTTTATTTTTATATTTCCACTGCCACCACTCCAAAGTTTTATTTTATTTTCAGTTTTATTTTTATATTTTTATATTTTGGCCGAGTTATATTTTTATAAAAATCGAAATTAGTTTTTCAGTTTTAATTAAAATTAGTTTTTCTGTTTTATTTTTTCCTGTTTTATTTAAAACACACAAAATCTGCTGCATTTTTTCTGCATTTTTAATTAAAATCTGCTGCATTTTTTCTGTTTTAATTAAAGTCAGAAATCTTCAGTTTTAATTAAAATCTGCTGCATTTTTTCTGTTTTATTTTTTTCTGCTTTGATTTGTAAACTGATTTTACCAAGTTCAAAATAGATTTAATTTACATATTTTACTGTTTTATCTAAATTATGTTGGATGTGCTGTGCCTATAGTTCCATTTGCTGTGCTGTGCCTATAGTTCAAAACCTATTAAATTTCTGGTGGATATAGTTAATTGTGCTGGTGCCACTTTACTATCCCTAAGACAAAAAAAAAAAATCAGCTTGCACCTATTTGAAGTAGTGACCTATTTAATTTCTACAGTAGTGACATATCTGTTAATTTATGAAGTAGTGACCTATTTGATTTATTTTTTTATCTCAACATTATTTGAGGACCTATGTGCAAAGTAGTGAAATGTACTCTAAACGGCCAAAATGACCTCTGCTGGTAAATTGATCAGTGCAGATCAATGCCGTGACCAAAACAAGATTATAACTTGACCAACAGACAGAGGACTCCAAAACACACAAAATGGACACAAATTTCATATTTTTATGATTTTGTTTCCATTTTATATGATTTTTTAAAGTTCACATTTTCATTTTGAGAAAATCTGATGTTTAAAGGTGCAGAATTTTCATTTTGAGAGGCTGAACTTTGGAAAATCATATAAAATCGAATTAAAATCAGAAAAATATGAAATTAAGGTCCATTTTGTGTGTTTTGAAGTCCTCCATTTTACTGTGGTGTTTGTTTTGCACATAGGTCCATTACTTAATGTGCATAACTTAATGTGCATATATGAATAAACTAATTCTTTCCATTTGGTGTTTATATAATATTTCTTTTAATATTTCTTTGTATGGCAGAACCATGTCGGATGAGGGTGAGCACATAGATGCGATGGCAGAAGATGATCAGCAAGCTACTGCCTCATCAGAAAGAAGGAAAAGAGGTCCGACAATGTGCACAAGCACGTCTGAGAAGAAGCAGTTGGAAATCCGGTTCACGGACGACGGGCGTGCGGAAGGTCCAAACCGAATGGCGTACTCAAATTGGTGTTGCAATTTGGTGAAGCGAAAGGCAAGTATCCTTGTAGAGAGTTGGAATAAGTTTGATAAAGAGGAGAAGAACGACTGGTGGAACATGGTGAAGGTAAAGCACCGAACAACTCTTTACTTTATTTTCATTGTTGTACATGAAATTAAATACAGTTAATTTGGTGTCAATCAGGCTCAGTGGAACATCGAGAGCGATACCCCAAAGGTCAAGACTCTGAGGATCATGAACGACGATTGGAAGCAATTCAAGAGCACGCTGAAGACAGACTTCATGGACGAAGGGAAAAGTCCGGTAGGGTACTATCCTTGGGTAACACAAGAGGTGTGGGAGGAGTTTCAAGCTTTGAAGTCCACAGAAGAGTTCAAGGTATGTAACATTATCCAAAATAGTTTATGTTTTTTCTGTATCTTCAATTATTTTTCTAAAACTAATTGATTTTCTTGCACATGTGAAGGCAAAAAGTAAAGAAGGCAAGAGGATCGCTGCCTTGAACAAATATCCGCACCATTTAGGGTCAGGTGGTTACGAGGGTAAGTCGAAAGAGTGGAAGACAGCACTGCAGCAAAACAGAGATTCCGACTCACCCGTGGTCCAGATCCAAAATCCTAGGGGCCAATGTTGGTTCATGGGTAGATCTGAGTTAACCGCTGACGGGAGGAAAGTACTCCCAGAGAAATTACAGCCCGTGGCTCAGAGAATGGTAAGAGTCCTTTGTTATAACTTTGTGTCATTCAAACGAAATTATAACTTCGAATGTACATCACTTGGTCTTTTGCTCTAACTAATTTTTCTATTAACAGTTGGAGGTGGAGCAGGAGGTCAGTTCGGGTGCCCGGTCGGTCGAACGACAAAATGATTCCTCGGCCGCAGCGCTCGGGAATCCAGAACACACGGGCCGGGTAAGGGGTGTAGGGGCCTACAGGGGCTGGAAGGAGGTGTTCCGAGTTGAGGGTGAAAAATCTCGAAGAAAACCTCGTGCCAGAGTTGATAAAGACGAGATAGTTGCGCAGGTACGCGCGGAGGTCAGTAAAGAGTACGACTCCAAGATGGCTGCGTACGACGCAAAGATGGCTGAGATGGAATCAAGGTTGTTGAACCAGTTTTCATCTCTTGCGCAGCAATCCGAGCAACCACCTCCTATTTCGCCGGGAGTTCGGCGAAGTAGCCAAGCATCCGGGACTTGGGCCTTAGATGATTTGGAAAATCTAAAGGTAATCACTACTATTTTATAGTCTAAAGGTAATTCATACCTGTTTGTAGCATTGTTAGACAACATCGCACCATTAAAAAGTAACAACTTTTTGATAATTGCAGGACCCCAGAGCATGCGACCTCGTCCTGTGGCAGGGTAGTTCTCCTCTGACCGTTGCCACGGGCATTGTACTTCCAGGAGTCTCGATTGTACACCATGCTCAGCTCTTGCCCGACTATGCATGCGTGCAGGTTGACTCAGTCGTGGAGGGATGGGGGCGCGTACCTCTTCCTGCCCCTACCGTCGCTCAGCTCATTCTTGATGATGCCCGCAAGTCATTTGTCCAATGGCCCATGAGTCAGATTGTTTTGCATCAGGTATCTCTAAATAATCCATTTCTTTTGTTACATTCAAATCATTCTTTTTCAAATAATTGAAGAAGATATGTTAATTTTAATGCAGACACGAGTAGATGATGACATGGTGCACAAGAGTTGATGTCACCGGTACGGACTGTTGTGGCTTGCGACGTTGGGGCTGACGCGCCAGGATCACCAGACCGTCCTTCGGTCACCGAAGAAGAATACAGCCGTTTGCCCGGTGATTTGCGCCTTCTCCACGACCACTTGATGTCGGCACCCGAAAGCATGAGGGATATCTTCATCCCTGTCCCACCTGGGATGTTTTTACATGGCGGCGGTATTATCACTATGTCGTTCAAAGACTTCAGGGACATTCTCCACCACTCGTCATCCGATAAATGGCTCGATGTGTCGTTCATCTCCATTTTCCTCATGTTAGTGACTCAAAATTATTTTCATTATTGTATACAACTCAAATATAATTCTAATGTAAAATTTTGAGTTTTCAGGAAGCTAATCCGAAATTGTGATGAGATGGTACAAAGGAAGAACTTGTGCGTATTTCTGGACCCCGAGATGGTGAGTGCTACAATGCTGAGACGTTCTTCGAAGGAGGGTATCGAGTACATGTGTTCAGCGATGCATCGTGCTCAGGAGGAGGAGAAGAAATTCATTCTCGTGCCGTACCACCAGAGGTTAATTCTAACCTTAGCTTATGTATTGTTCATATTACCAAACACTCGTGTTACTATTATATGCTAAAGTACTTTAATTTTTATCCTCCCACAGCAAGCACTGGTGTCTGATAATCATTGCGCCTTACCTAAATACGAGCATAATTGCTGATTCTTGTAAGCCCGGAGGAAGTATCCCGGCTAACAAGTGCAAAGATATCTTCCCTTATGTCAACAAGTAAGCAATAATAATTTAATTGGTTTGAATTTTTTTCAATTATATCAAATTATAAAATTGCTATAAACATTCACTCAATTTTGTAAGGGCTTTTGCGAAATATGTTAAAGAGGGAGGATTGCATAACAAGAGCAAGAAAAACAAGTTGGGTTGGAAGTGGTTGCTGGTGAGCACACTATAAATTTATAATTTCATATATATTGTCGAAAAAAATATTATCATTCTAACATAGGCCGCTAAATGCAAATTTCAGGGCCCGCAACAGTTGGAGGGTTGGGAATGCGCTTACTACACGATGATTTTCATGTTTGACTTTGTCAAAAGAATACAATTCCAATTCCCAAACTCGGTATGTAATTCATATTAATTGTTCCTATATAATAGCAATTGATATTTGCGACTGTATTTCATCTACCTTTTCTTGTTACTAACTAATACCAAATTGTAATTGTAGAATTTGCCAAAGCAACCGCATTACACCAAGGAGCAGATCGACGATATCAGGTGTGTGTGGGCAAGGTGGTTTGTATCATAATTTTGCAATGCTTAACATGGATTTCCATAATTTTGTATAATTTGGTGTATGTGAATATTGTATAATTTATTGCATATGAATTTCTGGCTAATCTGAAAAATATGAATTTCTTGCTAATCTGGAAAATATGGATTTATTGGTAATCTGGAAAATATGGATTTCTTGTTATATGAAATCTGGAAAATATGGATTTCTTGTTATATGAAATCTGGAAAATATGGAAAATCTGGAAAATCTGGAATAGTTCTGTAACAAAACTGGAGGCTAGCCGAAAACAAAAAATACAAAAAAAAAAAAAATTGATCTTTATACACGGACATTTAACTAAAGTCCGTGTATAAAAGAGGAGAGCTACACGGACATTTAGTTAAATGTCCGTGTATAAAGAGGAGAGCTACACGGACATTTACTAAATGTCCGTGTAGAAAGAGTCAAGCTACACGGGTTTTTAGTTAAAAGTCCGTGTACAAAAAGAATCGTACACGGTTGTTTAGGTAATATCCGTGTAGCTCTGTATCATGGATAGCGACACATTCTGGGCTTTGTACACGGCTGTTTTTGTAGTTATCCGTGTAGAATCGTTGAAATTGTACACGGACAAATGTCCGTGTGTAGTTATTGAGCTATTTATACACCCTCGATTTAAACACGGTAGGAAATCCGTGTAGCTCTTCCATTTTTGTCCGTGTATAATCTCTTTTTTTGTAGTAGTGAGGTGATTGCTCGAACTCTGCTTCTAAGAAACAGAAAGTCACCACCCCCAAAACTGGCAAGTATAACACTCGGTCCGCAACCCACCTTCGAAATGGCTCCTATTCTGAACCTTTAATGGATAAGGCAGTGAGATTGGGATGGCACTCTCCTCTAGCTCCCAAATCAACAACAGGAAACTCCCCACTGAAAACTGCTCCTAAAGCCACAAAGACCATCCCCTCCCCTGGCACTCATTCTTCTCCCAAGGGCAAAGGTAAAACACCGGTGACAAAGACAAAATCTCCAATCCCTCCTATCACCCCCACCTCTACCTATGACTGTGAAATTTGTTAACCCAAGACCTGTCAAACTGCCTTCATATATGAAGAAAGGGGCAAGTTCCTCTAGGAAAAAGGGCGCCTCAACTGCTCCTCTCGGGGTCAAGAACACCAGTGAGTGGAAAAAATCGGTTACCAGACCAACAATCCTTGCCCCACCACCACCTGCAGAAGTTATTGAAGTCTCTGATACCTCCTATGATGGACCTTCCAAGCCCCCTCTCCCAAAAAAGGACATTTCGATGAGAAAGAGCCTGCATATTTAAGCTCAAGGTGATCCCTCCTCAACCCTCACTAAGGCGAAAAAGAGAGCTAGAGATAAAGAGATTGGCAGTAGCAGCACTGGAGGTACTCCTCTGATAAAAAATTTCCCTTATAATAGGTTAACTGTCGAGCAGGTTACAAATCTGTTCAGCATATACCACATACAGCTAGGACATAATGCTGATGAAGCAGCCTCTATCATTCAAAAAATTCAACAATTGAACAGATCAATTTTTGACAAATTCATTTGCTCTTTGGTTGAAAAGCTAAGAGTTTTGACAAATCCCAGCCTATGATACTGGACGATAATGCTATCCCTATTAGTACTAAACCTGATGAAGATCACTTTTTTCATGATTCTAGCTCAGTTTTAGATCCTATTGTTACTAGTTCTCTTGTCCTAGGGGATAATTTAGTGTCCTTATGAATTTCCTCAACTGGAATGCTAGAGGAATTAATTCCTCTCATAAAAGACAAATATTACATGATATTATTGTAGATCATCATATTGATTTGATTGCTATTCAAGAAACCAAAAAAGAAAAATTTAGTAATAGAATTTTAACTTCCATCTCTTCTAAATTTGATATTTGGCATTGGGTTACCTCCAATGGGAGATCAGGTGGGATAACTCTTTGGCTGTGATAGTTCTACATTTAGATATATTTCTCACTCCACACATCATTTTTCTCTCAATTTAATACTAGAATGTAAATCTGATGGTCTTCAATGGCAAGTTACTATAGTCTATGGTCCAGTAGATAGAACTAAAAAGAAAGATCTCTGGTAAACACTTTGCATTGCTTGATCGATTTTTCACTACTATCCCTTGGGAGCAAGCATACCCTGCTAGTTACATTTCTGATTTAGGGAAATATGGTTCCGACCATTGTCCTCTCATATTACATATTACCTCCAAAATAGAGCATTCCTCCCCCATCTTTCGATTTGACCCTATTTGGCTTGAACAACCAGACTTTCTCCAATTAATCATTAAGTGGTGGGACCAATATCCTTTAGATCATACTAATATTGTTAAAAGTTGGCATGAGAAACTCAAATTCCTTAGAAAAAAGATACAAGGTTGGACTAGGAATTTCTATAGTGGTAAAAAGAAAGAAAAACAGGGTTTACTAGATCGCTTACATACTTTAGAACTTATTTTAGAACATAGAGCATTTACCTCCGTAGAAAATGATGATTGGCTTCTTACAAAACAGAAATTAGATAATATCTACTTCAAAGAAGAAAAACATTGGTAGGCTATGTCTAAGCCAAAATGGCTTGAAGAAGGTGATGATAATACAAAATATTTTCATACCAAAGCCACTCATAGAGCTAAGAAAAATAAGATCCTTTCCTTAGACATTAATGGACAGCATACCACCACCAAACCAGGAATCACACAACACATTCTTTCTTTTTACAAAAATCTATTAGGCATTCCTGGAATCACTTCTGCATCTTTAACCTCTGATTTTTGGGATATTAAAGATAAGCTTACAGTTGCAAAACAACTTAGCTTAGAAATTCCTTTTACAATTGATGAAATAAAACATGCAATCTTTGCTAGTGACCCACATGGAGCCCCTGGACCGGATGGGTTTAGTTTTAAGTTCTATCAGGCTTTTTGGGATACTATCAAATCAGACTTTTTCCAATTATGCATCCATTTTTACAATCACCAAACCAAACTTACTAGTCTGAATAGATCCATCATTTGTTTGATACCTAAGGAAAAAGATGCCATACTCATCACCAAATTCAGACCAATAAGTTTGGTTAATTGTAGTTTTAAAATAATTTCTACGTTGCTGACATTTAGACATGAGACAATCATGAACAGACTCATAGATAGTAGTCAAGTAGCTTTCATCAAACATAGAGAACAAGGAGTAGTCATCCTTAGTCAAGAAATTTTGCATCAGTGTCATGTTAGTAAAGAACAAGGAGTAGTGATTAAAGTAGACTTTGAGAAGGCATACGACAAAATCAATTGGCAATACCAATTAGATATTCTAGAAAGTAGAGGATTTGGTTCCAAATGGATACAATGGATTAAGGAATGGTTTTTTAGATCACAGTCTTGTATTAATATCAATGGTGACCTGCACTACTACAGAAATGGTCATTGTACACGGCACATTGTACACGGACTTGGCAATTTTATAGAAAAACCGTGTAGAAGTTGTAATTTGTTGGATGCCTGAAATATCTGTAGGATCTCTACACGGATATTTACAAAAGAATCAGTGTAGAAAGACGTGAGAGAGCTACACGGACGTTTACTAGAAAATGTACACGGCTTATTGTTTAAATAACAGTGGAGAAAGCCTTGAGAGAGCTACACGGATATTTAATTAAAGAACCGTGAAGAAAGGTAAACATTGTACACGGATGTTTGTTTAAATGACCGTGTATATAAACCATAGGAGCTACACGGATGTTTAATAAAAATCCGTGTAGAAATATCTAATTTGTACACGGTTTTTTGTTTAAATGACAGAGTAGAAAGCCTTGAGCGAGCTACACGGACGTTTAATAAAGAGCTGTGTAGAAAGGATATTTTAGGTTTTTTGTTATATAAAAGGCCCTCCCCAGCGCCGTTTTGATCAACTTATACTCTCCCCTCTCACAGTTAACAATTGGGTTGAGATGTAGGTTTATCAATTGTTTCAGATCGCAAAATTAGATCGATATGAGCTACTGTTTTGGGAGCTCACAGATGAGCGATCTGGTACAATTGATAACCTACATCTCGAATTCCCATGCGATCGAAGTATTGAAAAAAAAATTATCTCTCTATTCTGATCAATTTTACTGGACGAAGAGTTGGGTGAAGAGTTGGGTGAAGGACCTTCAGAGCCGGATGAAGAGTTGAATGTGACCTTCAGAGCCGGATGAAGAGTCGAATGAAGAGTCGGAGATCATCCGACTCTTCATTCGACTCTTCATCCGGCTCTGACGGTCCTTCATCCACATCTTCCCTTTGCTCTGAAGGTCCTTCATCCAACTTTTTACTCAACTCTTTCTTTAGTAAAACATGTATCTTCATATTACCCTCTGTAAACCCTACTGGCACCAAAAGGAAAGAACCACCCTATTCTAGTCCTTAATGGAAATTTTTAGTTTACAATATGACTTTTTATTCCAACTTTTGTAATGCTTTAATTTTGTATAATTTAGGGTACATGAATTTTTAGTTTAAATGTCTTCCTCTGTTTTGGAAATTGTTTGTTCTGAAAAACATAGGGAAAAAAACTAGCTGACAGACAAAAAAAAACAAAAAAAAAAAAACAAATGATACACGGACGTTTAATAAAGAGCCGTGTAGAAACGAGAAATAGTACACGGATTTTTGTTTAATTAACAGTGTAGAAAAATAATTTACACGGCTGTTTATATAAAAGTCTGTGTGTCTTTCTACACGGATTTATAGCTAAATATCCGTGAAAACAAAGATACTTGCTCGAAATAATGGAAGGCTAAACCAAAAAAAATAAAACAAAAATTAGGAAAAAAAAAAGAATTCTAAATGTCCGTGAAGAAAATTTATCTTTTATATTACACACGGTTGTTTATATAATTGTCCGTGTATAAAGGTTATCTTTTATAAACGGCTACATATGTAAAAGTCCGTGTAGCTCTCGTAATGCTTTTTTTACACGGATTTATAGATTGTTATCCGTGTAGAAAGGTTATTTTAGGGTTTGGAACTATATAAAAGGCCTTCTTCCGGCGCCGTTTTGATCAATTAATACTTCTCTCTCTCTCTCTGTATTGAATTGGTCTGATTTCTGCGCACAAGGAACGAGGCCGGATCTGAGATATAGCTTGGAAGTTAATTCGCATTCTCCTCTCTATTGCCAAGGTTAGTCATACATATATATATTTCCCCCTTCTTTATCTAATTTTCTGTTACTGATTAATATTGCTTAATTATTTCTGTCAATTATTATTTAATGCTTGATTTGTTAAGATAATGTAAATAATTAGTGTATTGTGGTCCAATAACCGACCTACTGATGCTTTTAGGTCCATGCCCGTTCAAAATTAATCCAATAGGGATTAATTTTGGATAGTCCCCCGTTTGGGACTGCTCTTTGAATATTGTGTCTCATTTAGGATGTGAACACGTATTAGCGGGGTTTAATTAGTATTTGAGGAAAGTTCGACAGTATTTCTCCTTATTGCTCCTACGAGTATGTGGTTTTTACGCATACTTGGGGAGTTAAGGAGAAATGCTGCCGAATTTTTCTCAAATACTAATTAAATCCCGCTAATATGTGTTCACATATGAGGCATAATATTCAAAGAGTGGGTTAGGATTGTAAACCGGCCCTTTATAAGCCAAGAATTTGGAACAATATATATGCTGACCACCATATATGTTTAATTGGAATTTTTTTTTTTACTTTAATTTACAGATGGATCGAAGTTGGATGTACGAATTGCGACGTGATAGTGTAGAATACTTGGCTCGCGTTGATGAGTTCCTAAAATTTGCTGAGAGTTATAGAGTGGACAGAAAAGAGAACGACATCTTGTGTCCTTGTAGAGATTGTAAAAATTATATAAGATTTGGGGATTCGGAAGAAATTAGAGCTCATTTGATTTGTCGGGGATTTAAGAAAAACTATACATGTTGGTTTATGCATGGTGAGAAAATTGGGGAATGTAGTGGAACCAGTAGAAATTTTGTTTTGGACGAGAATGATGATAATGTAGAAACTGTTGATAATTTTGAATTTGAATGCAACGATGATTTTGAGAATGTCGAAAATTTCGATAATGCTGGGCTTGATTGCAACGAGGATGATGAGGTGGAGATTGATGAAAATGCATAATACAATTTTACTGAGAATCTAGAGGACATGTTACGTGATGTGGAAGATGAAATTAGTGATAAAAATTTTAAAAAATTTCAGTATCTGTCTAATGAATCTAAAAAGCCGTTATACCCCGGGTGTACCAAATTTACAAAACTATCAGCTGTGTTGAAATTATTGAACTTAAAAGCAGACAACGGTTGGAGCGATAAGAGTTTCACGTCCTTATTAAAGCTTTTACGAGAGATGCTCCCAGATAACAACGAGTTACCCTGTACAATATATCAGGCGAAGAAGCTGATCTGTCCAATGGGTTTGAAGATTGAAAAAATACATGCATGTCCGAATGATTGTGTATTGTACCGTGGCGAGTACGAGGCCATGCATGTTTGTCCTAAATGCGGTGTTTCACGGTATAAACGCAAGGACCAGGACACTGACGATTGTGATGGAGGAAAAAAGGCAAGGCCTCCGGCTAAGGCGGTGTGGTATTTCCCGATAATACCGAGATTCAGACGGTTATTTGCAAATCCCAAAGATGCGAAATTGTTGCGTTGGCATGAAGAAGAGCGCAAAAGAGATGGTAAACTAAGACACCCTGCTGATTCAATTCAATGGAGAAACATTGATAGACATTTCGAAGGATTTGGTGGCGAATCACGGAACCTTAAGTTAGGGGTGAGCACAGACGGAATGAGTCCGTTTGGAAGCATGAGCAGTCAGCACAGCACTTGGCCAGTTCTTATATGCATCTACAATCTTCCTCCTTGGTTATGCATGAAACGCAGGTACATAATGATGTCATTACTAATCCAAGGACCCAGACAACCCGGAAATGACATAGATGTGTATCTCGCACCATTAATTGAGGACCTCCAGAAATTGTGGAGGGATGGCGTCCGGGTGTGGGATGCGTACGGCAAAGAGCAATTTAATTTGTGGGCCATGGTATTCTGCACCATAAATGATTTCCCCGCGTACGGGAATTTATCGGGTTACACTTGTAAAGGAGCAAAGGCGTGCCCCATCTGTGAAGATGACACGCAGGTGCTGAGGTTGAAAAATTGTAAAAAGAATGTTTTTATGGGGCACCGTAGGTTTCTTCCTGTTAATCACCCATACCGCAAGAAGAAGAAGGTATTCAACGGGAAAATTGAGCTTGGAGTGGCACGTCGTCCGTTATATGGGAAGAATGTCTTAATGCGGGTTAAAAACCTTGCTGTTGTTTTTGGAAAACGTGCCAAACCACCACCGAAAGATATTTGGAAAAAGAAGTCCATATTTTGGGAGCTACCATACTGGGAATATTTAGAAGTGAGACATTGCCTAGATGTTATGCATGTTGAAAAAAATGTCTGTGACAGTTTGATTGGCACATTATTGAACATTTCGGGGAAGACGAAAGACGGTCTTAAAGTTCGAGAAGACATGAAATTAATGGGAATACGACCCGAGCTTGCACCGCAGGATAAAGGGAAGCAAAAGGCATACCTCCCCCCCGCAATGTGCACAATGTCGAAGATTGAGAAAACGAGCTTTTGTAAGTGCCTTCATAGTATTAAAGTCCCATCAGGGTATTCTTCGAATATTAAGAAGCTGGTGTCGATGAAGGACCTGAAATTGATTGGTCCGAAATCCCACGACTGTCATGTTTTAATGACACATATGATTCCTGTTGCAATTCGGGGAATTTTACCGAAGCCCGTGCGGCAAACCATTACGAAGCTTTGTTTTTTCTTCAATGCAATTAATTCCAAGGTGATAGACCCGCTCAAATTGGACGCTTTGCAGAAGGAGGTCGTCGTTACCCTTTGCCATCTTGAGATGTATTTTCCGCCATCTTTTTTCGATGTTATGGTTCACCTTGTTGTTCATCTCGTGAGGGAAATTCAGATCTGTGGTCCCGCGTTCCTGCGGTACATGTATCCATTCGAGAGATTCATGGGTATTTTGAAAAGTTACGTAAGGAACCGACATCGCCCCGAAGGTAGCATTGTGGAGGGATATTCCACAGAAGAGGTAATTGAGTTTTGCACCAACTACATGACCGGTGTGGGTCCTATTGGCGTTCCAAAATCTCGATACGAGGGAAGGCTACAAGGAGTAGGGACAATAGGGTTGAAAGCCATAGTTGCTGATAACGATGACCTGCGAAAGGCACATTTTATTGTACTGCAGCACATGGCTGATGTTGCTCCATATATAGATGAGCACATGACGATCCTTCGACAACAGAACTACACGAGAAGTCAGAAGTGGCTTACTGACGAGCATAACCGTTCTTTTATAGGATGGATGAAAGACAGAGTGAAATCACACCCCGAAATGTCCCCCGTAAATGAAACTGTTAGATTGCTGGGCGAAGGACCCCAAATGGTTGTTAGAACATTCCAAGCATACGAGATTAACGGATATACATTTTACACTAAATTACAGTGTGATAAGAGCACGATGCAAAATAGTGGGGTGACATTGGTGGCGACGTCCCAAGAATTCAGTAGATCGGGGGATGCCCGGCCTGTAATAGCTTCAAAGTCTTATTACGGCGTTATTGAAGAAATTTGGGAGCTCGTTTACAATCCTCACCTTAGCATTCCCTTGTTTCGGTGCCAATGGGTCGAAGACCGGGGTGTTAAAGTTGATAACGACGGGTTCACCCTCGTTGATTTTGACAAAGTCGGGTATGTGGATGATCCGTTCATACTTGCCAAGCAAGCCACCCAAGTCTTTTATGTCACTGACCCGAGTGATGATAGGTGGAGTGTCGTCCTATCCGGAAATAGAAGGATTGTTGGGGTAGAAAACGTCACCGATGAAGAAGAGTACGACCAGTTCGAAGAGATACCTCAATTTTGTACCGATGTGCAAGCTGAGATAGCAACAATTGCTGAACAAGACGAAGCAAATTACATGAGATCTGACCACAATGAAGGATTATGGGAAGATGTTCAAACAGTGGAAAAAAAGAGAAAAAGGAAAAAAAAATCCAATGTATAATATTTACTCCTTTTAAACTTGAAAATTTTAATATTTCTTATTTGGAAAAAAAAAATTCAATGCATAATATATATTTCTTTTATAATATTTCAGAGAGCCCAATGAAGCTAAAGACTCAATGCCGGTTTATCTCTGGATATTTCTGTCTCATTGTAATGTTTTTATTTCGTTTCTAATATTTATTTGTTGCATCAGGAGCAAGAACCAGATAGATTATTTTAGATATGTGGGCAGAGTGTTTTTTGTATTAATTTTTTATATAATTTAGTGTAGGTTTTTTTGTATAATTTAGTGTAGGTTTTTTTGTATTAATTTTTGATATAATCTAGACATGAATTTTTGTATAATTTCTGTTATAATTTAATTAGTACGTGAAACACCCATCTTTCTAAGAATAATTTTTAATTTCATTAGAAATTCAAAGGGAGCAACACGGACATTTAATTAAACATCCGTGTACAAATACATTTATACGTTTCATAAAATGTCTGTGTAGAAATTCAAAGGGAGCTACACGGATATTTCAGAATTAAAAAGATAAGGCAACTTCTCGAATTAAACGTTTTCTTTAGTTGGACACGGACGTTTAACTAAAAATCCGTGTAAGAAAAGTTTTCTCTACGGTCGTTTAATTTTCAATAGTTTTTTGGCCTTCTAAGAAACGTACACGGGCGTTTAATGAATAATCCGTGTACAAAAGGTTTCCTACACGGATATTTAATTAAACGCCCGTGTAGAAATTGAAATAATTCAAATTACATTATTCTTGAAATACTTTACTTGAACAACAGTGACTAAATTGCATGTTATTTTGAAATATTTTGTTGTAAAAAATATTTTGAAATAATTACTTGAACAGAAGGTATTTTTTTTCCGAAAAAATATTCTATGGTTGTTTTGTAAATTTGTAAACCCAGATAAGGTCATATCAAGTAAAATGTTCATTTATGTTTTCAAATCGGATTATTTAGAGAGCATTAGGCATTCTATGATATTATTTAGACAGATTATTTAAGTTAATTTTAAATAATTTACTTTTTAGTGATTATCCATGAATTAATTATTTGTTGGTTGTTTTGTACTGCTAATTCATATCTATAACAGTATTTATTTAGATAGCATGAAGTATTTAACAAAATAGTTAAACGGAAAGAAAACAAAATGCTGATTAAATTAAGAACAAAAATATATTACATCAAAACAAAACGAAAAAAAAAAGCTAACTTAATGAAACACTCCTTCACTGGCCTGGCTGGATTGCTCCTTGGCCTGACCCCCTCCTTTTAATCCAGGGTCTCTTTGGCCTGATCCAGGGATTGCCCCTCCTTTTGTAGGGCTTTGGTGGTGGGTGCTCCCTTGGGCTTCGTCGTGGCACATTTGAGGGCGGCCATGGCCATGTCCTCCTGTAGTTGGGAGGAGGCATTTCATAGCCGGGAGGGACTTCGGGAGCATCCTCGGGAATGACATAGCCGGGGGGCTATGTCATGTGAATGAAATGAAATGGGCAACTCTGCCTTTTATTCAAAAAAAAACATAGCCGGGGGGCAATGGCCATGGCACATTTGCGTCTTCTTCCGGTGGCACCGAAGCGGCCATTTCTTCTTCCAAATTCTCAGAGAAAAGTAATCGAAAAGGGGGAGTTTCTCAGATTATATTGAATTTTGAAGTCGTTTCGTCTTCTTAATTAAAAAGATAAGGCAACTTCTCGACTTCCGTGTACAAAAGGCTTTTGAAGGTCCTTTAATTTTGAATTTCGTCTTACAAGAATCATACACGGTCGTTTAATTAAAAATACGTGTACAAATGGCTTTTAACACGGTCGTTTAATTTTCAAGAGTTGTTTCGCCTTGTAAGCAACGTACACGGGCGTTTAATAAAAAATCCGTGTACAAAATGTTTTCTACACGGATATTTATTTAAACGCCCGTGTAGAAATTGAAATATTTATTTGCATTTATTATTAAGTTCTGCTAGATACTCGAAGATATAAAATAATTTTCAAGCTAAATAAAACTGAAATCAGGTTCCTTTTTATATTTTGGAATTTCCATTTTGAAAAATATGGAATTTGAAAAATATGAAACTTTGGAATTTGAAAAAATTAATCTAGAAAACCATATGTAGGCGCGCATTTCATAATTTCGCGTAACCTAATTATACACGGGTGTTTAATTAAACGTGTAGCTCTCTTACGTTTCTACACGGGTGTTTATTTAAATGTCCGTGTATATTTAGTTTACGCGAAATAAAGTGCGCGCCTCGTCTCTGTCGCTCGATATCTTTTCAAAATCTCCTCGTCTCCCCCAAAACCTAAACCCCCTAGTCTCCTATCTCTTTCTGTGGTGCTGCCATCGTTCTCTCTCTCGGTGCTAGCTCGGTCTCCTCTGTCGCTCTCCTCTGAACTCGTCAATTGAATCTCTAAGCTCCTCTCGCGCGGTTGCTGTTCTGTCCTTGAAAGGCTCTCTCTCTCTCTCTCTCTCTCTAAGTTGCAATGCTCCCTGTATCTTGGTTAAATCAAAACCCTTATCTCTGATTGTATTTTGGTTAAGTGAAAAGTTTCCTCAACTGACCTATTCTGGTGACATGGACACCTAATTAATGTTACAGGGACTAAATTGCAAAACCAACACTATGATTGAACAAAGGACCCAACAACACATAAGTTAGACCTAAATTTTACATTTCATAGCATTTGTAATAATGTTTCTTTTTTGTAGAAAGAACCATGTCACAGCCAGGTGAGAATGCAGATATGATTTTGGAAACAGTGGAACCGCAGGTAGATATAATAGTGGAAGAAGAGGACCAGCAGTCTCAGACAGAAAAGAGGAAAAGAGGTCCGACAATGTGCACGAAGACCTCAGAGGCTAAGGATTTGCAAATCGAGTTCGACAAAACCGGGTGTCCGAAGGGTCCACGTAGGGCAGAGTACACAAATTGGTGTAACAATTTGGTGAAGCAGAAGGCATCTATCTTGGTTGAGAGGTGGGACAAATTCGATGACGAAGATAAGAACGAATGGTGGAACATTGTGAAGGTAAAAAAAAAAAACTGTACATGCAATATATATTCATTTTTCGTATTCTGTTTGTTATTTCTTTTTTTGTTGGATACAAGTTTTCTAGCATGTCTTAACCTTTGGTATATTTCTAGGGGTGTAGGTGATAATTCTTGCTTTGTAGGACTATATCCCAAATTCTATCATTTAGCAGTTATATATACAGAGAAAAATTCAAAACCAAATATATATTACCTGCTGAATGAAATTAATCAATGTAGCTAGTGTAGTGCACCATGCTTGAACTGGGTACCGCCACCAGGAAAGGTAAGGTAATCGCCAGACACCTTGACCCAATTCTGGTGCCCTACACTATTATCATGACAGATAGCAAAATCAGCAAAGAAATATCACTAACAAACTCAGCTAAATACAACACATTATTTCACTTTGATTTGGTCATAAAGGTTAGATTGCATGTAGGTAGTGACATAGGTTGTGCCCCAAAGTTTCCTAATATACAGAAAACAATTTGGTAGAGCAAGTGAAACACAAATTATTTTCAAGCTACTTATTCCCCGTACTTTGGTTAAGTGCAAGTTATATATGTCTATACCTGACCTGAAAACTTGAATGAACTTACATGCAGTAAAACAATTGTCAATCATGCAGGCTCATTGGAACATCCAGGATGACGACCCAAAGTCCGCGAAAAAGAAAAAGACTCTGAGGAAAATGAATGAAGCTTGGAAGCAATTCAAGAGCACGTTGAAGACGGTTTTCATGGAGGAAGGGAGAAATCCGGTAGGCTACTATAAATGGCTGAAACAAGAGGACTGGGAGGCGTTTCAAGCTTTGAAGTCCACAGAAGAGTTCAAGGTATATAAATTCAGCCAATTAACTTTCTCTCTGTTCTTTCTCGATATGTACTTATCTTCCTTAAACTAACTAATTGATGTGCCTTGATGTGTGAAGGTAAAAAGTGACGAGGGCAGGAGGATCGCGAAATTGAACAAGTACCCGCACAAATTAGGGTCAGGTGGTTACGAGGGTAAGTCGGCCGAATGGGCTAAGGTACTGGACCAAAACAAACATTCTGACTCACCTGTGGTTAGGATCCAAAATCCTAGGGCCCAATGCTGGCTCATGGGAAGATCTGAGGTAACCGCTGACGGGACGATAGTACTCCCAAGTGACGTGCAACCCGTGGCTCAGAAAATGGTAAGAGTCTTTGTGGTAACTTCGTGTACATTACTTTGTCTTTTGCTATAACTAATTTTTTTTAAACAGTTGGATGTGGAGGAGGAGGTAAATTCGGGCTCCATGACAGTCGAAAGAATGGATGATTCCTTGTCCGCAGCGCTCGGGACTAAAGAACACACGGGTCGAGTTAGGGGTGTCTCGGTCTACTGTGGCTGGAAGGATGTATACGACGGACCAAAACCAAAAAGAAGACCGCGTGCCAAAGTTAGCACGGAAGAGATGGAATCAAGGTTGGCGCAGGTACGCCAGGAGGTATGCGAGGAGTTCAGAACGGAGTACGATGGAAGGATTGCTGAATTCGAATCAAGGTGGATCAACCATATTACATCTCTGACGCAGCAATCCGAGCAACAACCTCCCGTTTCGCCGGGATTTCGGCGAAGCAGTCAAGCATCCGGGACCGAAGTTCTGGGCGTGTTGGACAATCTACAGGTAATCACTACTTGTTCATAATCTACCCTTAATTTTGACTTGTTCATTAACTAATTGCTGATAATTATTGCAGGAGGCCACATCATGCGACCTCGTCATGTGGCACGATAAAACTCCTCTGACCATTGCTAAGGGCATTGTACATCCTCCAGCCGGTTCTCAGCTAAGGCCCAACCATCTCCCCGTAACGGTTGACATGATTGTGGCCGATTGGGCTGCCCGCATACCTCTTCCTGTCCCTACTGACGAATTGCTGGTGCTTGATGATGCCCGTGCAAAGGCGATTGTCCAATGGCCCAAGTGTCAGATTATTTTGGATCAGGTAATCTCTAAATAAAACACGGATATCTTATGTTACGTTCAAATGATTATTTTGAAATACTTGAAAAAAGGTTCGAAATCTGATACAGACCCGAAGAGGCGTTGGAAACGCTGCGGACGAAGCTTTGTCACCGGTACGGCAAGGCTTGGAAGTAGTAGTCGGGGCTGATGCGCAAGAATCTCCTGCTGCGCCAGCGGCGGCACCAGCGGAAGCGCCAGCGGCTGCGCCAGAGGCTGCGCCAGCGGATGCCCCAGTAGACCGTACGGGGCTCTCTGAAAAAGAGGTTAGCTGTCTGCCCGAGGATTTGCGGAATCTCCACGCCTGCCTGGTTAAGGCACCAGCTGATATGGAGGACGTAATCTTCGAAATCCCCCCCGAGGTTCTCCTACACAAAGGCAGGACGGTCGTGCTGCCTTTCAAAGAATTCAAGGACTTTCTACATGCCTCATCAAGCGATAAATGGCTCGATGTGGGAGTCCTCACCGTTTTCGTCATGTTAGTGACCAAAAAATCATATATATCATGTGTATAGCACTCAAATATATATTCTAATGTGAAATGATGATTTTTCAGGATGATACAACGAAAACAGTCTGTGGCTCATGGGAAAGATAGGGTGAACTCCTATGCATTCTTGGACCCCGCTTTTACTAGTGGTACGATGGTGAAATATCAGGAGGAAGATACTGTCCAGTACATGCATTCAGCGATGCATAAGGCTGTTTCGGAGAATAAGAAATTTATTCTCGTGCCATACCACCAGAGTGGCCACTGGTGTTTGATTGTGATTGTGCCACTTGAGAATTTGGTTTTCCTCATGGATTCTTCATATCCCGGACCGGGCATCATTCCTCAGCAATCCAAAAAGATCTGCATTCCAATAAGAAAGTAAGCAATAGTAATTCACTTGGTTTGATTTTTTCCCAATTACATATAACAAATTGTGGAATTGCTAATTACATTCACTCAATTTTGTAAGGGCTTTTCTGAAATATCTTAAAGATGGAGGAAGGCAAAGCACGATTCCGAAGCGTAAAAATAAGTTGTGTTTCAGGTGGCAGCCGGTGAGCACATGCACTATAATTTTTATAATTTCATATTTTTTGTTCAAAAATTAATTGTCATTCTAACATAGGCCGCTAAATGAAAATTTCAGTGCCCGCAACAGTTTCAGGGTTGGGAATGCGGTTATTACACGATGATTTTTATGTATCACTTTGTTGAACGCATACAATTCGATTGGCCAAATTATCCGGTATGTAATTCATATGTTTGCCTTGACTTGTCCATATAATTAATATTGATTTCCTCTAATATTTTATTCTACTAAATTTGTTTTATTAGTTGCATTGTTATAATTACAATATTTATTTTTATAAAGCAAAACAGAGATGCAGTTGTTATATTGTATTTTTCTAATAACCTACATATTTTGAATTTTTGGCAGCATAAATCGAACGAGAAGGCAGGGCATTACAGCAATGAAGATATAGATTATTTTAGATGTATGTGGGCAAAGTGGTTTCAAAATGAATTTTGTAAACCAGAATATGGATTTGTATAATTTTGTGTGCATGAATTTTTGATATATTTAGTGTACATGAATTTTGTTTAGGGGTTGTATTCTGATATATTGGAAATTCTTTGTTTGGAATTGATTTTTAATGGCTAGCAAACTGGAGGCTAGCCAAAACAAAAAATAAAAATTGAAAAAAAATATAACCATTCTACACGGATGTTTCACAAAAGTCCGTGTGGAAAGCCAAATAAAGAGCAAATAAAAATATAAGATAGCTACACGGCTGCTTATGTAATGATCCGTGTAGAAATAGTTATTCTACACGGATATTTTGATAGACATCCGTGTAGAAACATGATCGTACACGGCCTTTTAGTTAAATATCCGTGTATAGATCTCAACTAATGTACACGGTTGTTTATGTAATGAGCCGTGCAGAATAACTATGTCGACACGGATATTAACCTAAAAGTCCGTGTAGACAGAGACATCGTACACGGTTGTTTATGTAGTGATCCGTGTAGCTCGGCTTTGGAGAGCGCCACTTGGCAAGGAATTGGACACGGTTGTTTATGTAGTGATCCGTGTAGCTCGGCTTTGGAGAGCGCCACTTGGCAAGGAATTGGACACGGTTAATTATGTACTGATCCGTGTAGCTCGGGTTTGGAGACCGCCACTTGGCAAGGAATTGACCACGGTTGTTTATGTAATGATCCGTGTAGCTCTCAGGAATTGCACACGGTTAAATATCCGTGTATAATTTATTCAGGGGATTATACACCCTCGCACTCCACACGGCAGGAAATCCGTGTAGCTCCCCTGTTTATGTCCGTGTACAATGACCATTTCTGTAGTAGTGCTGACTAACTATTTCTTCTGCAAAAGAGGTGTCAGAAAAGGGGACCCTTTATCCCCTTATCTGCACATACTTGCCGCTGATACCCTTAGCAAAATCTTTGGTAAAGGGCGACTTGCTAATGCATTAATCGGTTTAGGTCCTCATGCCATAGATCATTCTCCTCATACTAACTGCCATTACGTAGATGACACTATTCTCTTTTTGAAAGCCGATGAGCATAATATAGAGAATGCTTGGTGGGCATTATTTGCTTTTGAAGCCTTGTTTGGCATTAAAGTTAATTATGCCAAAACTTCAATGTATCCTATTAATACCACTAATATAGATAGATATGCTCAGATTTTTCAATGTCAGACTTCTTCTTTTCTATTACTATATTTAGGTTTGCCTTTACATTCTCAAAAACTGAAAAAAGTTGATTGGTATTTTCTCATTGATAAAATTGAGAAGAAACTACAAAATTGGAAAGGTAGTAATTACTTTGCTTAACTCAGTCATCTCTACTATCCCTTTATACTTGCTCTCTGTGTATAAAATTCCATCATTTGTCATCAAAAAAATAGATCAGATCAGATGCAGGTTTCTTTGGCAAGGGACTACAACACGGAAAAAATATTCTCTTCTTAATTGGCCCACTATTTGTTTAGCAAATGAGTTTGGGGGCTTAGGGATTTTGAATCTTAAACAAATGAATATTGCTCTCCTTTTAAAATGGTGGTGGAAATTTAAGGATCCTACATATACTAGTGCATGGAAACATATGATCTTATCTCAATATTTTGTCTCTACCAATACATCTATGTCTGCATTTTGGTCTACCATCACCTCCTTACAACATCTAGGTTCCTCTAGCGTCGAATATGAACCTGGAAGAAATACTTCTGTTCTATTCTGGACTAATATATGGTACCAAAATTGCTCACTGGCCACAAGATTCCCGTATTTGTTTGAGATATGCACTGATAGTTCTATCTCTTTACAACAAGTAGTTATTACACAAGGTGATATCATTACTTTTCGTAGATCTTTATTTGGAGTTCCATATACAGAATGGATGGAACTATTGCATATCATTAGTACATTGTCCTTTACTCACTTAGTTGATAAACTTAGTTGATAAATTTACAGTTAGGTCATTATATCACTTTCTAAACTTTCGAGGTATTAAACCTACGAATCCAATGTTATGGTGGAAGATCCCTATCCCCCTAAAAATCCGAATTTTTATGTGGTTAGCTACTAAAAATAGGTTACTTACGACTGATAACCTACTCAAAAGGGGATGGCAAGGGTGTGCCACGTGTTAGTTCTATGACCAACCTGAAATGATCAACCATTTATTCATCACTTGTTCTTATACTAAACAAATTTTGTATTTCATGGGCGTGTGTCAATCTATTAGCAGCTCATGGACCAAGATGAACGATGTGATCCACTTTGCTAAACAACTACCTTACACACAAAGAACTGCACTGTTACTTGTTTTCAGCGCTGTCTGCTGGTCACTATGGAAACACAAAAACGAAATGTGCTTTGATACTGGTAAGAGAAAAACACATAGACAAATCATTCTATTAATTATCTCTCTTGTAACCTATTGGACATGACATGTGAAGAAGTATGTGAAGGATGCCACTGCCCTGTGGTTACCAGTGGAGCTTGATGTACTACCGCAGTTTGCCTCCAGATGATGAGGTGATGGTAGAAGAGGAGGTGATGGCAGCAGAGTAGCCTCACTGCTATGATGAAGATCGTGGGAATCAAATTGTCCCATATGAAAATCCAGCTACCCTTTGAAGACTTTAGGGATTTACAAAACTTTTTGGTGTTTTGCTTGCTTACACCCTGCCCCAATGAGTGGCTTATATGTGTTTTGATTGTAGTTAGATCTAGTATATCTGTGTTTGGTTTTCTATATGCTGTTAGGGTTTTACTATATGCTGATGGACTATGCTGTTAGGGATTTACTTTATGCTTTTTAGTAAGCTCTACAAACTAGTTACCTGTAATTTAAATTTTCTTGAATGAAAATGGGCTTTAGCCTTTTTATCAAAAAAAAAAAATTGCAAATTATGAGATAAGAGAATAGATAATTTTAAGTTGACCAATTTTTATTTTATTTATTAAGTAGTGGGGTCTAACCCACCGATTACATTCATCACGAAACCATAAAAAAAGGAAACTGTTACCAAACATAGAGTCATGTCAATATGTTCAGGGTACATATACCAATCCATCCAATACAAGTTTTCAAAAGAGAAAGTTATAAAAAAACTAGAAATGTTCAATTAATATGGTTCATATCTTATTCCTTGCTCAAGACCTCCTAGTAACTATATTTTTGGTATACACTTCTTGGGCGTCAGTTTCATATTTCCGTTCTAGCATGATTTTCATTGTACGTTGTGATGTACCTCTTGACAATGCAACATATAATTGAAAAGTCCGACCAAGCTGCATTCTATATATGACACATATTATTGCTGACTCTCTGCTGAAATTAAGACACTATATATATATACGTATATTATTGCTGACACGCATTTTATGACACGTATATTACTGCTGACTCTCTGCATCTCATGTTCAAGGATAGAGCTCATAGATTGAGTAAATCCCCACTGTGTATACTTTGTAATTAACAAAACCTGCTGCTTGGAAAACATTGTGCCACTCCTGCCTGCTGCGTTCCTTTGATCCAAACGCTATCAGCATGTTTATATCAAAACAGAGGGTTGTCTCGATCGCCATCCGGTCATGTGTCTCCAAGTCTATAGTGAGTCCAACTATGATAACCTTACCACCAACATCTACTGGTGAAATCGCCTCCCGGCACCTCTCAAGAATTTTAATGCAATCATCATCAGGCCAATTATGGAGAATTTGCTGTTCAAATAAGATATTGAAAATATTAAAAAAAAATCCATACAGTATTTGTAAAACATTCACATTATTTTGTATGCTTGGGGGTGCGTTTGGATGAAACATGGATTTAGTAAGAATTGCCTCTAGCCCAAGCTAACTTCTTAATCGCTAACCCAACTTTTTGTGGGTTAGTGGAATAGCCACCAACTCAAGAAAAGGAGCACTTGGTGTGGCGTGTTCAAATATGAAATAGCACTCTGGGTTAGTATTCTTGGGTTAGCGCTAACCCAAGGCCATTCAAACGTACCCGGGACCCACAGCATCAGCTATAACTAGTATATATAATATTATGATCAGATATAACCTTGAGCATTATTGCATCAGCTGCTGGTATGTTCTCGAACATGTTGCCCCCCACGGCATCGAATAAGTCACATTTCAACGCATTGGATATGACATGTGGGAGATCAAACACCGTGCACCTCAATTCAGGAAATGTTTCGGCAATAACTTTTAAAGTAGTTCCGGTGCCGCCTCCTACATCCACAAGACTCTTCAGCCCATCGAATAGTTGAGGACATGAGGCGACCACATCTTTCATTAACTTTCTACTATGGCTTGCCATTGCCTCATTGAATAAGTTACCTAGTTAAGCATGGGCAATCAAATTAGTGAAGTCAACACTGAAGAGGGGTGGGCCCAGAAATTGGCCTCAATAGAAAATGAGTTGTCAAGAAAATGAATTTGGCCTAGTGGTAGATAACTAATTCATGGGTAAATAAACTTGTTCATCAGAGGTAGACAATAACCTAAAAATATATAGGTTAATTTTTTTTTTTTTCAAAATATCTTGGGCCTTACTGGGTCCGCCCATGACACCGAAACAAAAAATTCCAACCATCAAAAAAAAAAAAAAAGTAACATACATTTTATCAGATCAAACATGTTGGCCAGCTTAAAGAGGTTAATTTCTGTCTATATATATGTTCTTACCAAATTCTAAGTTCTCCTTTGTTAGCTCCCATGGAGATTTCCCTTCATGTTTCATTTGATGAATAGTTCCTGCACCACTGGACTTGAACCAGTTACCCATTTGGGAAAGTGTATTAACAATTTCGGGTTCTGTCAGGAGGCAGATATAAGCTCCCATGTCAGAGCCCTTAGAAAACATTAGCTCAGAGACTGGCGTGAGCATGTAACCCTCATCAGACTGGGCAAACACACCTTGTTGAACAAGTAGTTGCATTACTTGGCCCAGCATTGGTTCCTTCTCGGGTGGTATGGGAATAGCGCGAGCGAGTTCCTTTAGAGGTATGGCTTGCCGGTCATATTGGTGTATACAATCTGAAATTTTCAACTCGGCAGCACACCTGAGTGTAAATGGTGCGATAATATTTTGGCTTAGGTGTAGGAATCTTGAAAACTCCATTTCTCTTTTGCTATATTTCGGTCCTTTTCTCTAAAAAAGAGTTTATTAAAATGATATACGGTTGGTGCCAAGAGCTTGTGCTCATGATGTCCTTATATAACGAATGTAATCTTGTGTTTGAAGTTTCAACACGTACATACTGATCAGTGTTGGAAATAAACTTAATGTTGGAAAAAACGCAATACATATATCACGATCCCTGTTTGAAAATAATGTCTGGTGGGAAAACAATGTTGAAAAAGATTACTGTATACTTAATACCGATGCCACAATTTTTGAAGGAAAATTGACTTTTGGGAAAATAATGTCCGGTGGGAAAACAATGTTGAAAAAGATTACTGTATACTTAATACCGATGCCACAATTTTTGAAGGAAAATTGACTTTTGGGAAAACAATGTTGAAAAAGATTACTGTATACTTAATACCGATGCCACAATTTTTGAAGGAAAATTGACTTTTGGGAAAATAATATCCGGTGGGAAAACGATGTTGTATGCATTTGTCAATCAATGTGTTTAGTTTGATATGTTTTTTATGGTCGACTATTGACTACAATTTCATACAATAGTATTTGAAAGCGAAATTAATGTTAGTGACTTTTTAAGCTTTCTTGAAAAAATTTATGTGGACAACAGGATACGCAGGAGATATTTTTTTTTTTCATTTTTCAGGTAATAACTTCATTTTAATCCTTAATAATAATTAAGAAACAAACCTTTTTTACATTCATTCCTTACTATTACTTACTGCCATTAACGTTTAATCTGCATGAAAAGCCACACTTAATATCAATCGAAGTTGTAAGATTTATCCTACTTTTTAGTCCAATAAATGTTGTACAGATAACCTGCATTACTCTGTTGTAACTTGTAAGAGAAAATCTCATAGAAACTTAATGTATGAATTTCACCATCCACTGATGGTATACGTATCCGCTGCACGAACTCTTCCTATCATGAGAAGGATTGGATTGTTTTCAATTTTTCAAATTATATCATAATTTTTCTTGCAACCAAAATCATCAATCTTGAATCGAATAATTGTAAATTATTCAATACTGTTGCACGGATTACTGTAAAATATATTAACTGTCGCAAATCTCAATATAGATGATTCTAATTATTTGAATGCATATATGCTCAGTTTTAAGTTTTAAATCAAGTTTGGTATGTTTTTAAATTGTTCATTAAGTCTTTACGAGTAAAACAAGTATAATTTTAAATAGATTTCACGACTATGTCGATAATCTTTTGATATTTATTTTAGATTGAGTTTATGAAATATAGAAGAATATATATTACAAATTTATGTAATTAATAAATACTGTTTTAAATTTTTGTTCCACACTATTTCTGTTCTGGAGACGAAGTTTGGAAAACAGACTTGGTTTAAGGAACGCCTGAAATTGAATCTGAAGAAGTATCCAATTTTTTGGACAATCTCATGCATGTTGTACTGAATTGTGTCATGCTCTGTGAAATGTAATTCTGTTGATCTATTCTCTAAGAAAGATGGAAGGGCTTTAGCAATCTTTTTTCACTTAATTATGTGTCATGCAACAAGCCATTTTCCTGCGCATGCAACAAACTCATATTACTACAGAAAAATACTTCATCATTGGTTAAAATCGAAATTCGTCATCGGTTACCGAACCGATGGTTATTACCCCGATAGTGAAGATATACACTAATACACTTATGCCATCGGTTCGAACTATCCGACAAATGGTGTTGAGTACCCAATGTCATCTTTTGTGTTTGCAACCGATGGCAAATGTTATTAACACGTTCTGTTGGATTTATCAGTCGATGGCAAAAGTTCTTTTCTTAGGGGCTAAGTAGTAAACATTGTTACTCATGATGCTTTGATATATATATATTTTTTCTGTTGATTATGATTTCTTGTTGTTGATTGAAATGCTTTTGTGATTTACTTTCCCTTCACCTGATTTCGATGATCTAGTTTAATCCATTAGGGTAGTGACAGTGCTTTAATGGTAAGGGAAACTATGATGGATAAGTCAGCCTTGTTGGGAACCATTAGATTAATGTGAAGAAAACTTTAGCGGGGAAACCATTAATCGGAACAAAAAAACGCAAACCAAGTTTGTCATTTGCGTATGTAACTCGCAGTGTCCTATGTAGTAACTTGTGTATTTTAGAGATCAGTCATTTGCGTAAATAACTCGCAGTGTCCTATGTAGTATCTCGATGGAAGTCCCGTCATTTGTGTTAGCAACTCGAAGTGTCATATGTAGTGTCTTCCATATAAAACAACAGGAAATCAGACCCGATAGAAGTAGAATATCAAAGAGAATTGAGTAGCAATGGTGTGCCGAAACCCTAGAAATTATCATCTCTATCTTTATTTTAATTACTTTTAATTATTGCCAAATTTACATTGATCACCACTACAACTCTTGAATTTTCATATTTCGTCTAGTCTTTCGAAAGATTGTGATTTGATCGCTCAAAACCAATATTCCCTGTGGATCGACCTCGATTATACTACTCGATAGGATTATGCGCCTGCGATCCGAACCGATAGCATTTCTGTGTTTATAAATTTTAAAAGTAAACATCGCTCACTTTCCAGCGATCAGAGACCAAATTTCTCATTTTTTTAGAAATTTTTTACTATTTATTAAGGCAGTTTTAAAATCATTGATTTTACACTACTACAAAAAAGCTAATTCTACACTGCACATTGTACACGGTTTTTCTAATTTTATATAAAAACCGTGTACCAAATATGAATTTCTGAAAGGTCCAAAAATATGGGGGAATTATACACGGACATTTAGTTACGAATCCGTGTAGAATTGTTTGAGAGAGCTACACGGTTTATTAGGGATCAAAAATCCGTGTGGAAAGAACACCGTGTGGAAAAGATTGAGAGAGCTACACGGATATTATACTAAAATCCGTGTATGAATAGCTACACGGATATTTGATAATATATCCGTGTAGAAATAGTAAGAGAGCTACACGGTTTTTTAGTTAAATGTCCGTGTAGAATTGTTAGAGAGCTACACGGTTTTTTATCAAATATCCGTGTACAAAGGGTAATGCTACACGGACATTTTTACTAAATAACCGTGTATAAATTGTGAGAGAGCTACACGGATTGTTAAGTATAAATCCGTGTAGAAAAGGCTTCGTAGGGTTTTGTGCAGTATAAAAGGGCCCTATCTCTTCGAGAGGCTTCTCCTTCCAGCGCCGTTTTGATGAAGTAATTAATATTCTCTCTCTGTATTGAACTGATCTGATTTCTGCAAAGGCTAGCAGCTGGAATCTGACATCTTTGAAGTTTTTATTTTCTCCTCTCTAACTTTCGAAGGTTAGTATATACATATTTTCCTTTTCCCCCTCTAATTTTCTGTTCATTAATTAATATTATTGATTATTTAATTAGGTGTGTAATATATTCATGCATGCTTGATTTAATTCTTAATTAGATAATGTAAATAATTTATTGTGGTTCTATAACCGACCTATAGATGCTTTTAGGTCCATGCCCGTTCAAAATTAAATCCAATAGGGATTAATTTTGGACAGTCCCTGTTTTGGGACTGCTCTTTGAATATTGTGTCTCATTTAGGATGTGAACACATATTAGCGGGTTTTAATTAGTATTTGAGGAAAGTTCGACAGTATTTTCCCTTATTGCTCCTTCGAGTATGTGGTTCGTACGCATACTTGGGGAGTAAACTAAGGCACCCGGCCGATTCTCCTCAGTGGAGAAACATTGATAGACATTTCAAAGAATTTGGTTCCGAAATGAGAAACCTTAGGATTGTGGTGAGCACAGATGGAATGAGTCCGTTTGGAAGCTTGAGCAGTCGGCACAGTACTTGGCCAGTTCTTATATCCATCTATAATCTTCCTCCTTGGCTGTGCATGAAACGCAGATATATAATGATGTCATTACTAATCCAAGGACCCAGACAACCCGGAAATGACATAGATGTGTATCTCGCACCATTAATAGAGGACCTCCAGAAATTGTGGCGTGATGTCATCCCAGTCTGGGATGCGTACAGCAAAGAGGTCTTTCAAATGCGGGCCATGGTGTTTTGCACCGTAAATGATTTCCCCGCGTACGGGAATTTATCGGGTTACACTTGTAAAGGAGCAAAAGCGTGCCCTATCTGTGAAGATGACACGCAGGTGCTGAGGCTGAAAAATTGTCAAAAGAATGTTTTCATGGGGCATCGTAGGTTTCTTCCTGTTAATCACCCATACCGTAAGAAGAAAAGAGCATTCAACGGGAAAATTGAGCTTGGAGTGGCCCGTCGTCCATTAGACGGGAAGAGTGTCTTCAATCGGGTAAAAAACCTTGATGTTGTTTTTGGAAAATGTGCCGAAGCACCACCGAAGAATATTTGGAAAAAAAGGTCCATATTTTGGGAGCTACCGTACTGGGAATATTTAGAAGTGAGACATTGCATAGATGTCATGCATGTTGAAAAAAATGTCTGCGACAGTTTGATTGGTTTACTATTGAACATTAAGGGAAAGACTAAAGATGGTATTAAAGTTCAGAAAGACATGGTAGAAATGGGAATACGACCCGAGCTTGCAACGCAGGAGAAAGGGAAGCGCACATACCTACCCCCCGCACTGTTCACAATGTCGAAGAAAGAGAAAACAAGCTTTTGTGAATGCTTTCATAGTATTAAAGTCCCATCGGGGTATTCCTCGAATATTAAGAAGCTGGTGTCGATGAAGAACCTGAAATTGCTTGGTCTGAAATCCCACGACTGTCATGTTTTACTGACACATATGATTCCTGTTGCAATTCGGGGAATTTTACCAAAGCACGTTCGGGAAACCATTACGAAGTTCTGTACTTTCTTCAATGCAATCAATTCCAAAGTGATAGACCCTCTAAAATTGGACTCTTTGCAAAAGGAGGTCGTCGTTACTCTTTGACAACTTGAGATGTATTTTTTGCCATCTTTTTTCGATGTTATGGTTCACCTTGCTGTTCATCTTGTGAGAGAAATTCAGATCTGTGGTCTCGTGTTCCTGCGGTATATGTATCCATTCGAGAGATACAGGCATCTTGAAAAAGTACGTGAGGAACCGACATCGACCCGAAGGTAGTATTATAGAAGGATATTCCACAGAAGAGGTGATTGATTTTGCACCAACTACATGGCCGGTGTGGATCCTATTAGCGTTCCGAAATCTCGATACAAGGGAAGGCTCCAAGGAGTCGGGACAATTGGGTTGAGAGCCGTAGTTGCTGATATAAATGATCAACAGAAAGCACATTTTATTGTACTACAGCACATGACAGATGTTGCTCCCTACATAGATGAGCACATGACAATTCTTCAACAACAGAACTACACGAGAAGTCAGAAGTGGCTTACTAACGAGCATAATCGTTCTTTTATACAATGGCTAAAAGAAAGAGTGAAGTCACACCCCGTACTTGAAATTGTTAGACTGCTGGGCGAAGGACCCAAAATTGTTGTCAAAACATTCCAAGGATACGAAATTAACGGTTATACTTTTTACACTAAACGGCAAAGTGAGAAGAGCACAATGCAAAATAGTGGGGTGACGTTGGTGGCGATGTCTCAAGAATTCAGTAGATCCGGAGATGGCCGGGCTGTAATAGCATCAAGGTCATATTATGGCGTCATTGAAGAAATTTGAGAGCTCGTTTACAATCCTCGCCTGAGCATTCCCTTGTTTCGGTGTCAATGAGTCGAAGACCGGGGTGTTGAAGTTGATAATGACGGGTTCACACTCGTTAATTTTAACAAAGTTGGGTATGTTGATGATCCGTTTATACTCGCCAAGCAGGCCACACAAGTCTTTTATGTCACTGACCCGAGTGATGATAGGTGGAGCGTCGTCCTATCCGGAAAAAGAAGGATTGTCGGGGTAGAAAATGTCGTTGATGAAGAAGAGTATGACCAGTCCGACGAAATACCTCCATTTTGTGCCGACATGCAACCTGAGGTACCAACAATTGAAGAAAACGATGGAGCAATCTACATGCGATTCGACCACAATGAAGGATTATGGGCCGAGTACTGTTGAAAAGGAGAAAAAAAAGAGAAAAAAGAAAAAAAAGCCGGTGTGTAATATTTATTTTTTGTTTAAAAATTGAAACTTGTAATATTTCTTTTTTATAAACAACTTTGTAATAATAAAACATTTCTAGTTCAAATATTATTATTAGATTTTAAATATTAGTACAAATATTAAATATTAAAAATAAAATATTTGTAGTTCAAATATCAAATATTAGATTTCTCTATTTCAAATATTAGTTCATTTTTTAATAATAATAAAAAAATTCTAGTTCAAATATTAGTATTAGTTTTTAAAATATTAGTGAATTCTTAAATAATGAAAATAAAAAATAAAATATTAGTATTAGATTTCAAATATTAGTAGAAATATTAAATATTAAGAATAAAATATTTGTAGTTCAAATATCAAATATTAGATTTCTCTAGTTCAAATATTCGTTCATTTTTTATAATAATGGTACAAAATTTATAGTTCAAATATTAGTATTAGTTTTCAAAATATTAGTTAAAATATTATATAATAAAAATAAAATATAAAAAATTAGTATTAGTTTTTAATTATTAGTACAAATAGTAACTGTCTATTGTTCAAATATTAATAATAATAAAAAAAAACCGGGTATTAGTTAATATTAGTATAAGTTTTAAATATTAGATGTGATATACTATTTTAGTTAATTTATTATTAGTTTAATTAATATAAAAAATAAAAAGAAACATAATTTAATATGTTTGAACTTTTTGTACACGGACTTTTAGTTAATAGTCCGTGTAGAAAGAGTCATTGTACACGGATTTTACGATAAAACCGTGTATAAAGGTGCAGAGAGCTACACGGACTTTTACTTAATAGTCCGTGTAGAAAGGGGATTGTACACGGACGTTTAACTAAATGTCCGTGTAGAAAACCTAATTGTACACGGACTTTAAACTAAATGTCCGTGTAGAAAGACTAATTGTACACGGACTTTAAACTAAATGTCCGTGTAGAAAGACTAATTGTATACGGACTTTAAACTGAATGTCCGTGTAGAAAGAGGTGTACAATGTTTTTCAAAAGCTTTCTCTTCCAATTTTTTTTTCTTCTGAAAACGAGCCGCTTCAAATCCTTTTCACTACTCCGCCTCTATCACCCTCCCTCTTAGCCGCCTGTATCACCCTCGTCGCCTCTGCTGTGCTCATTGTCGCCGCCTGCTGTTCTCACTACTGATTTGTAAGTTTTTTTTGCTTATTTTGCTGTGTTGTGCTGCCTTTGTTGTGCTGTGCTGCCTTGCTGTGAGGCCTTTTTGGGTGCCACTTTACTATCCCTAAGACAAAAAAAAAAAATCGGCTTGCACCATCTTTAAATTTCTGGTGGATATAATTCAAAACCTATTAACTAAATTATGGTGGATATAGTTCAAAACCTATTAACTAAATTTGTTGGTATTAAATTTAAAGGGTCTGTATTTAACAATTTGTAATATTCTATTAGTTATCTATATGATGAAACACTATATAATATTAATATACATGCCATTGATCTTCTAAAAGTACTCCAAACGGCCAAAATGACCTCTGCTGGTAAATTGATCAGTGCAGATTAATGCGGTGGCCAAAACAAATTTATGACTTGACCAACAGACAGAGGACTCCAAAACACACAAAATGGACACAAATTTCATATTTTTCTGATTATATTTCAATTTTATATGATTTTTCAAAGCTCAGCTTTTTAATTCATATTTTCTGCTATTTAAAGGTGCAGAATTTTCATTTTGAGAGGCTGAACTTTGGAAATTTATATAAAATCGAAAAAAAATCAGAAAAAAATGAAATTAATGTCCATGTTGTGTGTTTTGAAGTCTTCCATTTAATTGTGGTGTTCATTTTGCATTTTATTTTTCTGTTTCCTCACCATTTTACACATAGGTCCATTACATTCTTTTAATATTTCTTTGTATGGCAGAACCATGTCGGTTGAGGGTGAGCACGTAGATGTGATGGTAGAAGAGAATCAGCAAGCTACTGCCTCATCAGAAAGAAGGAAAAGAGGTCCGACAATGTGCACAAGCACGTCCGAGAAGAAGCAGTTGGAAATCCGGTTCACGGAAGACGGGCGTGCGCAAGGTCCAAACCGAATGGCGTACTCAAATTGGTGTTGCAATTTGGTGAAGCGAAAG
The DNA here is from genome assembly GCA_025461125.1 of Carex kokanica. NCBI lineage: Eukaryota > Viridiplantae > Streptophyta > Magnoliopsida > Poales > Cyperaceae > Carex > Carex kokanica. The sequence goes on along the minus strand of JAJGRX010000262.1, from coordinate 90,753 downwards.
GCAAGTATCCTTGTAGAGAGATGGAATCAGTTTGATAAAGAGGAGAAGAACGACTGGTGGAACATGGTGAAGGTAAAGTACCGAACAACTCTTTACTTTATTTTCATTGTTGTACATGAACTTAAATACAGTGAATTTGGTGTCAATCAGGCTCAGTGGAACATCGAGAGCGATACCCCAAAGGCTAAGACTTTGAGGATAATAAATGAAGGTTGGAAGCAATTCAAGAGCACGCTGAAGACGGATTTCATGGAGAAAGGGAGAAATCTGGTAGGGTACTATTCTTGGCTAACACAAGAGGTGTGGGAGGAGTTTCAAGCTTTGAAGTCCACGGAAGAGTTCAAGGTGCATAACTTTAGCCAAATTAGTTTTTGTTTTTTATCGATCTGTACTTATCTTTCTCAAACTAATTGATTTTCTTACACTTGTGAAGAAAAAAAGTGATGAAGGCCGGAGGATCGTTGCCATGAACAAGTATCCGCACCATTTAGGGTCTGGTGGGTACGAGGGTAAGTCGACAGAATGGAGGACAATACTGGAGCAAAACAAAGATTCTGACTCACCCGTGGTTAGGATCCAAAATCCTAGGGGCCAAGATTGGTTCATGGGTAGATCCGAGTTAACCGCTGACGGGAGGATAGTACTCCCACATAAATTGCAACCCGTGGCTCAGAGAATGGTAAGAGTCATTTGTTATAACTTTGTGTCATTCAAACGAAATTATAACTCCGAATGTACATCACTTGGTCTTTTGCTATAACTAATTTTTCTATTAACAGTTGGAGGTGGAGCAAGAGGTCAATTCGGGTGCCCGGACGGTCGAAAGACAAAATGATTCCTTGGCCGCAGCGCTCGAGAATCCAGAACACACGGGTCGGGTAAGGGGTGTAGGGGCCTACAGGGGCTGGAAGGAGGTGTTCCGAGTTGAGGGACAAAAACCTCGAAGAAAATCTCGTGCCAAAGTAAATAAAGACGTGATAGTTGCGCAGGTATGCGGGGAGGTCAGCAAAGAGTACGACGCAAAGCTGGCTGAGATGGAATCAAGGTTGTTGAACCGGTTTTCATCTCTTGCACAGCAATCCAAGCAACCACCTCCTATTTCGCCGTGAGTTCTGCAAAGTAGCCAAGCATCCGGGACTTGGGCCTTAGACGATTTGGAAAATCTAAAGGTAATCACTACTTTTTTGTAGTCTAAAGGTAATTAATACCTATTTGTAACTTTGTTAGACAATATCGCACCATTAAAAAGTAACAACTTTCTGATAATTAATTGCAGGACCCCAGAGCATGCGACCTCGTCCTGTGGCAGGGTAGTGTTCCTCTGACCGTTGCTAAGGGCGTTGTACTTCCAGGAGCCCCAAGTGTACACCATGCTCAGCTCAGGCCCGACCATGCATGCGTGCAGATTGACTTAGTCGTGGAGGGATGGGGACGCGTACCTCTTCCTGCCCCTACTGGCGATATGTTTGTTGTTGATGATGCCCAGAAGTCATTTGTCTAATGGCCCAAGAGTCAGATTATTCTGCATTAGGTAATCTCTAAATAATCCATTTCTTTTGTTACATTCAAATCATTCTTTTTCAAATACTTGAAGAAGGTTAGTTAATTTTGATGCAGACACGAGGAGATGATGTCATCGGTACACAGGAGATGATGTCACCGGTACGGACTGTTGTGGCTTGACGCCGGGGCTGACGCGCCAGGATCACCAGACCGTCCTATGGTCACTGATGAAGAATACAGCCGTTTGCCTGAGGATTTACGCCTTCTCCACGACCGCTTGATGTCGGCACCCGAAGGCATGAAGGATATCATCATCCCTGTCCCACCTGGGATGTTTCTACACGAAGGCAGGGATCTCATGCTGTCGTTCAAAGACTTCAAGGACCTTCTCCACCACTCGTCATCCGATAAATGGCTCGATGTGTCATTCATCACCATTTTCCTCATGTTAGTGACCCAAAATTATTTTCATAAAATGATGAGTTTTCAGGAAGCTAATCCGAAACTGTAATGAGATGGTACAAAGGAAGAGCTTGTGCATATTTCTGGACCCGAGAGAGTGAGTGCCACGTCCTTGAGATGTTATTCGGATATGGCTATCGAGTACATGTGTTCAGCGATGCATCGTGCTATGGAGGAGGAGAAGAAATTCATTATCGTGCCATACCACCAGAGGTTAATTCTAACCTTAGCTTATGTATTGTTTATATTAGCAAACACTCGTGTCACTATTATATGCTAAAGTACTATAATTTTTATCCTCCCACAGCAAACACTGGTGTTTGATTATCATTGAGCCTTATCTAAATACGAGCATAATCGTTGATTCTTGTAAGCCCAAAGGAAATATCCCAGCTGACAAGTGCAAAGATATCTTCTCTTATGTCAATAAGTAAGCAATAATAATTCAATTGGTTTGAATTTTTTTCAATTATATCAAATTATAAAATTGCTATAAACATTCACTCAATTTTGTAAGGGCTTTTGCGAAATATGTTAAAGAGGGAGGATTGCATAGCAAGCACCATAAAACCAAGTTGAGTTGGAAGTGGTTGCTGGTGAGCACACTATAATTTTATAATTTCATATGTTGTCCAAAAAATTATTGTCATTCTAACATAGGCCGCTAAATGCAAATTTCAGGGCCCGCAACAGTTGGAGGGTTGGGAATGCGCTTATTACACGATGATTTTCATGTTGACTTTGTCGAAAGAATACAATTCCAATTCCCAAATTCGGTATGTAATTCATATTAATTGTTCCTATATAATAGCAATTGATATTTTCAACTGTTTTTCATCTACCTTTTCTTGTTACTAACTAATACCAAATTGTAATTGTAGCATGTGTCAAAGCAACCGCATTACAGCAAGGAGCAGATCGATGATGTCAGGTGTATGTAGGCAAGGTGGTTTCGAATGGAATTTTGTAATGCTCAATATGGATTTCCATAATTTTGTATAATTTAGTGTATATGATATTGTATAATTTATTGCATATGGATTTCTGGCTAATCTGAAAAATATGAATTTCTTGCTAATCTGGAAAATATGAATTTCTTGTTATATGAATTTTGTATAATTCTGTAGCAAAACTGGAGGCTAGCCCAAAAACAAAAAATACAAAAAAAAAAATGTTCTTTCTACACGGACATTTAACTAAAGTCCGTGTAGAAAAAATGATAGCTACACGGACATTTAGTTAAATATCCGTGTAGAAAGAGGAGAGCTACACGGACATTTAACTAAATGTCCATGTAGAAAAAGGCAAGCTACACGGTTTTTTAGTTAAAAGTCCATGTATAAAAAGAATCCTACACGGTTGTTTTGGGAAATCCGTGTAGCTCGGTAACATGGAGAGCGACACATTCTGGTCTTTGTACACGACTGTTTGTGAAGTTATCCGTGTAGAATCGTTGTAATTGCACACGGGCAAATGTCCGTGTGTAGTTATTGAACTATTCGTACACCCTCGATTTAAACACGGTAGGAAATCCGTGTAGCTCCTCCATTTTTGTCCGTGTATAATCTCTTTTTTTGTAGTAGTGTTAATAAACATTGAAAAATTTCCAGATCATTGAAAACAACGATTCTAAAACTGGTTTTTAAAAATAGTAAATTTTTTTTAAACATGTAAAATTTGGCCTCCAAGCACATCTTAATATAGATTGAATGTTGAACGGTTTGGATCGACTATATGAACTTTAAAAATGTAAAAACCAAAGCGTTTGTTCCACTGCCTAAGAACAAGCGTTTTGATATTAGCCACTCATTACAGATATATATATATATATATATATGGGTAGAACTAGGGTGTTCTTAAGTTCACCAAACCCTTTTGTGAACTCAACTCAAAAATCTATCGGATTGGCTTCAAATGAAAAATCCAAACCATTGAAACCCTTCTATCTTACGAGTGATGCATCTACATGTAAAAATTTTAAATTTTGAAATTAATTTTGTATGAAGTCAAGTGGTGTAAAATATTACATGTATACTTAATACCGATGTCACAATTTTTGAAGAAAAATTGACTCTTGGGAAAATAATGTCCGGTGGGAAAACAATGCTGTATGCATTTGTCAATCAATGTGTTTAGTTTCATACGTTTTTTATGGTCGACTATTGACTACAATCTCATACTGATGTTAGGTGAAGAGTATTTGAAATCGAAATTCATGTTAGTGACTTTTTAAGCTTTCTTGAAAAAATTTATGTGGACAACAGGATACGCAGGAGATTTTTTTTTTCATTTTTCAGGTAATAACTTCATTTTAATCCTTAATAATAATTAATAAACAAACCTTTTTTACATTCATTCCTTACTATTATTTACTGCCGTTAACGTTTAATCTGCATGAAAAGCCACACTTAATATCAATCGAACTTGTCAGATTTATCCTACTTTTTAGTCCAATAATTGTTGTACAGAAAACCTGCATTATCTGTTGTAACTTGTAAGAGAAAATCTCATAGAAACTTAATGTATGAATTTCACCATCCACTGATGGTATCCGCTGCACGAACTCTTCCTATCATGAGAAGGATTGGATTGTTTTCGATTTTTCAAATTATATCATATTTTTTTCTTGCAACCAAAATCATCAATCTTGAATCGAATAATTGGAAATTATTCAATACTGTTGCACGGATTACTGTAAAATATATTAACTGTCGCAATTCTCAATATAGATGATTCTAATTATTCGAATGTATATATGCTCAGTTTTAAGTTTTAAATCAAGTTTGGTATGTTTTTCAATTGTTCATTAAGTCTTTACGAGTAAAACAAGTATAATTTTTGTAACATCCCAATTTGGATATATTTGGAAAATATTTGATATAAAGTGAAACACGTAATTGAAGAAACTTTTAGTGTCTCTGTAGCTTATTAAAATTTATCTTGAATTTTTATGAATTGAGATGAACAACAATTTTGAAATTATTTTACTGTTTAGTAATTTAGTTATTAGATAAAGTTTCTATTAGCCTTGAAATAATTTTTTAAATTCACTTAACAACCTGTTTATTTGAATTAGATATATTTAACAACATTTTATAACATCCGTGTATTTCAGTAATTTGAAACTTATACACTACAAAAATATAGGACAAAATATAAATAATAAAACAAGTAATTATAAAGTCCTTAACAAATTTTTAGTAACATATTTTGTAAATGTTGAAATTAGAAATTCTAATTATATCTGTATCATATTTGATTTGCATTGCAATGCATGGTAAAACAAATATAGATAGTAATCAATTAAATTTGATTTGCTTGTAAAGTCATAATGATTAGAAAAGTTTTACTATAGTTTGACATAATTTTTATAAGTCAATTGCAACATAATGTTAGTTAATATCTAAATATTTCAATACTGTAAGTTTCTAAAAATGTAGGGTGATTGTAACATCTAAATTTATGAATATTTGAATTTTTTTTGGTTTGCTTGATTACTATTGTCTTGATTATTGCTTGTTGATTTCTAGTTGTTTGTCATACTATAGATATTTGTTATAGTTTTGAATTGTATGATATCAATGCATGAAATGTCTTAGGAAGCACGATCATACTTTTATGAAATTCATGCATCACTTGATATAAATTAATTTGGTTAAATCATAAGTTTGATGTCAACAGTTGCATGCATGATAATGATGCATAGTATTTCTCATGACAATAACATATAGTCACATGTGCACTTGATTGAATATTAATTTGGATATTTGACCGGTCACAATTTTTAGTCAATATTAATTTGGATATTTGACCGGTCACAATTTTAAGTCAATAGTGGCATGCATGATAATGATGCATAGTATTTGTCATGAAGCATGCATAGTACGTATACTAATTAATACCGATGTCACAATTTTTGAAGAAAAATTGACTTTTGGGAAAATAATGTCTGGTGGGAAAACAATTTTGTATGCATTTGTCAATCAATGTGTTTAGTTTGATATGTTTTTTTATGGTCGACTATTGACTACAATCTCGTACTGATGTTAGATGAAAAGTATTTGAAAGCGAAATTAATGTTAGTGGCTTTTTAAGCTTTCTTGAAAAAATTTATGTGGACAACATGATACTCAGGAGATTTTTTTTTTTTTCATTTTTCATCCTTAAAAATAATTAAACAAACCTTTTTAACATTCATTCCTTACTATTATGTACTGCCGTTAACGTTTTATCTGCATGAAAAGCCACACTTAATATCAATCGAACTTGTAAGATATATCCTACTTTTTAGTCCAATAAATGTTGTACAGATAACCTGCCGAGATTTTTTTATATAAGAAAATAAATAAATAAAATATTAAAAATAAGAAACTGTTCACCAGAATTTCAAAAATAAGAAGGCCGCCATCCCAGACTACGGCCCGCGGAAAAAACGTAAAAAAAAAACGGGACGCCATCCCAGAAAACGTCCCTAAAAAAAAAAAAAAAAAAAAAAAAACGGGATGCCATCCCAGACAACGTCCCTAAAAAAAAAAAAATATATCAATTTTTTTTTCTGCTGTGTTAAGTCAGAAATCCAATAATTTTGATCAGATTCAAAATTCATTTTAGAGAAAATGGCTACATGGATTTTTATGTCTTTATATCAAAATAAAGGTATGAAAGTCTAGTTTTCAGGTAATATAATTTCTCTATACAAAAATATTACAGATTGGTACAGTTTTAGCGATTAATTGACAGAGGTCAGAATTCAGAAAAGCTGAAATTTCAGTGAGCAGTCCAATAATTTTGACCAGATTCAAAATTCATTTTAGAGAAAATGGCTACATGGATTTTTGTGTTCTTTATATCAAAATAAAGGTACGAAAGTCTAGTTTTCAGATAATATAATTTCTCTATACAAAAATATTACATATTCGTACAGTTTTAGCGATTAATTGACAGAGGTCAGAATTATTGGACTGCTCACTGAAATTTCAGCTTTTCTGAATTCTGACCTCTGTCAATTAATCGCTAAAACTGTACCAATCTGTAATATTTTTGTATAGAGAAATTATATTATCTGGAAACTAGACTTTCATACCTTTATTTTTATATAAATAACACAAAAATCCATATAGCCATTTTCTCTAAAATGAATTTTGAATCTGGTCAAAATTATTGGACTGCTCACTGAACTTTCAGCTTTTCTGAATTCTGACCTCTGTCAATTAATCGCTAAAACTGTACCAATCTGTAATATTGTTGTATAGAGAAATTATATTATCTGGAAACTAGACTTTCATACCTTTATTTTGATATAAAGAACACAAAAATCCATGTAGCCATTTTCTCTAAAATGAATTTTGAATCTGATCAAAATTATTGGATTTCAGACTTAACACAGCAGAAAAAAAATTTGATTTTTTTTTTTTTTTTTTTTTTTTAGGGACGTTTTCTGGGATGGCGTCCCGTTTTTTTTTTTACGTTTTTTCCGCGGGCCGTAGTCTGGGATGGCGGCCTTCTTATTTTTGAAATTCTGGTGAACAGTTTCTTATTTTTAATATTTTATTTATTTATTTTCTTATATATAAAAATCTCGGGATAACCTGCATTACTCTGTTGTAACTTGTAAGAGAAAATCTCATAGAAACTAAAATGTATGAATTTTGCCATCCACTGATGGTATCCGCTGCACGAACTCTTCCTATCATGAGAAGGATTGGATTGTTTTCGATTTTTCAAATTATGCCATTGGATTTATTAGTCAAAGTAAGAGGCTTGTTTTTGTTCATGCTCATATCTCCGTTTTCAAAAGTCCAAACAGCTGATCCGAACCGCTCAACATGATGTTCATATTGAAATGTGCTTGGAGACTAAATGTTACATTTTTTTGGATTTTTTTATTATTTTTTTAGATGGGTAGAAAATTGTTGTTTTTGGATGGATTATGGACCATTAAAACACAGTGATTTTAAAAAATTTAAACAAATAGTAATAAATTTCCAAAAAAAAAATAAAATTATCTCCTAGCACATTTCAATATGTAAATCATGCATATACATATGTATATATATGTACATACACACACACACACACACACACACAGATATATATATATATATATATATATATATATAGGAGTTGGCTACGGTGCTACACGTAGCATAGAGGGCCTCCGTGCTACAGCTCAATATTTGAGTTTTCAAAATCCTAATGTCGATCTGAACCGTTCAACATGATCTCCATATGAATATGTACTTGCAAACCAAATTTTACATTTTTTAGAATTTTTTTAGAATTTTTTTAGATAGGTAGAAAATCACTTCATCTGAATGGTACATAATTTTCAGATCAAGTGATTTTCTACCAATCTAAAAAAATAGGAAAAAAATTCTAAAAAATGTAAAATTTGGTTTGTATGTACATATTCATATGGAGATCATGTTGAACAGTTCGCATCGACCGTTAGGATTTTGAAAATTCAAATATTGAGCAGTAGCACGGAGGCTCTCTATGCTACGTGTAGCATATTAGCATTTTCCTATATATATCATACCTCATATTTTATATCTTTGTTTTCAAAGACCAAAATGTCGATCTGAACCACTCAAAATGACAGATGTTGGCTAATATCAAAACATTTGTTCCGGAGCCGTGGTGCAACTAATTAGTTTTTAGATTTTCAAAGTCCAAACGGTCAATCAAAACCGTTAGATGTGATCTCTATATTCAAATGTACTTGGAGACCAAATTTCACATTTTTTAGAAATTTTTTACTAATTATTAAGCCAATTTTAAAATCACTGATTTTACTAAACAATGAAAAATTTCTAGATTATTGAAACAACGATTTTAAAACTGGCTTAATAAATAGTAAAAAATTCAAAAAATTTAAAATTTGGCCTCCAAGCACATCTTAATATAGATTGAATGTTGAACGGTTTGGATCGACTGTATGAACTTTAAAAATGTAAAAACCAAAGCGTTTGTTCCATGGCCTAAGAACAAGCGTTTTGATATTAGACACTCATTATATATATATATATAGAGAGAGAGAGAGAGAGAGATTGGCTAAGCTCAAAACATTTTTTCCGTGGCCATGGAACAAACGATTCGGTTCTCCAATTTCCAAAGTTCAAACAACAAATCCAAACTGTTAGATGTTCAATCTATATTAAAATGTGCTTGAAGACCAAATTTTACATTTTCTGGAATTTTTTTACTATTTATTAAGCTGGTTTGAAAATCACTATTTTTATTAAATTTTTGCAGCATTGAAAAACAACAGTTTTCAAACCAGCTTAATAAATAGCAAAAAAATTCCAAAAAATGTAAAATTTGGTCTCCAAGCACATTTTAATATAGATTGAACATCTATTGGTTTGAATTTGTTGTTTGAACTTTGGAAATTGGAGAACCGAATCGTTTGTTCCATTGCCATGGAAAAAACGTTTTGAGCTTAGCCAATCTCTCTCTCTCTCTCTCTCTCTCTCTCTCTCTCTATATATATATATATATAGGAGTTGGCTACGGTGCTACGCGTAGTATAGAGGGCCTCCGTGCTACGGCTCAATATTTGAGTTTTCAAAATCCTAACAGTCGATCCGAACCGTTCAACATGATCTCCATATGAATATGTACTTGCAAACCAAATTTTACATTTTTAGAATTTTTTTAGATAGGTAGAAAATCACTTGATCTGAATGGTACATAATTTTCAGATCAAGTGATTTTCTACCTATCTAAAAAAATAGTAAAAAAATTCTAAAAAATGTAAAATTTGGTTTGCAAGTACATATTCATATGGAGATCATGTTGAATGGTTCGGATCGATAGCTAGGATTTTGAAAACTTAAATATTGAGTCGTAGCACGGAGGCTCTCTATGCTACGCGTAGCATATTAACATTTTCCTATATATATAATTGTTTATGCCTGTAAAAAGCATCTACATCCCTGGTATTATTAGAGTTTCTAATTCAGTTTCAGAGATGTGGGAGAGTTTCTTATTTTGAAACTATGCAGAAATTTTTATTTATTAAAAGACTGTTTATAAACTCCACACTAGTCAAATGATTGGCTCAAATTATTTCTCACTTTTAATTTATTACTGACATAAGTTAATAGAAACTCCAAAATTAATTTAAAAAATGTGAGAATTTAGAAATTTCAGATAACTTAATTTATCAAAAGTAGTTAACAGTTTTTTCAATACCCAATTCGTATTTTTCTTTTTCTAATGCAGGCAAACCTATATTAATCTAGTTTAGTTAACAAGGCCAATAGACTGAATTTTTTATTTATATCCAAAAAATAATGGAAATTTAAAAAAATACCCATGTTATCTTGAAAATTCAAAAAATACCCAAATCGGATATTTTTTTTTCCGGATTTGGCCTCTAAATCCGGAAAATTTTTTTCCGGAAATTGAACTCCAAATCCGGAATTTTTTTTTCCGGATTTAACATTTTTTTTTTTTTTTTTTTTTAGAGTTTCCGGAATATTTTTTTCCGGATTTAACATATATATATATATATATATTTTTTTAGAGATTCCGGATAAAAAAATTTAACTTAACAAATTTTTTTTTTTTTAGAGATTCCGGAAATTTTTTTCCGAACTAAATAAATTTTTTTTTTTTTAAGAGAAAAATAGCTAAAATACTGAAATCTAACGCTAAAAAATCGAATTGTTTTTTTAAATATTTGTTTCATTAATTTAAAAAATTTCAAAATGGTGTAGAATAATTTAGAAATTATCAAAATAGCTAAAATACTGAAATCTAACACTAAAAAATCGAATTGTTTTTTTAAATATTTGCTAGATTACATTTTTTTATATATAATTAGCATATTTATACTAAAACAAGCCAAATTACTTGATTTATGCTGAATTACACTAAATTACAATAATTATGTAGAATTATGCTAGAATACGGTAAAGTATGCTAAATTACGTACGAATAGGGATAATATCTTCACTGAGAAGGCGAAAAACGACGACGAAACTTCAAACGGTCATAAAACGGCGCTCGAGTGTCCGATTTCAGCAAATGACCACTTTTCGGAAAGCTTGCGAAAATGCGCATGCGTCCGGTCTCGCTTTGCCAATTTTTTAAATTCAGAATCGCCAAAAAACAAAGGAAAGAGCCTCAAAACTTCAGTTGAAGTTTCCGATTAAGATTTTCATTTATATTATTCAATCTACGTAGCTCAGTAAATTAGTTATGTAATAAACTTTTAGAACACCAAATTTTATTATTTTTGGAATTTTTTTTACTATTTTTTTTTATTTATGAAAGATGCCACAAAATAAGCCCCATTTATACGTAATTTAGCGTAATTTATCGTATTTTAGTAAATTTACCGTATTTTAGCACAAAATCGGCCCTATTCGTAGTAAAAAAACAATTCGATTTTTTAGTGTTAGATTTCAGTATTTTAGCTATTTTGATAATTTCTAAATTATTCTACACCATTTTGAAATTTTTTAAATTAATGAAACAAATATTTAAAAAAACAATTCGATTTTTTAGCGTTAGATTTCAGTATTTTAGCTATTTTTCTCTTAAAAAATTTTTTTTATTTAGTTCGGAAAAAAATTTCCGGAATCTTTAAAAAAAAAATTTGTTAAGTTAAATTTTTTTATCCGGAATCTCTAAAAAAAAAAATAAAAAAAATATGTTAAATCCGGAAAAAAAATTTCCGGAAACTCTAAAAAAAAAAAAAAAAAAAATGTTAAATCCGGAAAACAATTTTCCGGAAAAAAATGTTAAATCCGGAAATTTTTTTTCCGGATTTGGAGTTCAATTTCCGGTTTGTGTATTTTTCGAATTTTCAAGATAACATGGGTATTTTTTGAAATTTCCATTATTTTTTGGATATAAATAAAAAATTCGGCCAATAGACCATATCTCAATTGGCCGACAACTTCTAAATTTTCCTTTTCAAACTGATCCGATTACTGTACTGTAGCCCAATTCAAAACAAAATAATAAAAATCTCCAATAAAACAAAAACGTACCTTTCTTGTGAATATCTTTGAATCAAATTTTCCTACACATCCCTTCGTTTTTTGAAATCAAACTACCAAGCCAAATCAATGTCAGACTTTTTCTCTTCTCTTCTTCTCTATATAAAAAATGTTTCTTCTCTCTTTTGTAATATCTATTATTGTCTTTCACTGATATTTTTGGTGATGATGATATTAATATTTTACACATTAATTATTATAGACCCACAACAAATAATATTTTTCATCATCTGCATGTCCAAATCACTAAATTAGCAATTTTAGCCAGTGGTATTATAGTTAAGAGGAGGATACCAATTAATACCTCATACTTTTCATACCTCATCATACCTCATATTTTATATCTTCATTTTCAAAGCCCAATATGTCGATCCGAACTGCTCAATATGATGTCCGTACTAAAATATGCTTGAAGATGAAATTTTATATGTTTTGGAAATTTTTTAATATTTTTTTAAATAGGCAGAAAATCACTGTTTTTGAATGATTCAGATACAGTAATTTTGTACCTATCTTAAAAAATAGTAAAAAGTTTGGCAAAATTATAAAATTTCATCCCCAAATATATTTTAGTATGGATATAATGTTGAGCGGTTCGGATCAACAGCTTTGACTTTAAAAACGAAAATATACAATATGAGATATGATGAGGTATGAAAGACATGAGATATTGGAACCCTCCTCAATAGTTTAATGATCAAAACATTCTAACTCAATTTGTTAATTTTAGCTATATCTATAGTACAATTTACCTTTACTGAAATACAAATCAATTTGACTTCTAGACGAAACATTTAAAACAGGAGGAGAATTAGCGGGTGTTAGGTCATATAAAAGAAAGAAGGAAACGGGAAAAAATTGTAACATAGAGAAAAAGGTGTGGGGCATCCATGAGAAAAAGAAAGAAAATATCAATCGAAGACAAGCAACCTAACTATCAGTAAATAGGAAAACTACATTATTTCAATGGTGAGGTTCCGTACGTAACCAATAAAACAAACACTAGTTATTCAGAAGTAGAAGTAATGATGCGTGCTTAGACAAAAGGTTGCTTTGTTTACCCACTTCACCATTAGTCATTATTATCCATATATGCAAGGAAAGGGGTATAGAAAAATCCAAGGTCAAGTCAGTACAGCTGATGCATATATAAAATATAGTTATAAAATTAACAGCCACTGGCCAGTGGGCCACCACAATTGATAGTAATGTTTTCGGAATAATGGAAAGAAAAGGGTTCTAATTTTCTTCCTATAATTAAAGCCATAGATGCATGTTCTCTAAAGCTCACTAAACCAAATTAATTATGACTACTGCTCTAACATTCTTCAATGGTGAGGTCCCGTACGTAACCAATATTAAAACAAAAATTAATTATTCAGACGTACAAGTAATGATCTTCTCAGCATTTTTTTAATTGAATTTTCTAAGTATGATGCATACGTCAGCAAAAGGTTGCTTTGTTTACCCACTTTACCACTAGTCATTATTATCCATATATACAAGGAAAGGGGTATAGAAAAATCCAAGGTCAAGTCAGTACAGCTGATGCATATATAAAACCACCACAATTGATAGTAATGTTTTTGGAATAATGGAAAAAAAAGGGTTCTAATTTTCCTCCTATATATAAAAACCAACAATGCATGTTCTCTAAAGCTCCCGAAACCAAATTAATTTTGACTGCTGCTCTAACAGTCTCCACGGAGGAAGGAAACAACACAACAAAATATTGAGCAGTGCTTTTGGTTTATTTTTAATTTTCAACCACCATGTTTTTCAGTAAGCTTTTCCTGTTATGGCCAATAGCTGTCGGTCTAATGCTATCCTGTTTGTTCTATATCCCCTGTGGAGCCAAGATTCATCACCGTACCTTTGTTGTAAGTGATTCGTCTGCTATTACAATTCACAATGTTTAGTTTAATTGTTATTTTATTTTATTTATTTTAAGTTCACGAGTTCTAGTTTGAAAATTCGCAAATTCAAGCAATTAATTGTTGAGCTCTTGCGGAATTATGTCTTCTGCTTCCTCCACAACAATCAACTCATGTATATATCTTGGAATTACATGTCCTTGTCATGTTTCCGGGCCGTTATAAAACAGTCAACAAAAATAGAGATTTGTGAGAAATGAAGATTAGGAAGGGGGAGGGGCCAGGCTTAACTTAATTCAAAAATTAATATTGAACAGGTGATCAGCTGGAGTGTGCGAATTAACCAAACACAGTTTAGATAGATAACACTGTCTTTGGAGATTGGGCAAAGTCATACACGGTTTATAACACTAAAACTTGTGTACCAAGTGTTGTAATTGTACACTGTTTATTAATAAGAAATTGTGTACAAATAAAAGTGACTTCCGGACACGGTTCACAACTAAAGGACCGTGTGTGTATGTTGGACCTTATTTTTGCACGCACGCCTGTATGGTTAATGTTTTTGTAGTAGTTAGTCCAGCTCTTCCCAAAGGAAATAATGTTAACTTAAATAGTGGAAAAAAATGGTCAAGTCTTCTATGCATTTCTTGCAAGTATGCATCAGAAACCCAACTAGTGATCGGTACCAGTTCAAAATAAAATTTATTTACAGCGAAACCAAACTATGAACTTGTAATTTTATATATATATTCTTTTCACTTTTCGGGTTTTCCCTAAAACAGATTCAAGAGGCTACCTACACCCGGCTCTGCAATAATACAAAGAACATTCTAACTGTCAACGGATTATATCCAGGACCCACTATCTCTGCTCGCAAAGGCGACATAGTGTATGTCAAGGTCATCAACAGAGGGAACAAGAACATCACCATCCACTGGTACTTTACATACATAACAGTACATATGGAAAGAATATGTTATTTGCACTATTAATTAAGGAATTATTACAAGCCATGCAAGACTAACATGCATTCATCTAATATCTATAGGCATGGCGTAAACATGCCAAGGGACCCGTGGTCGGATGGACCAGAATACATAACTCAGTGCCCTATCCAGCCAAGAGCCAACTACACACAACGGATCACATTTACGGAAGAAGAAGGCACACTCTGGTGGCATGCACATAGCGAATTTGATCGTGCTACTGTTTATGGTGCTATTGTTATTTACCCGAAGCTTGGAACCACATTCCCCTTCCGCAAACCCAATAAGGAATTCACACTGATTCTAGGAGAGTGGTGGAACAAAAACATAACAGATGTGTACCAAACTGCAGTTGACAGTGGCGGTCAATTCGATGTGTCTGATGCCAACACTATCAATGGACAGCCTGGTGACTTCATGCCATGCTCAGCAAATGGTAATTTCTTGTTCCCGGTACAAGTCGTGATTATCTTTGACAATGTTTATTTATAATGCAAGTTGTTAATGCTTCATAAGATGGAGATTATCTTTGACAATGTTTGTTACTTAAACAATTTAAACAAAACCAGCAACCAAATTTACTATTTTTTTCAAATATAATGTGGTCTTAATCTAATAACATATATTTTTCATTTTTATTTTTGTTGCAGACACTTACAAGGTACAAGTCGAACAAGGCAAAATGTACCTCCTCCGTTTAATAAATGCAGCTCTGGACAATTCGTTCTTTTTTGCGGTTTCCGGCCACAATATAACGTTGGTTGGAACTGACGCCAGTTATACAAAGCCTTACGTGAATGAATTTGTCATGATCACCCCGGGCCAAACGATGGACCTCCTCTTACAGGCCAATCAATTCCAAAACTCATCTTCCCCCTTCCGTTATTACATCATCGCGGCAGTATTCTTTGATGCAGCTGCTGGGGGCCCTAAAGATTATAATGTGACCGTGGCTATTCTAGAATACAAAACTAATAATTCCGATCAATCAATAAGACCGGTTTTAACCTCCTTACCATACTTCAACGACACTAATACAGCAGCTGCGTTCAGTAGCGGTCTTCGCTCGCTAGCCAGCTCTGATCACCCAACTGTTGTACCTCAAACTGTCGATGTCCAAATGTATATCACATTATCTGTGAATGAACAATTGTGCCCTAATAGTTCATGTGCTGGCGTGAATGGTACTAGGTTCGCTACCAGTATGAACAATGCTAGTTTCCAAGAACCGAAATCCAAAATTGATGTGCTAGATGCATACTACAATTCTATTGCCGGTGTGTACACCACTGATTTCCCTGACTACCCACCGCTATTCTTTAATTTTACTGGCGACAACATTCCAGAGGAGCTATATTTTGTTGATAAATCAACAAAAGTGAAAGTCCTCGAGTATAACACGACCGTGGAGATTGTGTTTCAGGGTACTAGCATGGGAGCAGTTAACCATCCAGTGCACTTGCACGGCCACAGCTTCTATGTCATTGGAAGAGGATTCGGCAACTTCAACAACACAACAGATCCTCTGAGTTACAACTTGGTCGATCCAGCAATTGAGAACACTGTAGGTGTGCCGAGGAACGGTTGGGCAACTATCCGCTTTAGGGCAACTAATCCAGGTGAATTTTTTCTTTTCCTTTTTTTAAATATCAAATTTATTGAATCTTTTTATTGATTTATTTTTTACAATCAAGGTGTTACACAACTACAATGAGAACGGCCTGTTTAACAATATTTGATTAGATAGTTGATCCGGACTAATTAAGTAGCTCAGCAAAATTAATCAAATAGTAGATTAGTTACTGTTACAAATTGTTTTTTTTGTGGTTAGTGACCAAGCTAACAAATATATTGAGAAAAAAGAAATTCTATTTACAAGGTCTTAAAATGTTAACTCCTCAACCAAGCACTATACAAAAGACATCCAACATGGATATCAAACAATCCCAACTCCTCAACCTAGCACTATTACAAATGGTTGATTTGAGTGTTTTTCAGACACTAACCCTCATCATATTTTGGTTTTGCAATTAAATTAGGAGTTTGGTACATGCACTGTCACATTGAAGAACATGCAGTCTGGGGAATGGATGTTGTATTTATAACAAAGAATGGTAATAGTACAGAGGCAAAAATACTGCCTCCCCCTGCCGACAAGCCTCCTTGCTGATTTTACTCAAATCTTGTATTATTTTTTTTTTCAAAGGTGATTTTGCACTGGTTAATTTGTTGTATATTGTTTAATAAAATACTGTTGAAATATCTTTTCGTCATTAAAATTATGGTTGGATTGTAATTTGATATACATTTGTAAATGGATAAACAGATGAATAAAGATAATATATGAAAACGACAGCAAAGTATAAGCTAGATTGGGAACAGGGAGATGCAAAATTTAAAGGAGGTGTTAAGAGTTGTCAAAAAATACTACATCAGAAATTAAGTAGAGTTTACTGTCACTTGGGCTTCCTTTACTTGTACTCCCAGCTTGTGGTAATTAATTTTTGTTGATTTACTTGGATGGTATACAAGATCCATTGATGAATTGTTTCTAGGCCCAAAATGGAACTCAAGTAATTGGGCTCAGCTAAAGAATTATCTTACAGCAGAAATATTAGAGTGATAAAACGGGCAAAAGTTTGACTTCATATAGTGCAGCAGTCATATATTTCTTATTATTTTGTCTATAATAGTCCTGCAAGACCTTTGGAGTTTTGAGCGTACCACAAAATTCTCAATTGAGAATTCAAAAAAGATATATGTTTCTTGGTACACAACAAGTGAGGTATTGAGTTAAACAAGTGGAGACGACGAAGGAGACAAAAGGAATTTGCGTGACTCTGCCAGTTGCTCCAACACTGATGATCTCCACCTGAACGCACTCTCCATCTTTTATTCTCTGGCCAAACTGAATTTCTCCGTAGACCCTAACCCCTAACTTCCCCAAACCGAGTTTCTTACCCTGGTTAAGGATCGAAAGGCCGCGCATTCACTGAGGTAACCTTTTCTGTCCGCCCGTGTTAATGGCTTGACTTTCATTTTATTGACCTGTAATGGTTAATTTAATAAAATTCGAAGGGATTTTGTGTAGAGTTTGAAAATGTGTAGACTTTCATTTTTATTGACCTGTAAACTAAGTTTCTGATGCGTACATGTACCTTCTCAGTTTTTGGCCAAAAATTGAGAAATTTAATTTGCTTCTCATGCATACCGTAGTTTTTAACCTGGTGAAAGTTGTATGTAGGATGTGATTAGTTTACAAAATTATGCTTCTCCTGCATACCGATACGTGTGATTAGTTTATAAAATTCAATAAATAACATTCTTTTCCGGGTCAGACCGGTTTAGTTTATAAAGTTATAATTATTCTGCAAAAGATATTGGAATGGTATCAGACAATTACGATCTACATGATATTTTTCTCATTTAAGATGTTTCCTTTGTAAGATGACAGAAAACATTAATCTTCTTATTTACAATCCAATCCAAGTTTCACCCGAATCTCGAGCCCGTGCGAGTCTTTCAGCAAAACTCGGTTGAACAGTGCTTGACTCGGCCGAGTTAGCCGATTGGACTGGAACCACTAGACTTGAACCAGTTACCCAGTTGGGAAAGTATATTAACATTTTCAGGTTCTGTCAGGAGGCAGATATAAGCTCCCATGTAAGAGCCCTTAGACAACATTAGCTCAGAGACTGGCGTGAGCATGTAACCCTCATCAGACTGGGCAAGCACGCCTTGTGGACAAGTAGTCACATTACTTGGCCCAGCATTGGTTCGTTCTCGGGTGGTATGGGAATAGCCACACTTAATATTTACTGCCGTTAAC
Source organism: Carex kokanica (assembly GCA_025461125.1). Taxonomy (NCBI): domain Eukaryota; kingdom Viridiplantae; phylum Streptophyta; class Magnoliopsida; order Poales; family Cyperaceae; genus Carex; species Carex kokanica. The sequence goes on along the minus strand of JAJGRX010000262.1, from coordinate 72,083 downwards.
GTTTTAAACATTTTAAACATTCATTCCTTACTATTATTTACTGCCGTTACGTTTAATCTGCATGAAAAGCCACACTTAATATCAATCGAACTTGTAAGATTTATCCTACTTTTTAGTCCAATAAATGTTGTACAGATAACCTGCATTACTCTGTTGTAACTTGTAAGAGAAAATCTCATAGAAACTTAATGTATGAATTTAACCATCCACTGATGTTATCCGCTGCACCAACTCTTCCTATCATGAGAAGGGATTGGATTGTTTTCGATTTTTCAAATTATGTCATGTTTTTTTCTTGCAACCAAAATCATCAATCTTGAATCGAATAATTGTAAATTATTCAATACTTTTGCACGGATTACTGTAAAATATATTAATTGTCACAAATCTCAATATAGATGATTCTAATTATTCGAATGTATATATGCTCAGTTTTAAGTTTTAAATCAAGTTTGGTATGTTTTTCAATTGTTCATTAAGTCTTTACGAGTAAAACAAGTATAATTTTTGTAACATCCCAATTTGGATATATTTGGAAAATATTTGATATAAAGTGAAACACGTAATTGAAGAAACTTTTAGTGTCGCTGTAGCTTATTAAAATTTATCTTGAATTTTTATGAATTGAGATGAACAACAATTTTGAAATTATTTTACTGTTTAGTATGTTAGTTATTAGATAAAGTTTCTATTAGCCTTGAAATAATTTTTTAAATTCACTTAACAACCTGTTTATTTGAATTAGATATATTTAACAACATTTTATAACATCCGTGTATTTCAGTAATTTGAAACTTAATTATACACTACAAAAATATAGGACAAAATATAAATAATAAAACAAGTAATTATAAAGTCCTTAACAAATTTTTAGTAACATTTTTTGTAAATGTTGAAATTAGAAATTCTAATTATATCTGTATCATATTTGATTTGCATTGCAATGCATGGTAAAACAAATATAGATAGTAATCAATTAAATTTGATTTGCTTGTAAAGTCATAATGATTAGAAAAGTTTTACTATAGTTTGACATAATTTTTATAAGTCAATTGCAACATAATGTTAGTTAATATCTAAATATTTGAATACTGTAAGTTTCTAAAAATGTAGGGTGATTGTAACATCTAAATTTATGAATATTTGAATTTTTTTTGGTTTGCTTGATTACTATTGTCTTGATTATTGCTTGTTGATTTCTAGTTGTTTGTCATACTATAGATATTTGTTATAGTTTTGAATTGTATGATATCAATGCATGAAATGTCTTAGGAAGCACGATCATACTTTTATGAAATTCATGCATCACTTGATATAAATTAATTTGGTTAAATCATAAGTTTGATGTCAACAGTTGCATGCATGATAATGATGCATAGTATTTCTCATGACAATAACATATAGTCACATGTGCACTTGATTGAATATTAATTTGGATATTTGACCGGTCACAATTTTAAGTCAATAGTGGCATGCATGATAATGATGCATAGTATTTGTCATGAAGCATGCATAGTACGTATACTAATTAATACCGATGTCACAATTTTTGAAGAAAAATTGACTTTTGGGAAAATAATGTCTGGTGGGAAAACAATGTTGTATGCATTTGTCAATCAATGTGTTTAGTTTGATATGTTTTTTTATGGTCGACTATTGACTACAATCTCGTACTGATGTTAGATGAAAAGTATTTGAAAGCGAAATTAATGTTAGTGGCTTTTTAAGCTTTCTTGAAAAAATTTATGTGGACAACATGATACGCAGGAGATAATTTTTTTTTTTTCATTTTTCATCCTTAAAAATAATTAAACAAACCTTTTTAACATTCATTCCTTACTATTATTTACTGCCGTTAACGTTTACTCTGCATGAAAAGCCACACTTAATATCAATCCAACTTGTAAGATTTATCCTACTTTTTAGTCCAATAAATGTTGTACAGATAACCTGCATTACTCTGTTGTAACTTGTAAGAGAAAATCTCATAGAAACTAAAATGTATGAATTTTGCCATCCACTGATGGTATCCGCTGCACGAACTCTTCCTATCATGAGAAGGATTGGATTGTTTTCGATTTTTCAAATTATGCCATTGGATTTATTAGTCAAAGTAAGAGTCTTGTTTTAGTTCATGCTCATATCTCCGTTTTTAAAAGTTCAAACAGCCGATCCGAACCGCTCAACATGATGTTCATATTGAAATGTGCTTGGAGACTAAATGTTACATTTTTTTGGATTTTTTTATTATTTTTTTAGATGGGTAGAAATTTGTTATTTTTGGATGGATTATGGACCATTAAAACACAGTGATTTTAAAAAATTCTAAAGAAATAGTAATAAATTTCCAAAAAAAAAAAAAATTATCTCCTAGCACATTTCAATATGTAAATCATGCATATACATATGTATATATATGTACACACACACAGATATATATATATATATATATATATATAGAGTACGGCTAACACGCTTCCTCTAGTATATTAACAATATGCTTCCGGCCTTCAAAATCTATCGAATGAGCTTCAAATGACAAATCCAAACTATTCAAACTAATCTCCTCATCAAGAGCTTCGTTTCCAAATAAAAAAAAATTATTTTCGAATTTATTTACTATCAAGTCAAATGGTAAAAAAAATGAGCAAAATAGTGCATTAAAATGCGCACAAAATCCTTCATATTTTGACCGCTTGATTTGACAGTAAACAAATTCGAAAATTAAAATTTTTTATATGGAAACAAAGCTCTCGGTGAAGAGATTGGTTTGAACGGTTTGAATTTGTCATTTGAAGCTCATTCAATAGATTTTAGAGGCCGGAAGCATATTGTTAATATACTAGAGGAAGCGCGTTAGCCGTACTCTATATATATATATATATAGAGTAGAACTAGGGTTCTCCTAAGCTCACCAAGCCCTTTCGTGAGCACAACTCTAAAACTTATCAAATTGACTTCAAACGACATTTCCAAACCGTTAGATGTTCAATCTATATTAAAATGTGCTTGGAGACCAAATTTTACATTTTTTGGAATTTTTTTACTATTTATTAAGATGGTTTGAAAATCGCTGTTTTCCAATGGTGCAGAATTTTAATAAAAACAGCGATTTTCAAACCATCTTAATAAATAGTAAAAAAATTCCAAAAAATGTAAAATTTGGTCTCCAAGCACATATTAATATAGATTGAAAATCTAACGGTTTGAAAATGTCGTTTGAAGTCAATTCGATAGGTTTTAGAGTTGTGCTCACAAAGGGCTTGGTGAGCTTAGGAGCACCCTAGTTCTACTCTATATATATATATATATATATAGGAGTTGGCTACGGTGCTACGCGTAGCATAGAGGGCCTCCGTGCTACAGCTCAATATTTGAGTTTTCAAAATCCTAACGGTCGATCTGAACCGTTCAACATGATCTCCATATGAATATGTACTTGCAAACCAAATTTTACATTTTTTAGAATTTTTTTAGAATTTTTTTAGATAGGTAGAAAATCAATTGATCTGAATGGTACAGAATTTTCAGATCAAGTGATTTTCTACCAATCTAAAAAAATAGTAAAAAAATTCTAAAAAATGTAAAATTTGGTTTGCATGTACATATTCATATGGAGATCATGTTGAACAGTTCGGATCGACCGTTAGGATTTTGAAAATTCAAATATTGAGCCGTAGCACGGAGGCTCTCTATGCTACGTGTAGCATACTAGCATTTTCCTATATATATCATACCTCATATTTTATATCTTTGTTTTCAAAGACCAAAATGTCGATCTGAACCACTCAAAATGAGAGATGTTGGCTAATATCAAAACATTTGTTCCGGAGCCGTGGTGCAACTAATTAGTTTTTAGATTTTCAAAGTCCAAACGGTCAATCAAAACCGTTAGATGTGATCTCTATATTCAAATGTACTTGGAGACCAAATTTCACATTTTTTAGAAATTTTTTACTAATTATTAAGCCAGTTTTAAAATCGCTGATTTTACTAAACAATGAAAAATTTCTAGATCATTGAAAACAACGATTTTAAAACTGGCTTAATAAATAGTAAAAATTTCAAAAAATGTAAAATTTGGCCTCCAAGCACATCTTAATATAGATTGAATGTTGAACGGTTTGGATCGACTGTATGAACTTTAAAAATGTAAAAACCAATGCTTTTGTTCCATGGCCTAAGAACAAGCGTTTTAATATTAGACACTCATTATATATATATATGAGGAGGGATCCGATTACACCTTTTTTGGTGACACACTTTGACACCTACCATTTTCAAAGTCCAAATAGTCGATTCAAACCATTCAACATGATGGATATATTAAAATGTGCTTGGAGATCAAATTTTACATTTTTTTGAATTTTTTTGCTATTTATTAAGATGGTTACAAAAATCGTTGTTTTCAGACCATTGAAAAACAGCGATTTTGTAACCATCTTAATAAATAGTAAACAAATTCAAAAAAATGTAAAATTTGATCTCCAAGTACATTTTAATATGGTGATCATGTTGAACGGTTCGGATCGATTGTTTGGATTTTGAAATCACAAAATTGACCTATTTAAAAAACGGTGTCATGATGTGTCACCAAAAAAGGTGTAATTGGATCCCTCCTCTATATATATATATATATATATTGTAACACTATGCAAAATACATATATGAAATTATAACTGAAGGTAATGTACGAAAGGTCTAGAGGCGTTTTTCGAGTAAGCAAGTACATTTAAAGTGAAAAATAAAACTGATTATTTAAAAATGATGTTTGAATGATATAAAAGTATATTATATTGATTCGAAATTTCTAAAAAATTTAGATGTGAATGTTCGAATATTTGACAAAGGAATCAGATTAATGACCGATAATATATATGAACCTCTTTTAATTATCTTGGACTGATTTGTGAAAATTGAAAATTTAAAGGTTATTAATGAAAGTGCAAACTTTAAAAATTGAAGAAAATGGCCAACGTGGCACAAAGGCCACGTGGTCAGCAATGGATGCTTCCCCCTTACTTTCCTTGTGGGCCTTCTCCCTCTTTCATACGTGAAGGAAAATAAAGAACAAACAAAATAAAAAAATGAATGAAATGAAAACGTGAAAAAGAAAAGAAAACAACGGAGGGGTTTTCCTCCATCTCTCTCTTGCGGACTGTGATGCGATTGAATCGATGACTCTGTGCACTTTGTCTCTCTAGACGCAACTAGCACGATTATAATTGGGTATTTCTTCTCTTCCTCTGAATTGTTCTCTTTTCAAACTCGATTAGGGTTTTAGTAAAACTCTGAAATTTAGCAAGTTTAAGCTTGCTCTACGTGTTGAAAGAAATGAAAAGGATTATTGGATTACTAATATATGAAGAAATATTGATTTAACAAATTGAACAAGGCAAGATAAAATATTGTGAGAATTTAGTTGAAAACATGTTTAATAGAGTATTTTAATTGATTTACTTGAGATCCCTTTTTCATCCATGAGTTCTTCGATCGGATCTGAATCCAATAATTGTTATGGTAATTTGATTCTTTGATTCTTGATGCAATCTGAACATTGATACCAATTTGGGTCAGTTTACTCTTGGTTAACAGTGCACTTTTTTTTTTAACTACAAGGGCTTGTTTGTAAAAGAAATATAAAGTAGAAGGTTGAATTGGGAAATTTTCCATGAATTGAATTAATACCTATTAGAGGGGCCTTAGTGCAAAGTTACATATATAATAAGTTGTTGGCCGAAGATTTCATAAATAAGAATTGTAAACTGGTTTTAAGTTGGCTAAGTAATTATTTAAATTAGAAAAATAGAACCAAGATCTTGGATTCAGAACTGAAAATTCGAATTAACCTTGGACTTTACTCATAGACTTTGAAAAAGAAAGAATTAAATGAAATTGAGCTTGCCTTGTGCTGGACTGAAGATAGATAAATTATAAAGATTGAATTTGGACCTTAATTATTGGACTACTAAGCTATTAGGCATTTGGATACTTATATTGTTGAACTGTTAGGCTTGAACTTAGTTGATTGGACTGGATTCAAATCTAGATATTGAACCGAAATTGATATAAATAAAAAAAAGGGTTAAGGAAATAAGGGAATAATTAATATACAACTCTACTATATGAAAATGTTACAAATATTGATTACAATATATATATTGTTTTAAAGTAGGCATAATTATGAGAAAGACAGACGAGATAGAATGTTCAGGAGGAATAGACTAATGGTGACCTTATTTATTGCCCTACGATATCAGGTGCGGGGTTCTTGGACTTGTTTGATGTTTCATTTTTAGGAATTAAATTATTTTCAATTGTCATGTTGTATGTTGATTGCTGCATAATTGGAATTGTGTGATTCATGTGCATAACCAAATTAAATTAGAACTGAATTGTTGTGAGATGGTTGATTTGCATATTCGTATGGTTGTCAATTGATGTGTTCTATTCATTGTTCTATGTGTGAATGAATCTGCCAGGCTGACCCGTAGAGGTAGCTGGATAAGGTGACGGTGACCTATCTGTTGACCTGTTTCTGAATTTGCCAGGCTGACCTGTAGAGGTAGCTGGATAAGGTGACGATGACCTATCCGTTGACCTGTTTCTGAATTTGCCAGGCTGACCTGTAGAGGTAGCTGGATAAGGTGACGGTGACCTATCCGTTGACCTGTTTCTGAATTTGCCAGGCTGACCTGTAGAGGTAGCTGGATAAGGTGACGGTGACCTATCCGTTGACCTGTTTAATGAATTTGCCAGGCTGAACTGTATAGCCGACTTTGACCCTATTTGAATGAAATTGCAAAGTTGAGCCGTATGGCTGACTTTGATTCCATGTAGATGCATTTGTAAAGCCGAGCTGTATAGCTGACTTGGAACCAGACTTTAGTAAATGGTTAAGCCAAAGCACTGCAGATGGGTGTCAGATAAAGGGTCCAGCTCGGTAGAACATCTGTAGGTGTCTGTAACCCTACAGATGAGGGTTTGATAAAGGGTCCAGCTCGATTGAACATCTGTCGGTGCTACCAGTCATAATAAAATGAGTTAGGCCAAATACGTGTTTGTTTGAATGTCATCTTGGAAATTCCGTAAGTTGTATTTTATTCGATTATTGTTGTCAAGCATGTGCATTCATTTATATATTGTGTTAGAACTGTTAATGTAATGTTGTATGAATTTCATTTTTTGGAAGTGAATTCTGATTGCAAGTCCAATAACCTGATTGTGGCAAATAGCACTGAGGAATAATTTATTATTTCTCACCCGTTTCCCCTTGTGGGATTCGTAGGTTTGTTAGACGAAGACAGAGAAACATTTTTAGGGTTATATTTGACAGCAAGGCCATCTAAAGATTTGGGATTTTGGTTTATTATATCTGACAGGGTGCAGAGAATATATCTCTAACATCATCCACTGTAAAATGTCAGATAATTGTTGTAATTAAATTGAGATGTGGGAAAAATAATGGATGCTATTGGCAATGCATAAAAAGATCCATGCCTTATGTTACGTATATTGAATGGTAAGATAGATGCGGTAAGAATTGTCGCACCTCCAGATTTGGGATGTGACATATATAGAGAGCGAGAGAGAGAGATTGGCTAAGCTCAAAATGTTTTTTCCATGGCCATGGAACAAATGATTCGGTTCTCCAATTTTCAAAGTTCAAACAACAAATCCAAACTGTTAGATGTTCAATCTATATTAAAATGTGCTTGGAGACCAAATTTTACATTTTTTGGAATTTTTTTACTATTTATTAAGCTGGTTTGAAAATCACTGTTTTTATTAAATTTTTGCAGCATTGAAAAACAGCAGTTTTCAAACCAGCTTAATAAATAGTAAAAAAATTCCAAAAAATGTAAAATTTGGTCTCCAAGCACATATCAATATGGAGAACAACTTGAGCGGTTCGGATGGGTCGTTTGGATTTTCAAAATGGAAATAATGAGGCGTGGAGCACCAAGTCGTTTTACACCATGGCTTAGCTAAGCCCAGCACTATATATATATATAGGGATGGACTATGGTGAGCTATGGAGTAAAACAAGTTTTTACTCCACGCCTCATTATTTTCATTTTCAAAATTCAAACAACCGATCCGAACCGTTCAAGTTGTTCTCCATATTAAAATGTGCTTGGAGACCAAATTTTATATTTTTTGGAATTTTTTTACTATTTATTAAGCCACTTTGAAAATCGCTAATCCGGGTGAACAGTAGCAAAACAGTAAAAAATTCGGGACCAATGGATCAGCGATTTTCAAAGTGGCTTAATAAATAGTAAAAAAATTCCAAAAAATATAAAATTTGGTCTCCAAGCACATTTTAATATGGAGAACAACTTGAACGGTTCGGATCGGTTGTTTGAATTTTGAAAATGAAAATAATGAGGCGTGGAGTAAAAACTTGTTTTACTCCATAGCTCACCATAGTCCATCCCTATATATATATATAGTGCTGGGCTTAGCTAAGCCATGGTGTAAAACGACTTGGTGCTCCACGCCTCATTATTTCCATTTTGAAAATCCAAACGACCCATCCGAACCGCTCAAGTTGTTCTCCATATTGATATGTGCTTGGAGACCAAATTTTACATTTTTTGGAATTTTTTTACTATTTATTAAGCCACTTTGAAAATCACTGATCTGGCGGTCCAGAAATTTTTACTGTTTTTTACTGTTCATAAGGATTTTCAGATTTTCAAAGTGGCTTAATAAATAGTAAAAAAATTCCAAAAAATGTAAAATTTGGTCTCCAAGCACATTTCAATATGGAGAACATGTTGGAAGGTTCAAATCGACTATTTGAACTTTGAAAATGAAGATATGGCGTGGAGTACCAAGTCGTTTTACTCCATGGAGTAGCCTAGTCAGACTCTATATATATATATATATATATATATATATATATATATATATATAGAGAATGGCTAATATCAAAACGTTTGTTCCTGGGCTCAGGAACAAACGGTTCCGTTCTCCAATTTCTGAAGTTCAAACAACAAATCCAAACCGTACGATGTTCAATCTATATTAAAATGTGCTTGGAGACCAAATTTTACATTTTTTGGAATTTTTTTACTATTTATTAAGCTCGTTTGAAAACCGCTGTTTTTATGAAATTTCTGCAGCATTGAAAAACAGCGGTTTTCAAACCAGCTTAATAAATAGTAAAAAAATTCCAAAAAATGTAAAATTTGGTCTCCAAGCACATTTTAATATAGATTGAACATCTAACAGTTTGGATTTGTTGTTTGAACTTCAGAAATTGGAGAACGGAACCGTTTATTCCTGAGCCCAGGAACAAACGTTTTGATATTAGCCATTCTCTATATATATATATATATAATTGTTTATGCCTGTAAAAAACATTTACATCCCTGGTATTATTAGAGTTTCTAATTCAGTTTCAGAGATGTGGGAGAGTTTCTTATTTTGAAACTATGCAGAAATTTTTATTTATTAAAATCCTATTTATAAACTCCACGCTAGTCAAATGATTGGCTCAAATTATTTCTCACTTTTAATTTATTGCTGACATAAGTTAATAGAAACTCCAAAATTAATTTAAAAAATGTGAGAATTTAGAAATTTCAGATAACTTAATTTATAAAAAGTAGTTAACAGTGTTTTCAATACCCAATTCGTATTTTTCTTTTTCTAATGCAGGCAAACCTATATTAATCTAGTTTAGTTACCAAGGCCAATAGACCATATCTCAATTGGCCGACAACTTCTAAATTTCCTTTTCAAACTGATCCGATTACTGTACTGTAGCCCAATTCAAAACAAAATAATAAAAATCTCCAATAAAACAGAAACGTACCTTTCTTGTCAATATCTTTGAATCAAATTTTCCTACACATCCCTTCGTTTTTTGAAATCAAACTACCAAGCCAAATCAATGTCAGACTTTTTTTCTCCTCTTCTTCTCTATATAAAAAATGTTTCTTCTCTCTTTTGTAATATCTATTATTGTCTTTCACTGATATTTTTGGTGATGATGATACTAATATTTAACATATTAATTATTATAGACCCACAACAAATAATATTTTTCATCATCTGCATGTCCAAATCACTAAATTAGCAATTTTAGCCAGTGGTATTATAGTTAAGAGGAGGATACCAATTAATACCTCATACTTTTCATACCTCATCATATATCATATTTTATATCTTCATTTTCAAAGTCCAATATGTCGATCCAAACTGCTCAATATGATATCCGTACTAAAATATGCTTGAAGATGAAATTTTATATTTTTTGGAAATTTTTTAATATTTTTTTAAATAGGCAGAAAATCACTGTTTTTGAACGATTCATATACATGAATTTTGTACCTATCTTAAAAAATAGTAAAAAGTTTGCAAAAATTATAAAATTTCATCCGCAAATATATTTTAGTATGGATATAATGTTGAGCGGTTCGGATCGATAGCTTGGACTTTAAAAATGGAAATATACAATATGAGATATGATGAGGTATGAAAGACATGAGATATTGGAACCCTCCTCAATAGTTAAATGATCAAAACATTCTAACTAAATTTGTAAATTTTAGCTATATCTATAGTACAATTTACCTTTAGCTGAAATACAAATCAATTTTAATTCTAGACGAAACATTTAAAGCAGGAGGAGAATTAGCGGGTGTTAGGTCATATAAAAGAAAGAAGGAAACGGGAAAAAATTGTAACATCAACAAAAAGGTGTGGGGCATCCATGAGAAAAGGAAATAAAATATCAATTGAAGACAAGCAACTTAACTATCAGTAAATAGGAAAAGTACATTATTTCAATGGTGAGGTCCCGCCCGTAACCAATAAAACAAACATTAGTAATTAATTCAGAAGTAGAAGTAATATATGATGCGTGCGCAGACAAAAGGTTGCTTTGTTTACCCACTTTACCACTAGTCATTATTATCCATATATATGCAAGGAAAGCGGTATAGAAAAATCCAAGGTCAAGTCAGTACAACTGATGCATATATAAAATATTATTATAAAATTAACAGCCAATGGCCAGTGGGCCACCACAATTGATAGTAATGTTTTTAGAATAATGGAAAGAAAAGGGTCATAATTTTCTTCCTATAAAAGCCATCAATGCATGTTCTCTAAAGCTCACAAAACAAATTAATTATGACTACTGCTCTAACATTCTCCAATGGTGAGGTCCCGTACGTAACCAATAAAACAAACATTAATTATTCAGACGTACAAGTAATGATCTTCTGATCATTTTTTTATTTGAATTTTCTATGTATGATGCGTGCGCAGACTAAAGGTTGCTTTGTTTACCCACTTTACCACTAGTCATTATTATACATATATGCAAGGAAAGGGGTATAGAAAAAATCCAAGGTCAAGTCAGTACAGCTGATGCATATAAAAACCACCCCAATTGATAGTAATGTTTTTGGAATAATGGAAAGAAAAGGGTTCTAATTTTTTTCCTATAAAAACAATAATGCATGTTCTCTAAAGCTCACCAAACCAAATTAATTATGACTACTGCTCTAATATTCTCCACGGAGGAAGGAAACAACCCAACAAAATATTGAGCAGTGCTTTTGGTTTATTTTTAATTTTCAACCACCATGTTTTTCAGTAAGCTTTTCTCGTTATGGCCAATAGCTGTCGGTCTAATGCTATCCTGTTTGTTCTATATCCCCTGTGGGGCCAAGATTCATCACCGTACCTTTGTTGTAAGTGATTCGTCTGCTATTACAATTCACAATGTTTAGTTTAATTGTTATTTTATTTTAAGTTCACGAGTTCTAGTTTGAAAATTCGCAAATTCAAGCAATTAATTGTTCAGCTCTTGCGGAATTATGTCTTCTGCTTCCTCCACAACAATCAACTCATGTATATATCATGGAATTACATGTCCTTGTCATCTTTCCGGGCCGTTATAAAACAGTCAACAAAAATAGAGATTTGTGAAAATGAAGATTAGGAAGGGGGAGGGGCAAGACTTAACTTAATTCAAAAATTAATATTGAACAGGTGATCAGCTGGAGTGTGCGAATTAACCAAACACAGTTTAGTTAGATAACACCGTCTTTGGAGATTGGGCAAAGTCATACACGGTTTATAACACTAAAACTTGTGTACTAAGTGTTGTAATTGTACACTGTTTATTAATAAGAAATTGTGTACAAATAAAAGTGACTTCCGGACACGGTTCACAACAAAAGGACCGTGTGTGCATGTTGGACCTTATTTTTGCACGCACACCTGGTTAACGTTTTTGTAGTAGTGAGTCCAGCTCTTCCCAAAGGAAATAATGTTAACTTAAATAGTGGAAAAAAATGGTCAAGTCTTCTATACATTTCTTGCAAGTATGCATCAGAAACCCAACTAGTGATCGGTACCAGTTCAAAATAAAATTTATTTACAGCGAAACCAAACTATGAACTTGTAATTTGTCGTTTTTTTCCAACTGAGTCTGTCACGACTTCGGATAGATGCACAGTTAGTCAAGCTTTAAAAAGAAGATTTTAAGTTATCCCGTCGCTGTTGCTCAAAAAATAATGGAAGATATATTCTTGTTAATAGAAAACTGCGGATGAAAATTCTCCCCTTTGAAAGAATCCGTTGACCATAAAAGTGACATGTGACCCACTCGCTGCTTTCAATTTTCAAAGATTGATTTTTTCAAAAATAAATGCAGTTTTGAGGTTACATGTGATGGTTATACTTCTTTGACTGTTTATCCACGATTAAATACTTTTCTTTGAAAGGATAGGAAGTAATAAAACAACAATACCTTTCTATCGAAAATTTTTATATAGAAATGAATATTAAATAATAAAGGAAGATAGAATAAGTATCTTTGTTTTTAATGTGGTAGAAGAATTTCAAAAACATTTTCAAATCTAGAATTTGAAGCGGGAAAAAGTTTTCGGATCCAAAACATCTAAACTACACCACAGTTGTTATGTGGACTTAGCCACATGAAATCCTAAATGGACACAAAAACAAATAAAATGGAATCAAATTTTGCATGCATAGGATTTTTAAGCTATTTTTAAAGTTGGCATTTTAAAAATATAAAAACCAGCATTTTACTGAACCATAGACAATATTACCCCTGCATTGCACATATCATTAAGCACATTTATAAAATTTCAAAAATTGCAAAACTTGGCAGAGATGTAGTATGGATTTTCCTTTACAAATCCATAAAAAGAAATAGAGATTTGACTTAGTAAATTAATCAAAAATTAAATTTCAATACTGCATGACAGAAAGGAAATAATTAAATAGTGTGTATTTTCACTACACAAATAAATAAAAATAAATTCTAGAAAAATGTGCAAATATTTGTACAAGACTGCAAAACCATGTTTTGTACAATTGTGATAAACAATCATGCATTTGCATGTGTAGGCTGGGATCTTTTCTGAGAACGGGATCTTCTCTTCAATGGTTGAGATTTATTGAATGTGAAGCTGGGATCTTCTCTGGAAAGATAGCCTCCTCATCTCCCCAAAATTTAAGGTGGTTTATCACAATCATGCCTTGTGTACAATTGTGATAAATAATTGGATAAATCCCGTTGCAACGCACGGGCACTTAACTAGCATAGTTATTATGTGAATAAATATTTGATAACTAAAAATTTTGTTTACCCGTTGCAACGCATGGGCACTTGACTAGTATATAGTGAGTGGCTAATATCAAAATGTTTATTCCTAGTCCGTGGAACAAATGCTTCAGTTTTTACATTTTCAATGTCCAAACAGTAGATCCAAACCGTTCAACATTCAATCTATATTAAAATGTGTTTGGAGACCAAATTTCACATTTTTTAGAATTTTTTTACTATTTATTATGCTAGTTTTAAAATTGTTGTTTCAATGATCTAGAAATTTTTCATTGTTTATTAAAATCAGCGATTTTAAAAGTGACCTAATAAATAGTAAAAAAAATTGTAAAAAAATGTAAAATTTGGTCTCCAAGGACATTTTAATATAAAGATCACATCTAATGGTTTGGATCGACCATTTAGACTTTGAAAATAAAAAAACCAATTGGTTGAACCACGGCTCCAGAACAAACGTTTTGATATTAGCTAGCCTCTATACACACACACACACACATACATACTGAGAGAGAGAGAGAGAGTTGGGCTTGTTTTACTTCATGCTCATATCTCCGTTTTCAAAAGTCCAAATAGCCGATCCAAACCGCTCAACATGATGTTCATATTGAAATGTGCTTGGAGACTAAATGTAACATTTTTTTGGATTTTTTACTATTTTTTTAGTTGGGTAGAAAACTGTTGTTTTTGGATGGATTATGGACCATTAAAACACAGTGATTTAATAAATTCTAAACAATTAGTAATAAATTTCCAAAAAAAAAAAAATTTATCTCCTAGCACATTTCAATATGTAGATCATGCATATATATATAGGAATTGGCTAGCATGCTACATGTAGCTAATGCTAATATATGCTACGGTATTTTCAAATGTCTGATCTGCTTTAATTTTTGTGCAAGCGATGGAGCGCTGAAAAATTAACGGAGACGGAACAGATTGTCGCTGCCAACAATTTGAGCCGCTTCTCTTTCTTTTAATGAATTTGGACGAGCGAACCTTTCTTCTCCTCCCAACAATTAATTTCATTTGGGCAAAAATATTCACCATCCGACCTCAACCCTTCCAGGATATATTCAATCATCATTTTGGGCGAATATATTTCTTTTTATGTAGTTGCAAAGGTTTCGAATTTACTGGGCTCTTATGTGCGCATGCCATCAAGGTGATGCAACATGTCGGGATGGAACACTTACCTTGCAAATACGTTCTCAAGCGCTGGACCAAAGGGGCTAATGAGAGTGTGAAAAGGTCAATTTGTGAAAGAAGCACGGGCACGGGAGAATCAACCGAGCTGCAGTCTATGCGGCATGCCATATTATACCCCAAAGTGGTACAACTTGTGCATTTGGCTACAAAATCTGTAGAAGCATTCAGATGTGCGGATGTTAGTCTTGATGAGCTGAAGGACAAAATTTTGACTTTGATTCCCTCAAAGTGGAGTGCACCAAAAGAGGTTTTAGAGCAACAGACTTCGATTCCCTCGCCGGCTGAAGAGTACATCGATCCACCAATGTCGCAATGCAAGGGAAGGAAGAGAGAGCCGCAAAGGATGAAACCGATACTAGAAAAAAGTCATCCCAAAAGACGCACTTGTAGCTACTGCAATGAGAAAGGGGGCCACAATTTTCGAAGTTGTCCCAAGGTATGTCATCCCCCTTGCATAATTTTTCTATTTTTTAAATTTTATTACATGAATGTAATTTTTGTGTTTGTAGCGCAAACAAGATTTGGCCGGAGCTGTGGCGTGAAGAAACTCAATGAATGGATGAAGGACAAGCATAAGAATTACTTGTGCATTTTGATAAATATAAATTACTTGTGCATTTTGATAGATAGAAATTACTTGTGCATTTTGATAGAGCTCTCTTCTTTTGTTATACTACTTAGATTGCTCTTACTTTGATGGATTTATTAATATATAACAAGATGTCTTTTATGGATTGAATTGTTGAATTTTCTGATGTCTTGAATATGGAAAGTGTGTTATATTAATTTTCTGATGTTGAATTTTGTTGTTGAATTTAATATTGAAATACAGTTGAGTGTTGAGCAGTCATAATTTTGCTTGGTTGAGTGTTGAGTGTTGAGTGTTGAGCAGTCTTAATATTGAAATACAGTTGAGTGTTGAGCATTCTTAATATCAGAACAAAAATCATGATGTCATCTTTTGTTATATGTGAATGACATATATAATTATTCAAAATCAAACTTTTGTAATAAATTACATGACTTCCATATAATATCCTTAGTTTACCCAACTGAAATATACCATCTGCTAAGAGCACAACAATCTTTAGTGGCAATCAAAGTTCAAAAATTGCATAGCAACAAGCATACATCACAAAGAGAATACAATTACAAGCGTACTACATTCATTCTTTATGAGCATAACATAAAAAATTCTTACAAGCTTACATTATAATACAACCTTTCTAAGCATACATCACAGAGTACGACATACAATTGTGTTTAATTCCAAACAACCAACAATATCACAATGAAACACTGTCATAATTCTCATATCCATACCAAACTACTCAAACATATTAGTTATAACCAACAATATCACAATGAAACAACCATATTAGTTATAGCCAACTACTCAAACAACAATCAATTGTAGCCAATATGGGATATGCTCATCTGCCCCTTCTATCACCACGGGCGGCTGGGTTTATGTCAGGAAAAACGGCCATCACGATATCTTTATCTTCTATCTCCATCATGCCTGTCCAATATATCACTAAATAATTTACTTCTACCTTGCAGAAAAATTAATCGATTATGTTCCAACCAAATAGACCAAAAGATAGCACTAGTTGTAGTGCAGGCTCCAAAGTGGAATGTATAGTAATCAGATCCTCTAATTTATAGGGCCTCAATGCACACCTCAAAGTCCTACAATACCACTGCTAATAATGGAACTATAGCTACACTGTAGAAATAAATAGTCAATAGTTTCTACTTCAGCACAAAAAAATGCAAATGAAATTAATTGTTGGGAGGAGAAGAAAGGTTCGCTCGTCCAAATTCATTAAAAGAAAGAGAAGCGGCTCAAATTGTTGGCAGCGACAATCTGTTCCGTCTCCGTTAATTTTTCAGCGCTGCATCGCTTGCACGAAAATTAAAGCAGATCAGACGTTTGAAAATACCGTAGCATATATGAGCATTAGCTACATGTAGCATGCTAGCCAATTCCTATATATATATATATATATATATATATATATATGTATGTATGTATGTATATGTATGTATATGTATGTATATGTCACTACTACAAAAAAGGAGATTATACACGGACAAAAATGGAAGAGCTACACGGATTTCCTACCGTGTTTAAATCGAGGGTGTATAAATAGGTCAATAACTACACACGGACATTTGTCCGTGTACAATCTCAACTATTATACACGGATAACTACACAAACAGCCGTGTAAAAAGCCCAGAATGTGTCGCTCTCCATGATACAGAGCTACACGGATATTACCTAAACAACCGTGTACGATTCTTTTCGTACACGGACTTTTAAATAAAAACCCGTGTATCTTGACCCTTTCTACACGGACATTTATTAAAATGTCCGTGTATCTCTCCTCTTTATACACGGACATTTAACTAAATGTCCGTGTAGCTCTTCTCTTTCATACACGGACTTTAGTTAAATGTCCGTGTATGAAGACAATTTTTTTTTTTTTTTTGTATTTTTTGTTTTTCGGCTAGCCTCCAGTTTTGCTAGCCAGTTTTGTTACAGAGAACTATTCCATATTTCCCATATTTTCCAGATTTCATATAACAAGAAATCCATATTTTCCAGATTACCAAGAAATTCATATTTTCCAGATTACCAATAAATCCATATTTTCCAGATTAGCCAGAAATTCATATGCAATAAATTATACAATATTCACATACACCAAATTATACAAAATTATGGAAATCCATGTTGAGCATTGCAAAATTCTGATACAAACCACCTTGCCCACACACACCTGATATCGTCGATCTGCTCCTTGGTGTAATGCGGTTGGTTTGGCAAATTCTACAATTACAATTTGGTATTAGTTAGTAACAAGAAAAGGTAGATGAAATACAGTCGCAAATATCAATTGCTATTATATAGGAACAATTAATATGAATTACATACCGAGTTTGGGAATTGGAATTGTATTCTTTCGACAAAGTCAAACATGAAAATCATCGTGTAGTAAGCGCATTCCCAACCCTCCAACTGTTGCGGGCCCTGAAATTTGCATTTAGCGGCCTATGTTAGAATGATAATATTTTTTTCGACAATATATATGAAATTATAAATTTATAGTGTGCTCACCAGCAGCCACTTCCAACACAACTTGCTTTTCTTGCTCTTGTTATGCGATCCTCCCTCTTTAACATATTTCGCAAAAGCCCTTACAAAATTGAGTGAATGTTTATAGCAATTTTATAATTTGATATAATTGAAAAAAATTAAAACCAATTAAATTATTATTGCTTACTTGTTGACATAAGGGAATATGTCTTTGCACTTGTTAGCCGGGATATTTCCTCCGGGCTTACAAGAATCAACAATTATGCACGTATTTAGGTAAGGCACAATTATTATCAGACACCAGTGCTTGCTGTGGGAGGATAAAAATTAAAGTACTTTAGCATATAATAGTAACACGAGTGTTTGCTAATATGAACAATACATAAGCTAAGGTTAGAATTAACATCTGGTGGTACGGCAAGAGAATGTATTTCTTCTCCGCCTCCTGAGCATGATGCAGCGCTGAACAAATGTACTCGATACCCTCCTTCGAAGAACGTCTCAGCATTGTAGCACTCACCATCTCGGGGTCCAGAAATACGCACAAGTTCTTCCTTTCTACCATCTCATCACAATTTCGGATTAGCTTCCTGAAAACTCAAAATTTTACATTAGAATTATATTTGAGTTGTATACAATAATGAAAATAATTTCGAGTCACTAACATGAGGAAAATGGAGATGAACGACACATCGAGCCATTTATCGGATGACGAGTGGTGGAGAATGTCCCTGAAGTCTTTGAACGACATAGTGATCATGCCGCCGGCATGTAAAAACATCCCAGGTGGGACGGGGATGAAGATATCCCTCATGCTTTCGGGTGTCGACATCAAGCGGTCGTGGAGAAGGCGCAAATCACCGGGCAAACGGCTGTATTCTTCTTCGGTGACCAAAGGACGGTCTGGTGATCCTGGCGCGTCAGCCCCAACGTCGCAAGCCACAACAGTCCGTACCGGTGACATCAACTCCTGTGCACCGATGTCATCATCTCCTCGTGTCTGCATTAAAATTAACATATCTTCTTCAATTATTTGAAAAAGAATGATTTGAATGTAACAAAAGAAATGAATTATTTAGATATTACCTGATGCAAAACAATCTGACTCCTGGGCCATTGGACAAATGACTTGCGAACATCATCAAGAACGAACTGAGCGACGGTAGGGGCAGGAAGAGGTATGCGCCCCCATCCCTCCACGACTGAGTCAACCTGCACACATGCATAGTCGGGCAAGAGCTGAGCATGGTGTACAATCGAGACTCCTGGAAGTACAACGCCCGTGGCAACGGTCAGAGGAGAACTACCCTGCCACAGGACGAGGTCGCATGCTCTGGGGTCCTGCAATTATCAAAAAGTTGTTACTTTTTAATGGTGCGATGTTGTCTAACAATGCTACACACAGGTATGAATTACCTTTAGACTATAAAACAGTAGTGATTACCTTTAGATTTTCCAAATCATCTAAGGCCCAAGTCCCGGATGCTTGGCTACTTCGCCGAACTCCCGGCGAAATAGGAGGGGGTTGCTCGGATTGCTGCGCAAGAGATGAAAACCGGTTCAACAACCTTGATTCCATCTCAGCCATCTTTGCGTCGTACGCAGCCATCTTGGAGTCGTACTCTCTGCTGACCTCCGCGCGTACCTGCGCAACTATCTCGTCTTTATCAACTCTGGCACGAGGTTTTCTTCGAGATTTTTCACCCTCAACTCGGAACACCTCCTTCCAGCCCCTGTAGGCCCCTACACCCCTTACCCGGCCCGTGTGTTCTGGATTCCCGAGCGCTGCGGCCAAGGAATCATTTTGTCGTTCGACCGTCCGGGCACCCGAACTGACCTCCTGCTCCACCTCCAACTGTTAATAGAAATATTAGTTATAGCAAAAAACCGAGTGATGTACATTCAGAGTTATAATTTCGTTTGAATGACACAAAGTTATAAGAAAGGACTCTTACCATTCTCTGAGCCACGGGTTGCAATTTCTGTGGGAGTACTATTTTCCCGTCAGCGGTTAGCTCAGATCTACCCATGAACCAACATTGGCCCCTAGGATTTTGGATCTGGACCACGGGTGAGTCTGAATTTCTGTTTTGCTCCAGTGCTGTCTTCCACTCTGCCGACTTACCCTCGTAACCAGCTGACCCTAAATGGTGCGGATACTTGTTCATGCCAGCGATCCTCTTGCCTTCTTTACTTTTTGCCTTCACATGTGCAAGAAAATCAATTAGTTTTAGAAAAATAATTGAAAATCGAGAAAAAACATAAACTACTTTGGATAATGTTACATACCTTGAACTCTTCTGTGGACTTCAAAGCTTGAAACTCCTCCCACACCTCTTGTGTTACCCAAGGATAGTACCCTACCGGACTTCTCCCTTCGTCCATGAACTCTGTCTTCAGCGTGCTCTTGAATTGCTTCCAACCTTCGTTCATGATCCTCAGAGTCTTGACCTTTGGGGTATCGCTCTCGATGTTCCACTGAGCCTGAGTGACACCAAATTAACTGCATTTAATTTCATGTACAACAATGAAAATAAAGTAAAGAGTTGTTCGGTGCTTTACCTTCACCATGTTCCACCAGTCGTTCTTCTCCTCTTTATCAAACTTATTCCAACTCTCTACAAGGATACTTGCCTTTCGCTTCACCAAATTGCAACACCAATTTGAGTACGCCATTCGGTTTGGACCTTCCGCACGCCCGTCGTCCGTGAACCGGATTTCCAACTGCTTCTTCTCAGACGTGCTTGTGCACATTGTCGGACCTCTTTTCCTTCTTTCTGATGAGGCAGTAGCTTGCTGATCATCTTCTGCCATCGCATCTATGTGCTCACCCTCATCCGACATGGTTCTGCCATACAAAGAAATATTAAAAGAAATATTATATAAACACCAAATGGAGAGAATTAGTTTACTCATATATGCACATTAAGTTATGCACATTAAGTAATGGACGTATGTGCAAAACAAACACCACAGTAAAATGGAGGACTTCAAAACACACAAAATGGACCTTAATTTCATATTTTTCTGATTTTAATTCGATTTTATATGATTTTCCAAAGTTCAGCCTCTCAAAATGAAAATTCTGCACCTTTAAACATCAGATTTTCTCAAAATGAAAATGTGAACTTTAAAAAATCATATAAAATGGAAACAAAATCATAAAAATATGAAATTTGTGTCCATCTTGTGTGTTTTGGAGTCCTCTGTCTGTGGGTCATGTTATAATCTTGTTTTGGTCACGGCATTGATCTGCACTGATCAATTTACCAGCAGAGGTCATTTTGGCCGTTTAGAGTACATTTCACTACTTTGCACATAGGTCCTCAAATAATGTTGAGATAAAAAAATAAATCAAATAGGTCACTACATAAATTAACAAATATGTCACTACTGCAGAAATTAAATAGGTCACTACTTCAAATAGGTGCAAGCCGATTTTTTTTTTGTCTTAGGGATAGTAAAGTGGCACCAGCACAATTAACTATATCCACCAGAAATTTAATAGGTTTTGAACTATAGGCACAGCACAGCAAAGCAAAGCAGAAAATTTAATAGTCACAGCACAGCAAAGCAGCACAACAAAGGCAGCACAACACAGCAAAATAAGCAAAAAAAACTTACAAATCAGTAGTGAGAACAGCAGGCGGCGACAATGAGCACAGCACAATGAGCACAGTAGAGGCGGCGACAATGAGCACAGCAAGGCAGAAGAGGCGCTGACAGAGGCGGCGGAGAGGGTGACAGAGACGGCGACAATGAGCACAGCAAGGCAGAAGAGGCGGTGACAGAGCCGGCGGAGAGGGTGACAGAGGCGGCTAAGAGGGAGGGTGATAGAGGCGGAGTAGTGAAAAGGATTTTGAAAGAGAAGAGAAGATTTTGAAGCGGCTCGATCGTTTTCAGAAAGAAATTGGAAGAGAGCTTTTGAAAAACATGGTACACCTCTTTCTACACGGACATTTAGTAAAAGTCCGTGTACAATTAGTCTTTCTACACGGACTATTTAGTAAAAGTCCGTGTATAATTAGTCTTTCTACACGGACTATTACGTAAAAGTCCGTGTAGCTCTCCAAACCTTTATACACGGTTTTATCGTAAAATCCGTGTACAATGACTATTTATAAACGGACTATTAACTAAAAGTCCGTGTACAAAAAGTTCAAACATATTAAATTATGTTTCTTTTTATTTTTTATTTCATTATTTCAGATTTCACTAATATTTGAACTAGAGGAATCTAATATTTGATATTTGAACTACAAATGTTTAATTATATATTACAAAGTTGTTTCTAAAAAGGAAATATTACAAGTTTAAATTTTAATGATATTATTTAGACAGATTATTTAAGTTAATTTTAAATAATTTACTTTTTAGTGATTATCCATGAATTAATTATTTGTTGGTTGTTTTGTACTGCTAATTCATATCTATAACAGTATTTATTTAGATAGCATGAAGTTTTTAACAAAATAGTTAAACGGAGAGAAAACAAAATGCTGATTAAATTAAGAACAAAAATATATTACATCAAAACAAAACGAAAAAAAAAAGCTAAATTAAATTAAACACTCCTTCACTGGCCTGCCCCCCTCCTTTTAATCCAGGGGCTCTTTGGCCTGATCCAAGGATTGCCCCTCCTTTTGTAGGGCTTTGGTGGTGGGTGCTCCCTTGGGCTTCGTCGTGGCACATTTGAGGGCGGCCATGGCCATGTCCTCCTGTAGTTGGGAGGAGGCATTTCATAGCCGGGAGGGACTTCGGGAGCATCTTCGGGGGGCAATGGCCATGGCACATTTGCGTCTTCTTCCGGTGGCACCGAAGCTGCCATTTCTTAGCTTCCAAATTCTCAGAGAAAAGTACTAATCGAAAAGGGGAGTTTCTCATCAGATTATATTGAATTTTGAAGTCTTTTCGTCTTCTGAATTAAAAAGATAATTAAGGCAACTTCTCGAATTCCATGCATGTACAAAAGGCTTTTCATGGTCGTTTAATTTTGAATTTCGTCTTATAAGAATCATACACGGTTATTTAATTAAAAATACGTGTACAAAAGCAACGTACACGGGCTATTAAGTAAAAGTCCGTGTAGCTCTCCGAACCTTTATACACGGACTATTAAGTAAAAGTCCGTGTAGCTCTCCAAACCTTTATACACGGTTTTACCGAAAATCCGTGTACAATGACTATTTATAAACGGACTATTAACTAAAAGTCCGTGTACAAAAAGTTCAAACATATTAAATTATGTTTCTTTTTTTTTTCATATTATTTAAACTAATAATAAATTATCTAAAATATATAGTATCACGTCTAATATTTAAAACTTATAATAATAATAACTAATACCCGGTTTTTTATTATTATTAAAATTTGAACTATAGACATTTAATATTTGTACTAGTAATTAAAAACTAATACTAATATTTTATATTTTATTTTTATTATATAATATCTTAACTAATATTTTGAAAACTAATACTAATATTTGAAATAGAAATTTTGTACCATTATTATAAAAAAATGAACTAACATTTGAACCAGAGAGCTACAAATATTTTATTTTTGAACTACAAATATTTTATTCGTAATATTTAATATTCATAGTAATATTTAAAAACTAATACTAATATTTTATTTTTTATTTCATTATTTCAGAATTCACTAATATTTTAAAAACTAATACTAATATTTGAACTAGAATTTTTTAATATTATTAAAAAACTGAACTAATATTTGAACTAGAGGAGTCTAATATTTGATATTTGAACTACAAATGTTTAATTATTACAAAGTTGTTTCTAAAAAGGAAATATTACAAGTTTAAATTTTATTCCTTTTTCTCTTTTTTTTCTCCTTTTCAACAGTACTCTCGGCCCATATTCCTTCATTGTGGTCGGATCGCATGTAGTTCGCTCCGTCGTTTTCTTCAATTGTTGCTACCTCAGGGTCCATGTCGGCACAAAATGGAGGTATTTCGTCGAACTGGTCATACTCTTCTTCATCAACGACATTTTCTACCCCGACAATCCTTCTTTTTCCAGATAGGACGACGCTCCACCTATCATCACTCGGGTCAGTGACATAAAAGACTTGGGTGGCTTGCTTGGCGAGTATAAACGGATCATCAACATACCCAAATTTGTTAAAATCAACGAGTGTGAACCCGTCGTTATCAACTTTAACACCCCGGTCTTCGACCCATTGACACCGAAACAAGGGAATGCTCAGGCGAGGATTGTAAACGAGCTCCCAAATTTCTTCAATGACTCCATAATATGACCTCGATGCTGTTACAGCCCGGCCATCCCCAGATCTACTGAATTCTTGAGACGTCGCCACCAACGTCACCCCACTATTTTGCATTGTACTATTCTCACTTTGCTGTTTAGTGTAAAAAGTATAACCGTTAATTTCGTATCCTTGGAATGTTTTGACAACAATTTGGGGTCCTTCGCCCAGCAGTTTAACAATTTCAGGTACGGGGTGTGACTTCACTCTTTCTTTCAGCCATCCTATAAAAGAACGATTATGCTCGTTAGTAAGCCACTTCTGACTTCTCGTGTAGTTCTGTTGTTTAAGGATTGTCATGTGCTCATCTATGTAGGGAGCAACATCTGTCATGTGCTGTAGTACAATAAAATGTGCCTTATGTAGATCATTTATATCAGCAACTACGGCTCTCAACCCAATTGTCCCGACTCCTTGGAGCCTTCCCTCGTATCGCGACTTCGGAACGCCAATTGGATCCACACCGGCCATGTAGTTGGTGCAAAACTCAATCACCTCTTCTGTGGAATATCCTTCTATAATGCTACCTTCAGGCCGATGTCGGTTCCTCACGTACTTTTTCAAGATGCCCATGTATCTCTCGAACGGATACATATACCGCAGGAACACGGGACCACAGATCTGAATTTCTCTCACAAGATGAACAGCAAGGTGAACCATAACATCGAAAAAAGAGGGGCGGAAAATACATCTCAAGTTAGCAAAGAGTAACGACGATCTCCTTTTGCAAAGAGTCCAATTTTAGAGGGTCTATCACTTTGGAATTGATTGCATTGAAGAAAGAACAGAACTTCGTAATGGTTTCCCGAACCTCCTTTGGTAAAATTCCCCGAATTGCAACCGGAATCATATGTGTCAGTAAAACATGACAGTCGTGGGATTTCAGACCAAGCAATTTCAGGTCCTTCTTCGACACCAGCTTCTTAATATTCGAGGAATACCCCGATGGAACTTTAATACTATGAAGGCATTCACAAAAACTTGTTTTCTCTTTCTTCGACATTGTGCACAGTGCGGGGGGTAGGTACGTGCGCTTCCCTTTCTCCTGCGGTGCAAGCTCGGGTCGTATTCCCATTTCAACCATGTCTTTCCGAACTTTAATACCATCTTTAGTCTTTCCCTTAATGTTCAACAGTAAACCGATCAAACTGTCGCAGACATTTTTTTCAACATGCATGACATCTATGCAATGTCTCACTTCTAAAAATTCCCAGTACGGTAGATCCCAAAATATGGACCTTTTTTTCCAAATATTCTTCGGTGGTGCTTCGCCACATTTTCCAAAAATAACATCAAGGTTTTTTACCCGATTGAAGACACTTTTCCCGTCTAATGGACGACGGGCCACTCCAAGCTCAATTTTCCCGTTGAATGCACTCTTCTTCTTACGGTATGGGTGATTAACAGGAAGAAACCTACGATGCCCCATGAAAACATTCTTCTGACAATTTTTCAGCCTCAGCACCTGCGTGTCATCTTCACAGATAGGGCACGCTTTTGCTCCTTTACAAGTGTAACCCGATAAATTCCCGTACGCGGGAAAATCATTTACTGTGCAAAACACCATGGCCCGCATTTGAAATACCTCTTTGCTGTACGCATCCCAGACCGGGACGCCATCACGCCATAATTTCTGGAGGTCCTCAATTAATGGTGCGAGATACACATCTATGTCATTTCCGGGTTGCCTGGGTCCTTGGATTAGTAATGACATCATTATATATTTGCGTTTCATGCACAACCAAGGAGGAAGATTATAGATGGCTATAAGAACTGGCCAAGTACTGTGCCGACTGCTCAAGCTTCCAAACGGACTCATTCCATCTGTGCTCACCACAATCCTAAGGTTTCTCATTTCGGAACCAAATTCTTTGAAGTGTCTATCAATGTTCCTCCACTGAGGAGAATCGGCCGGGTGCCTTAGTTTACCGTCTTTTTTGCGCTCTTCTTCATGCCAACGCAATAATTTCGCATCCTTGGAATTCGCAAACAACCGTTTGAATCTCGGTATTATCGGCAAATACCACAACACCTTAGCCGGAGGCCGGCCCTTTTTGTCATCGTCACAATCATCAGTAATGTCCTGGTCCTTACGTTTATACCGTGAAACACCGCATTTAGGACAGACATGCATGGTCTCGTACTCGTTACGGTACAATACACAGTCGTTCGGACATGCATGTATTCTTTCGATCTTCAACCCCATTGGACATATCAATTTTTTCGCCTGATATATTGTACCGGGTAACTCGTTGTTATCTGGGAGCATTTCTTGTAAAAGCTGTAATAAGGACGTGAAACTCTTATCGCTCCAACCATTGTCTGCCTTTAAGTTTAATAATTTCAACACAGCTGACAGTTTCGTAAATTTGGTACACCCGGGATACAACTGCTTTTTGGAATCATTAGACAAATTTTGGAATTTATCATAATTTTTATCACTAATTTCATCTTCCGCGTCACGAAACATTTCCTCCAGATTTTCAATAAACTCGTATTCTACATTTTCACCAGAATTCATCTCCATCTCATCATCGTCGGTTCCGGGTTCAATATCATCAAAAATTTCGGCATCCTCGTAATTCTCGTTCCAATCAAGTTCAAAATTATCAGAAATTTCTACATTCTCATCATTCAATTCACAACGATTAAAATCTTTATTGGTACTACTACTTTCACCAAATTTCTCACCGTGCATGATCCAACATGTATATCTCTTCTTAAATCCCCGACAAATTAAATGACCTCTAATTTCTTCGGAGTCCACAAATCTTAAAATATTTTTACAATCTCTACAAGGACACAAAATGTCTTTTTCTTTTTTCTTCACTCTATACATCTCAGCAAATTTTATAAACTCATCAACGCGAACCAAATATTCTTCACTGTCACGTCGCAATTCGTACATCCAGCTTCGATCCATCTGGAAATTAAATTATAAAAATGATTTGATCAATTAATCAAGCATGGTCAACATATATTGTACCAAATTTTGGGCTTACAAAGGGCCGGTTTACAATCCTAACCCACTCTTTGAATATTGTGTCTCATATGTGAACACATATTAGCGAGTTTTAATTAGTATTTGAGAAAAATTCGGCAGCATTTCCCCTTAACTCCCCAAGTATGCGTACGAACCACATACTCGTAGGAGCAATAAGGGAAAATACCGTCGAACTTTCCTCAAATACTAATTAAAACCCACTAATATGTGTTCACATCCTAAATGAGACACAATATTCAAAGAGCAGTCCCAAAACGGGGACTGTCCAAAATTAATCCCTATTGGATTAATTTTGAACGGGCATGGACCTAAAAATCATTTATAGGTCGGTTATTGGACAACAATACACTAATTATATATTTACATTACCTAATTACTAATTAAATCAAGCATGCATGCATATATTACACACCTAAGTAAATAAGCAATAATAATTACTAAACAGAAAATTAGAGAGGAAAAAGGAAAATATGTATATACTAACCTTCGAAATTTAGAGAGGAGAAAATAAAAACTTCAAAGATGACAGCTTCCAGCTATGCTAGCCTTTAATTTGCGGAAATCAGATCTCAGTTCAACACAGACAGAGGGCGTATTAATTACTTTGATCAAAACGGCGCAGCTGGAGCTAGAAGTCTCTGGAAGAGAAGGGCCCTTTTATATTGGATAAAACCCTACGCGGATTTTCTACACGGATTTATACTTAGAAATCCGTGTAGCTCTGTCACAATTTAAACACGGTTATTTATTAAAAAAGCCGTGTACAATAACCCTTTATACACGGATATTTGATAAGAAAACCGTGTAGCTCTCTTAATATTTGTACACGGATATGTTACTAAAAACCGTGTAGCTCTCTTAATATTTGTACACGGTTATTTAATCAAATATCCGTGTAGCAATTCATACACGGATTTTTGTATAATATCCGTGTAGCTCTCTCAATCTTTTCCACACGGTTTCGTTCCACGCGGCTTTTTTCGCCCTAATAAACCGTGTAGCTCTCTCAAACAGTTCTACACTGATTTATAACTAAGTGTCCGTGTATAATTCCTCAATATTTTTAACCCTTTCACAATTTCATATTTGACACACGGTTTTTATATAAAATTAGAAAAACCGTGTACAATGTGCAGTGTAGAATTAGCTTTTTTGTAGTAGTGTGTATGTATATGTATGTATGTATGTATGTATATATATATAGGGAGCGGCTAAGTTGCTACCGGCAGCATTTCGGCGAGGTGCTTACGGGGGCATATCTTGCAATTTGATATTCAAACAACAAATTCAAACCGTTAGATGTTCAATCTATATTAAAATCTACTTGGAGACCAAATTTTATATTTTTTGGATTTTTTTTACTATTTTTTAAGCTGGTTTGAAAACTGTTGTTTTTATTAAATTTCTGAAGCATTGAAAACAGCGGTTTTCAAACCAGCTTAAAAAATAGTAAAAAAATTCCAAAAAAATATAAAATTTGGTCTCCAAGTAGATTTTAATATAGATTGAACATCTAAAGGTTTGAATTTGTTGTTTGAATATCAAATTGCAAGATATCCCCCCCATAAGCACCTCGGCCGAAATGCTTCCGGAAGCAAATTAGCCATACTCTATATATATATATATGTATGTATATGTATATATATATATGTATGTATATATATATATATATATATATATATATGTATATATATATGTATGTATATATATATGTATGTATATATATATGTATGTATGTATGTATGTATGTATGTGTATATATATAGGAGTTGGCTACGGTGCTACGCGTAGCATAGAGGGCCTCCGTTCTACAGCTCAATATTTGAGTTTTCAAAATTCTAATGGTCGATCTGAACCGTTCAACATGATCTCCATATGAATATGTACTTGCAAACCAAATTTTACATTTTTTAGAATTTTTTAGAATTTTTTTAGATAGGTAGAAAATCACTTGATCTGAATGGTACAAAATTTTCAGATCAAGTGATTTTCTACCTATCTAAAAAAATAGTTAAAATATTCTAAAAAATGTAAAATTTGGTTTGCAAGTATATATTCATATGGAGATCATGTTGAACAGTTTGGATCGACCGTTAGGATTTTGAAAATTCAAATATTGAGCCGTAGCACGGAGGCCCTCTATGCTACGCGTAGCATATTTGCATTTTCCTATATATATCATACCTCATATTTTATATATTTGTTTTCAAAGACCAAAATGTCGATCTGAACCGCTCAAAATGAGAGAGGTTGGCTAATATCAAAACATTTGTTCCGGAGCCATGGTACAACCAATTGGTTTTTAGATTTTCAAAGTCCAAATGGTCGATCCAAATGTTATATATGATCTCTATATTAAAATGTGCTTGGATCAAATTTCACATTTTTTTAGAAATTTTTTACTATTAAGCCAGTTTTAAAATCACTGATTTTAATAAACACTAAAAAATTTCTAAATCATTGAAAACAACGATTTTAAAACTGGCTTAATAAATAGTAAAATTTTTAAAACAATGCAAAATTTGGCCTCCAAGCACATCTTAATATAGATTGAATGTTGAACGGTTTGGATCGACTGTATGAACTTTAAAAATGTAAAAACCAAATCGTTTGTTCCACGACCTAAGAACAAACATTTTGATATTAGCCACACATTATATATATATATATATATAACTCTATATATATATATATAGAGTGGTTAAGATACAAACGTTTGCACCCTTGGTGCAAACGATTCGGTTCTCCGATTTTCAAAGTTCAAACTGTCGATCCAAACCATTAGATATTTAATCTATATTAAAATGTGCTTGAAGACCAAATTTTACATTTTTTTGGAATTTTTTTACTATTTATTAAGCCACTTTGAAAATTGCTGATCACATGGTCCAGAAAAAACAGTGCAACAAAATTCTGGACCATGTGATCAGCAATTTTCAAAGTGGCTTAATAAATAGTAAAAAAATTCCAAAAAATGTAAAATTTGGTCTGCAAGCACATTTCAATACGTAGATCAACTTGAACGATCGGATCGATGTTTTGGACTTTGAAAATCCAAAAAGTAAGCCGAAGTAAAACGATGGCTTTACTTTGCAAAGCACAATAGCCCATCTCTATATATATATAGCAGGGATCGGATTACACCCTTTTTTGACACATTTTGACACCTACCATTTTCAAAGTCCAAATAGTTGATCCAAACCGTTCAACATGATGGATATATTAAAATGTGCTTGGAGATCAAATTTTACATTTTTTTTTGAATTTTTTACTATTTATTAAGATGGTTACAAAATCGTTGTTTTCAGACCATTGAAAAACAGCGATTTTGTAACAATCTTAATAAATAGTAAGAAATTCAAAAAAATATAAAATTTGATCTCCAAGCACATTTTAATATGGTGATCATGTTGAACGGTTCGGATCGACTGTTTGGATTTTGAAATCGCAAAATTGACCTATAAAAAAACAGTGTCAAGATGTGTCAAAAAAAAGGGTGTAATTGGATCCCTCCTCATATATATATATATATATACAGAGAGTCCGGCTAGCGTCCAAACGTTTGGATAGAGGCCTATATCCAAACGGTTCATTTTTGCGATTTCAAAGTCCCAAAAGTCAATCTGAAGCGCTCAACATGTTTGGAATATTAAAATATGCTTGGAAACTAAATTTTACATTTTTTGGAATTTTTTTGCTATTTTTTAGAATTTTTGAAAATCGTTGTTTTGATGAATTATTTATTTATTTTTTTCCACATCAAAACAACGATTTTCAAAAATTCTAAAAAAATAGCAAAAAAATTCCAAAAAATGTAAAATTTAGTTTCCAAGCACATTTTAATATTCCAAACATGTTGAGTGCTTCAGATCGACTTTTGGGACTTTGAAATCGCAAAAATGAACCGTTTGGATATAGGCCTCTATCCAAACGTTTGGATGCTAGCCGGACTCTCTGTATATATATATATATATATATATATATGGAGAGTGACTAAGGTCAAAGTGGTAGTTCCTAGCCAATGGTGCTACCAAATCGTTTTCGGATTTTCAAAGTCCAAACGGTCGATCCGAACCGTTCAAGTTGTTCTCCATATTGAAATCTTCTTGGAGACCAAATTTTACATTTTTTGGAATTTTTTTACTATTTATTAAGCCACTTTGAAAATTGCTGATCTGGATGAACAGTAAAAACAGTGCAACCAAATTCTGGACCATGTGATCAGCAATTTTCAAAGTGGCTTAATAAATAGTAAAAAAATTCCAAAAAATGTAAAATTTGGTCTCCAAGCAGATTTCAGTATGGAGAACAACTTGAACGGTTCGGATCGACCATTTGGACTTTGGAAATCCGAAAACGACTTGGTAGCACCGGGAGCTAGGAACTACCACTTTGACCTTAGTCACTCTATATATATATGTATATATATACACAGAGAGAGAGAGAGAGAGAGAGAGAGAGAGAGAGTGTGATGCTACTGTGCTTTGGGAAGTGAAGAGGGTGTTTTACTTCCTGCTCATATCTCTATTTTTAAAGTTCAAATAGTTAATCCGAACTTCTCAACATGATCTTCATATTGAAATGTGCTTGGAGACCAAATTTTATATTTTTTTTGAATTTTTTACTATTTATTAAGAATTTTTGAATTTTTTTACTATTGAAATGTGCTTGGATCAATGTCAGACTTTTTTTCTCTTCTCTTCTTCTCTATATAAAAAATGTTTCTTCTCTCTTTTGTAATATCTATTATTGTCTTTCACTGATATTTTTGGTGATGATGATATAAATATATAACGCATTAATTATTATACACCCACAACAAATAATATTTTTCATCATCAGCATGTCCAAATCACTAAATTAGCAATTTTAGCAAGTGATATTATAGTTAAGAGGAGGGTTCCAACACCTCATACTTTTCATACCTCATATTTTATATCTTCATTTTATAATTTTTGCAAAAAAAATTTACTATTTTTTTAAATAGGTAGAAAATCACTGTTTTTGAATGGTTCAGATACAGTGATTTTGTACCTATCTTAAAAAATAGTAAAAAAATTACAAAAATTATAGA
The DNA here is from genome assembly GCA_025461125.1 of Carex kokanica. NCBI lineage: Eukaryota > Viridiplantae > Streptophyta > Magnoliopsida > Poales > Cyperaceae > Carex > Carex kokanica. Next base: position 39,789 of record JAJGRX010000262.1, on the reverse strand, counting down.
ATGGATATCATGTTGAGTGGTTCGGATTGACAGTTTGGACTTAAAAACAAAAATATACAATATGAGGTATGATGAGGTATGAAAGACGTGTGGTATTGGAACCCTCCTCTATAGTTAAATGATCAAAACATTCTCACTCAATTTGTTAATTTTAGCTATATCTATAGTACAATATACCTTTAGCTGAAATACAAATCAATTTTAATTCTAGACGAAATATTTAAAACAGGAGGAGAATTAGCGGGTGTTAGGTCATATAAAAGAAAAAAGGAAACGGGAAAAAATTGTAACATAGACAAAAAGGTGTGGGTCATCCATGAGAAAAAAGAAATAAAATATCAATTGAGGACAAGCAACTTAACTATCAGTAAATAGGAAAACTACATTGTATTAACGTAACCAATAAAACAAACATTAGTTATTCAGAAGTATAAGTAATGATGCATGCCCGGACAAAAGGTTGCTTGGTTTACCATATATGCGCAGACAAAAGGTTGCTTTGCTTACCATACATGCGCAGACAAAAGGTTGCTTTGTTCACATCAGTACAGCTGATGCATATATAAAATATAGTTATAAAATCAACATCGGATGGCCAGTGGGCCACCACAATTTTATAGTAATGGTTTTGGAATACAGGTTGAACTTTGAATCTTTGATTGAATAGCTCATTAAATTGTTTGAATTGCTTGAATTACTTGAATAGCTTGAATTGTTTGAATTGTTGAAGTTGCTTGAATAAATTGAATTGTTTAAATGAGGACTAAGCTTATTTTCTTGTTCTCATGTGGACCAATTAGTAAAGTAACTCTAATTTTTTTTTTAAAATTTGTTAATAGAGAATGGACAGATATTACAAGACGGACCTAAATTTCCAATTAATTCATTTTCAGAAGGATCACGACAAATAGGGTCTAGCTTAGGCCAATAGTACCATTTCTATTTTTACAATATTTGAAATATTTGTTATTTTTTTGAATTGTGTCTTGAATCCGAATCCGAATCCATTAGTTTATTCGAACCCGAATCCGGTTTCTGTCTACCCCTAGCTCAAATCCTAGCTTCGCCACGGCATACATAACCAATAAAACAAACATTAATTATTCAGAAGTACAAGAAATGATCCTCTGACTTCTGCGCATTTTTTTCATTGAATTTTCTAAGTATGATGCAAGGAAAGGGGTATAGAAAAATCAGTACAAAAGGTTGCTTTCTTTACCCACTCATTTCAGCAAGGAAAGGGGTATAGAAAAATCAATATCTGCATGGAAAGGGGTGTAGAAAAATCCAAGGTCAAGTCAGTACAGCTGATGCATATATAAAATATACTTATAAAATTAACGGCGGATGGCCAGTGGGCCACCACAATATTATATTAATATTTTTGGAATAATAGAAAGAAAAGGGTTCTAATTTTCTTCCTATAAAAACCATCGATGCTTGTTCTCTAAAGCTCACTAAACCAAATTAATTATGACTACTGCTCTAACAGTCTCCACGGAGGAAGGAAACAACCCAACAAAATATTGAGCAGTGCTTTTGGTTTATTTTTAATTTTCAGCCATCATGTTTTTCAGCAAGCTTTTCCCGTTATGGCGAGTAGCTGTCGGCCTAATGCTATCCTGTTTGTTCTATATCCCCTGTGGGGCAAAGATTCATCACCGTACCTTCGTTGTAAGTAATTCGTCTGCTATTACAATTCACAATGTTTTGTTTAATTGTTATTTTATTTTATTTATTTTATGTTCACGAGTTCTAGTTTGAAAATTCGCAAATTCAAGCAATTAATTGTTGAGCTCTTGCGGAATTATGTCTTCTGCTTCCTCCACAACAATCAATTCATGTATATATCATGGAATTACATGTCCTTCTGATCTTTCTGGGCCGTTATAAAACAGTCAAGAAAAATAGAGATTTGTGAGAAATGAAGATTAGGAAGGAGGAGGGGCAAGACCATAGAAGGCAAAATCGGCCGTTCCGGAGTGGGATCGGACGGTACCGATCCGATTTCAGGCCGAGTTACACAACTAGTGTAGATTTCATCCAATTTCGAACGTTCAGGCCCAATTCTAGCCAAAGTTTGGCCATTCCAAACCGATTCCACCGAAACGGCCAAAACGTGAATTAAACAAACTCCAAAAAAAATTTAGCTCTGTGTGAATCAAACCTATGACCTCTAGCTAACCAACCAAAGCCAACTACCACCACAGCATACAACCTTTGTTGTTAGAAAACATAACTCATTCATATATAACAATTGTAATTTGTATTATATCAAAGAGTGTGTTTTTATTTGTAATGCTTGTATTATATTATATTAGTGGATTATTTGATTGTAATTATTTGTCAAAAAAAAAATTGTTGACAAATTATTTTTTTATCAATTTTTTCCTTTTTTTTATATAAAACAAGCTTCTGGCAAAAAAGTCCAATTTTCTGATCCGATTCGGCCGATTCCGACCGATTCACCCGATTCCGATTCCACAATCAAAAGACCGATCCCGATTCCGATTCCGATTTTACCTTCTATGGGCAAGACTTAACTTAATTCAAAATTTAATACTGAACAGGTGATCAGCTGGAGTGTGCGAATTAACCAAACACGGTTTAGTTAGATAACACCGTCTTTGGAGATTCGGCAAAGTCATACACGGTTTATAACACTAAAACCTGTGTACTAAATGTTGTAATTGTACACTGTTTATTAATAAGAAATTGTGTACAAATAAAAGTGACTTCCGGACACGGTTCACAACTAAAGGACCGTGTGTGTATGTTGGACCATATTTTTGCATGCACGCCTGTATGGTTAACGTTTTTGTAGTAGTGAGTCCAGCTTTTCCCAAGGAAATAATGTTAACTTAAATAGTGGAAAAAAATGGTCAAGTCTTCTATGCTTTTCTTCAAGTATGCATCAGAAACCCAACTAGTGATCGGTACCAGTTCAAAATAAAATTTATTTACAGCGAAATCAAACTATGAACTTGTAATTTTATATATACATTCTTTTCACTTTTCGGGTTTTCCCTTAAACAGATTCAAGAGGCTACCTACACCCGGCTCTGCAATAATACAAAGAACATTCTAACTGTCAATGGATTATATCCGGGACCCACTATCTCGGCTCGCAAAGGCGACATAGTGTATGTCAAGGTCATCAACAGAGGGAACAAGAACATCACCATCCACTGGTACTTTACATACATAACAGTACATACATAAAAAATCTGTTATTTACACTATTAATTAAGGAATTATTACAAGCCATGCAAGACTAACATGCATCCATCTAATTTCTATAGGCATGGCGTAACCCTGCCGAGGGACCCGTGGTCGGATGGACCAGAATACATAACTCAGTGCCCTATCCAGCCAAGAGCCAACTACACACAACGGGTCCCATTTACGGAAGAAGAAGGCACGCTTTGGTGGCATGCACATAGCGAATTTGATCGTGCTACTGTTCATGGTGCTATTGTTATTTACCCAAAGCTTGGAACCACATTCCCCTTCCGCAAACCCAATAAGGAATTCACACTGATTCTAGGAGAGTGGTGGAACAAAAACATAACAGATGTGTACCAACCTGCATTTGAGAATGGCGGTCAATTCGATGTGTCTGATGCCAACACCATCAATGGACAACCTGGTGACTTCATGCCATGCTCAGCAAATGGTAATTTATTGTTCCCGGTACAGGAAGTTGTTTATTTATAATGCAAGTTGTTAATGCTTCATAAGATGGAGATTATCTTTGACAATGTTTGTTACTTAATCAATTTAAGCAAAACCAGCAACCAAATTTACTATTTTTTTCAAATATAATGCGGTCTAAATCTAATTACATATATTTTTCATTTTTATTTTTGTTGCAGACACTTATAAGGTACAAGTCGAACAAGGCAAAATGTACCTCCTCCGTTTAATAAATGCAGCTCTGGACAATTCGTACTTTTTTGCAGTTTCCGGCCACAATATAACGTTGGTTGGAACTGACGCCAGTTATACAAAGCCTTACGTGAATGAATTTGTCATGATCAGCCCGGGCCAAACGATGGACCTCCTCTTACAGGCCAATCAATTCCAAAACTCATCTTCCCCCTTCCGTTATTACATCGTCGCGGCACTATTCTTTGATGCAGCTGCTGGGGGCCCTAGAGATTATAATGTGACCGTAGCTATTCTAGAATACAAAACTAATCATTCCGCTCAATCAATAACACCGGTTTTAACCTCCTTACCATACTTCAACGACACTAATACAGCAGCTGCATTTAGTAGCGGTCTTCGCTCGCTAGCCAGCTCTGATCACCCAACTGTTGTACCTCAAACTGTCGATGTCCAAATGTATATCACATTATCTGTGAATGAACAATTGTGCCCTACTAATTCATGTGCTGGCATCAATGGTACTAGGTTCGCCACGAGTATGAACAATGCTAGTTTCCAAAAACCGAACAAAATTGATGTGCTAGATGCATACTACAATTCTATTGCCGGTGTGTACACCACTGATTTCCCTGACGTCCCACCACTCTTCTTTAATTTTACTGATCCCAACATTCCAGAGGAGCTATATTTTGTTGATAAATCAACAAAAGTGAAAGTCCTCGAGTATAACACGACCCTGGAGATTGTGTTTCAGGGTACTAACATGGGAGCAGTTAACCATCCAGTGCACTTGCACGGCTACAGCTTCTATGTCATTGGAAGAGGATTCGGCAACTTCAACAACACAACAGATCCTCTGAGTTACAACTTGGTCGATCCGCCATTTCAGAACACTGTGGGTGTGCCGAGGAACGGTTGGGCAACTATCCGCTTTAGGGCAGCTAATCCAGGTGAGTCCATTCTTTTTCCTTTTTTTTAAATATCAAATTTATTGAATCTTTTTAGTGATTTATTTTGTACAATCAAGGTGTTACACAACTACAATGAGAGCGGTCTTTAATTTTAGCAATATTTGATTAGATAGTTGATCCGGACTAGTTAAGTAGCTCGCAAATTAATAAAACAGTAGATTAGTTACTGTTACAATTTTTTTTTTTTTTATGGTTAGCGTCAAAACTAACAAATATATTGATAAAAAAAATGTATTTACAAGGTCCTAAAAATGGATATTAAAAAACCCTAACTCCTCAACCTAGCACTACTGTTACAAATAGTTGTTTTGAGTGTTTTCAGACACAAACCCTCACCATATTTTGGTTTTGCATTTTTAATTAGGAGTTTGGTTCATGCACTGTCACACTGAAGAACATGCAGTCTGGGGAATGGAAGTTGTGTTTATAATAAAGAATGGTAATAGTACAGAGGCAAAAATACTACCTCCCCCTGCCGACAAGCCTCCTTGCTGATTTTACTTGAGCATTGTATTATTATTTTTTCAAAGGTGATTCTGTACTGGTTAATTTATTGTATCTTGGTAAACAAAATACTTTTGAAATATCTTTTCCTCGTTAAAGTTATGGTTGGATTTGTAAATGGATAAACAGATGAATAAAGATAATATATGAAAACGACAACAAAGTATAAGCTGGATTGGGAACAGGGACATGCAAAATTGAAAGGAGGTGTTAAGAGTTGTCAAAAAATACTAAATCAGAAATTAAGTAGAGTTTACTGTCACTTGGGCTTCTTTTACTTGTACTCCCAGCTTGTGGTAATTAATTTTACTTGAGTTACATGGATGGTATACAAGATCCGTGATAAAACGGGCAAAAGTTTGACTTCATATAGTGCAGCAGTCATATTTTTCTTATTATTTTGTCTATAATAGTCCTGCAAGACCTTTGGAGTTTTGAGCGTACCACAAAATTCTCAATTGAGAATTCAAAAAAGATATATGTTTGTTGGTACACAACAAGTGAGGTATTGAGTTAATTGTCGTTACAAAATGACAAATTAGGAGACTGAATATTTCTTCCGCACATGCTATATGAGTCTGTCTATAGTACAACAAACTGATTTTTGCGATAAAATTTAAATCTGATCTTTAATTTGTTTTGGGATAAAATTTTCTTTTTCCCTGACTCAAGAAATAGAATCAGAATTTGCGTCGCATATCTGATCAAAAGTGGAGACGACGAAGGAGACAAAAGGAATTTGTGCGACTCTGCCAGTTGCTCCAACACTGATGATCTCCACCAGAACACACTCTCCATCTTTTATTCTCTGGCCAAACTGAATTTCTCGGTAAACCCTAACCCGTAACTTCCCCAAACCGAGTTTCTTACCCTCGTTAAGGATACCGTAGTTTTTAACCTGGTGAAAGTTGTATGTAGGATGTGATTAGTTTACAAAATTATGCTTCTCCTGCATACCGATACGTGTCATTAGTTTATAAAATTCAATAAATAACATTCTTTTCCGGGTGGGTCCGGTTTAGTTTATAAAGTTATAATTATTCTGTAAAAGATATTGGAATGGTATCAGACAATTACGATCTATATGATATTTTTCTCATTTAAGATGTTTCCTTTGTGAGATGACAGAAAACATTAATCTTCTTATTTACAAATTAGATACAGTAAAGTTGCATGCAAGTAGGGCTGCAAACGAACCGAACCGAATCGAACTTACCCCCAGTTTGAGTTTGGTTTGAATTAATTTCGAACGAACTCAATTTCGAACCTTTACGAACTTTGTTATGACTTATGATTTATGACTTCTGACTGGGCCATAGTGTTAGAGTAATAATCTAGATGTCAATCATAAGATAATTATATTTTATATATTTGTTCATGTAATGGATGATTAATCATTTTGTTCCTTGAGATTTATCGAATTTATGAATCATTTCGAGTTCATGACTTGAAATTGTAAAACTTCATAATATAGATGATAAATACTCTTGATAGTCTCTAACCGTGGTAATTAGCAAGGAACACTAATTGACCGTTTAAAGGTTAGTGTGTGGATTAAATGATGGTTAAGTTTTACAAACCATAGACAAAGAGTTGTCATTTTAATCACACAGATACATGTTAGAGAACATGGTATTTGACAGACCCTAAATGAAACGTTAAATGGATTGTGTTTGTGTCATTAATCTTTTCATTTAGTGTTAAGTTCTAAAGTATGAGGTATTCGTCTTTCCTACATAGGAAGTGTGTATTCGTGAGTGTTGTTCATCGCTATCCGTAAAAAGTAGTTATACAAATGACATTCCAGTATGTATAACTTATGCGGAGGGAAGATGTTCACCAAGACTACTATTGTCCCTCGTATTATTATACGAGTGATAGTATCACTAGGCCTCTTGATGAAATAGGATTATATACATGCGGTATGATTAAAGAGTTAATCATATTTGATAAAACTATTTAAGATCGAGAAAAGATTAAGTTTGCAAGGATGACACATACCTACCTTGAAACTAATCCGATACTATGAGACAAAAGAATTAACATGAGTAAATTATTTACTGGATCGTGATATTGCAATGTACAAAATCATCTGTGTCAATTGGGTAGTCGTAATGTATATGCCAGATGCCTCTTATGATTTATAGAATTAAAAGGAGTTTTAATTATATTGCCAACATAACACAGATCCTATCGGGTCACACCAATAGGAAAGTAATCAGATAATTTTATGATTAATTATAAATTGTTATAATTAATAATAAAAAAAATGTCATAGAGATGACATGCTTAAACTAGATTAAATTCATAAACGTGTATGACACGTCGTATAAATTTTAATCGCAATGGCAAATGCAAGAAATATAATTATTCAGAATAATTGTATATATATATTATATGGATTAAAATATTAATTATGAATTAATATTTTGGGCCAAAAGCCCATTTGGAATTTGGGCCTCAATTAAATTTAGAATTTAATTAAAAGCCCAAATTGAATTTAATTAAAAAGGCCCAAATCAAATTAATTATAAATGGGCCAAAGGGCATTTTTGTAATTTCATTCAAATCTGATTTTGAGAGGGTAATTTCACATTTTTTGAACCGACTTCATTCCTTATAAATAGGCATGAAAGGTGAGAAAAATTAGAAAATCAATCTAAGTCAGAATTAAAGTTCAAATCAGAATCTGATTCGATTCGTACTTTAATTTCTCTCCCAAATAGTGATTTGCAGAAAATCCAGAAATCCATATATATATTCTTGCGAGAATAAAAGTTATTCTTGTGAATAGTGTTTTGTCAGAAATTTTGTACTTTCGGTGAATAGTGAATTACCAAAAACCGCGACTTTTTCGAATACCGTTGGTATAGTATTTCTGGCAAAAGAAATACCAACTCTCTGGTAGTTCCTGGTGGATATTGATAGAGGCACTAGATTTCTGGCGCTAAGAATCTGAGTCATACTGCACTTCCAATTCGAATTTGGAAAAAGATACAATCGTTGTTTCAATTTATTTAAGTGTTAAAAAAATAGATATTTAGAAATCAATCGCGGAGTAGATCCTCATAGGATTAAAAGATTATGTCAAGGGAAAGACTGGAAAAGAAACTTTCAGTGGTCTTTCCGACGTACCTCTTTTAATCCTCGGCTTAACTTAGAAGTAAAATTTTAGTTTTACGGTATTTCCGCAGCTTAAGCCTATTCAAAGGGTAGCACGAAAAATCCTACACATAGTGCGAAATTACAGCACTTCAATAAAAACTTAAGTATTCAAAGTACAATTTAAATAAAACCCAAATATCAATAGAAGTACAATTTAAATAAAAACTCAAGCAATCCAAAGTATTCAAAGTACAATTTAAATATCAATATAAGTAGAGAACAATCACCAAAGTCTTAGAATTATTACAAACTCAAATATTATCCTAACTAAAACATTAAAGTTCATTACAACTAGGCACTAGCTACTGAAAAACCCTAGGTCCAGTTTGAGTTTGGTTTGCGAACCTATTTCGAACGAACTAGGTCCAGTTTGAGTTTGGTTGGAATTAATTTCGAACTAAGTTTGGTTTGAAATAATTTCGAACGAACTCAATTTCGAATCGAATTTTTTCCGAACTTTTTCGAATCGAATTACAAACTACGAATTTTTTGTGCAGCCTACATGCAAGTATGGTAGTGACCTAAGTTGCAAAAAACTTGATTTAAACCTTCACATACTTCTCTCCTTTTTTGACAAAGACTATCAGGAGCATCCCTTTTGGTAGTTGCAAACAAGCACGATATTCAAGGGGCACTCATGGTTCTGAAAATCAGAATCGGAATCGGGATCGGTCACTTCGTCAGTGGAATCAGAATCGGATAAATCGGTCAGAATAGACTGAATCGAATCGGAAACTCGGATTTTTTTGGCTTAATCTTATTTTGTATAAAAAATAGGAAAAAAAATGGTAAAAAAATTAATTTGTCAAAAAATTATGTTAAAACAAGATTAATGTAAAAATTATATTATTTTTATTGATGATGCATTAAAAAACAAAGTATAGTGCATAAATTAAATCTTAGAATTATTGAAATGGATGTAAATGATGATAAGAAAATAATATAAAATATTTCGGAGATACAAATTATTTTACTTGTATAATCATAAAATCGATTAATATACTTTTCCTTTGCTAATTAAAAATTCGTTTGGAAAATGTTCTTAGTCAAACAAAGAATCAAGTAATATTCTGTGTTGTGTAATATTATGTGCAGCACAAGTCACCTCTTGTCTACTTGATAACTTGTATGGACATAGTTCACAAAGAATCAAGTTATTTAAAAAAAAAATTACAAATTTTATTATTTTTTTCTTCAATTATTAATATTTATATATGCATATATATCATGTAAAACAAATTTATGTATACTATAATCAGAAGATGGATATTGAAAAGTGAAATAAAAGATGAATATTATAAAACTATAAGACTTCAATACTGTAAAACTCACAGATGTAAACTATAAAACTAACAGATGCAAACTATAAGACTTTAATACTGTAAAACTATCACCTGAAACTATAAAATTAACATATACAAACTATAAAACATGAATACTGTAAACTGACACTTGAAACTATAAAACTAACATATACAAACTATAAAACTTCAATACTTTAAAACTCGTAGATGCAAACTATAAAACATCAATAAAATAAAATACATTGTTCAACAAAAATAACTGTTCACAAGCATAAAATGTCACTAGTCACAACCACATTGTTCAACAGTAGCACAGTCCATTGATTTTGATCTTTGCTTTGGGCAATCCTCACAAACAGCATCAACCTCTTTCCGACTTAGTTTAGCTGAAAGAAAAATTGATATCAACAATTTAAAAAAAAAATCAAGTCCTAATTTTGAAAAACTAGTTCAACAATCATGTAAAATAAACACTCACAAGTCATCTAGGAAAGAAATTTTTTAAGCCAACTTATAGTGTGAAAGTGGTATTCCAAGTATGCTCCAGCATCACCATGTAAGGTGAAATAATAAATTTCTGTGCATACTATAAACACACTACATGAATACTGTAAAATTACTAGATGAATATTGTACAATCACAAAATTAATAATTTACAACGACTAGATGAATACTGTACAACCACTCTGTCAATGCTATAAAATAGCTTTGTGCATACTATAAACCAAGGTTCTAAATTAATATCGTTTATAGCGTCGTAGCGGGAAGTCTAAAAAAAAAACTATAGCGAATAGCGTCGCTATAGCGGAAGCTATTCCAAATAGCATTTTTTTTTACATTTCGTATATTCAATATTTGTACTAAATATCAACATTATCTAAAGTCTCATAGAACAATAAATAACACCAAAGTAATTAAGAAAATATAATATTCATATTGAACCCGTACAAAGTTCAAATTGCGGTTCAAAATATCCATAGTAATATCATAAACTATCGATTTTTCCTATTAAAAATATCTTAAGCATCATGATTCATGACATAATCTATTTTTTTTCTATTCAAATTTTAATTTCGGTTTGGACTTTTTTTCTATTCAAATTTCAATTTATATTCCCAATTTCAAATTGATTTATCTGTAGCAAGTAGCAACAAATTCAATTTCGGTTTGAGATTTTTTTTTATCTTTATTTAAAACCCATATTGTATAGCGCAAATAGCGGACCGCTATAGCGGCCGTAGCGCAAATAGCGCATTTTGATGTCATAGCGTAGCGTTTGGGGTCCAAAAACGCTATAACGGCGCTATAGCGCGCTATTTAGAACACTGCTATAAACACATTAAATGAATCCTGGTAAAATCACTAGATGAAAATTGTAAAATTACTAGATGAATATTGTACAATTACAAAGTTAATAATTTACAACAACTAAATGAATACTGTACAACCACTCTGTCAATACTGTAAAACAGTTCTGTGCATATATAATCACACTAAATGAATACTGGTAAAATAATTATGTTACAACTGTAAAACATACTATAAATAAAAAATAAAAAGAAAGATCAGAATAAAAACCTTCTCTCCTCTCTCTTCAACATGAGGGACAACTTCTTCTATGTCATTCAAGCTCACCTTTTTTTATCCTACTGAAGCAACAATTACTGAAATAAATCAAATAAACATTGTAAAATTACTAGATGAATACTGTACAATCACAAAGTTAATAATGTAAAACAACTGGATGAATAATGTATAACCACTCGGTCAATACTGTAAAATAATTGTCCTAAATGCTTGTTCCTTCATATAATAAGCCAGAAAATCTACTCTAATTATCTGATACAGAAGGGAAACAACAATTGCTCATATATTACTTCATCATACAAATTAACATCAAGTACCACCTGGAATCGTTGAAATCGAGATCGATAGCACCAGGTCGGATGAAGCCAGAGACGGTCAACGCCAGCTCACACGGATCGATGATCAGACAAAGGCACGCCAGAGCATCTGCCATTTCAACAACTATGATGTACTTGTCCCATACTGATCGAACTTTGGATGGATTGAAACTACCTTCAGGTTGAAATGAGATAGAAATCAATAGAAATATAAACAGATTGACGAAAAATTTGTAAAAAATGTTTGACGGTTAACCCATGTAAAATTGCACATGACATTCCTTTTGTGAAAGCACAATAGCCTAATGAAATTTTATATCGGATTAACTTTAGAGATAGTAGTTCTGCTCTTTTGAACATTTACTATGCTAAATACGATGCAATTCTTTCCAGCACATCTTCACAACTCAGTTGATTAATTAGAGACTGTAAACACTGCAAATTTAAATGATTTACTCTTTTGAACTAACAAAAGCTTCAAACCTAGCAAAGGAATGGCGAAGTCCGCACAAACTTTGATGTAGTCGATTTTTTCGTCCTTTTACGACCTGGCGTTTCTGTACGATCCCTTGAATCGCTCCCCTCTCTTTGTTTTCTTGTCGCGTCTTCCACACTTCCCCATCGCCTAATCGATCTCCTCGCCTGAGTTCCTCTCGGCGAGTCTAGCTTGATCGTTCAGGCTCTTCTACTGATGTTGGATTGATCCGGTTGATCGTAGATGAAAATCACGGGAGAGATCGCCAATTTGGAGAAGAGATCGCTAAATTTGGAAAGAACGGAGGAGAGAGACGAAACAACACTAATTGGAAACTTAGTTATACAAAGAAGATTAGAAACCGTTAGAGTCTATTAGAAGGCTTATCCAGACCTTCAGAGATATTCCGGGTACAAAGCCGTGTGTATAGAAACCTTTTCTCTTTTCATAATTATCTTCAGCTGCCTGTCTTGTGTTTACATATTCTATTAGGACTGAAGTACAAAATAATATATTATAACCTAGGATTTTTTACAGTTGATACAATTTTACCAGTTTAACTAATATCTACCAAGTACCAACTATGCCCTTTCATATATATATATATATTGGTTAATATTTAGTGATTACTACCATTTACTTCAAAAGCAAAAGTAGCCTCCCCTCCCTTTTTGTTTATGATGATAAAAGCAAGAAGCCGATTAGAAGAAATTAGTTAAGAATCACCAAAGATATCTCCTAAAATACTCAAAACTTCAAAATGCAGTGACTGGTATACAACTTCAAAATGACTGAAAACTGAACAAATTATCATATCACTAAATAAATTGGTCTGTAGAACTAAAAAATGATAGAGTTTCAGTTGAGTTGGTGATTATATTATAGTTAAGCTAAATTCAAACTAATACATTTCGTTGACAGCCTCAAAGATTGGAGGATTCATCACACAAAAATTGGTAGCTAACCTATACCAGTAAAGGGTCAATCAAGCTGCAGTTGAGTTTGTGATTGAACTGGTACAACATTTTTACTAGTAAGAATCCTGAGAAGCTCCTTGAACAGGTATTGTATTTCTATGAGCCATAGTTCATTCCTCCTCAAACTTAAGCTAAATTCTTGTTCTGGAATAAGAGCCATAATCCTGGAGCAAATTTTGTTAGGGTCCCAATTGCTAAATAGTTAATGCAAGCAATACAAAGCAATATATAGAGGGAAAAATATATCATTGTCGAAATCGCAATATATCCATTTCTGGACTACAACAGCTGGGAAGATTTAATCTAGTTCTTCAAGATTTGCAGATAATTAAAATACTACAAAGTAAAAAAGAAAATAGGAAACAAATTTGCACTAACTGCTAATTTAAGTTGTAGAACTTAAAGTGGATCAGTTTTGTAGTTCTCATGCAAATCAAATAAACATTTATATGGCAAAGATATCCAATTAAGGACAAATTTGTAATCGGAAAGGATTACCAAAAAAGATTCAATGAACCTTAAATGCCCTTCTCAACCTTATATTAGGAAACCAGGGTAGAATAACTCAAGCTGATACACCCACATGTCCAACTACTGAACACAAATAAAACATAAAAGACCAGATCAAAAACACTTAATCCAATGAAAAAAGATTCTTCAATAGATGAATTTCACAAACTGGAGTCAAAAACATTGCTCGGGAAGGGCCTCCAAGTTGTCTCTTGTGTTGATATTATGTGCTTGTTCTATAGATGAAAGTTCAATGAGCTTGCTGCATCCATAGATTCTCGTGGGACTCTAGCAATGACACATTGAGTTCACCAGAGTATAGATGAAAGGCAATTAGAAGAGCATGAAAAACAACAAGATAAAGATTAAATACCACTAGAAGAACATTAAAGAAAACTAGAGAAAGATGAATGACAATTATTAGAAGATTAAAGACAACTAGAAGAAAATCAAAGACAACTAGTACAAGATAAAATACAATCAGAAGAAGATGAAAGACAACTATAAGAGCATGAAAAATAACTAAAAAAAATAAAGACAACTGGAAGAAGATGAAAAATAACTTTTAGAATATAAAAGACAAACATAAGAAAATGAAAAACAACTATTAGAAAATGAAAGATAACTATAAGAAGATGAAAGCCAACTTGTAAAACATGAATGACAACAAGTACAAGATGAAATACTACTACAAGAAGATAAAAGACATCTAAAAAAAATATGAAATACAACTAGTAGTAAATAAAAGACAACTAGAAAAAGATGAAAGCAACTAATAAAATATGAATAACAACTACAAGAAAATTAAACACAACTAAAAGAACATGGAACACAACCAGTGTTAGATGAAAGACAACCAGTATAACATTAAAGAAAACTAGAAAAAGATGAAAAATAACCAATAGAAGAAAAAAGACAACTAAAAGAAGATGAAAAACAACTAAAAACACGTGAAAAACAACTAGAAGTTGATGAAAGTCAACTATAAGAACATAAAAGACAACTACAATAAGATGAAAGACAACTAGAATAAAATTAAAGACAACGAGTAGAAGATAAAAAACAATAAGAAGAAGATGAAAGAAAACTATAAGAGCATGAAAAACAAGAAGAAAAAATATGAAAGACACTTATAAGAACATGAAAGAAAACTAGAGAAAAATGAAAGACAACTAGAAGAAGATCAAAGACAATCAGTACAAAAATGAAAAACAACCACAAGAAGATGAAAGACAACTATAAGAGCATGATCAACACTAGAATAAAATAAAGACAACTGGAAGAAGATGAAAAATAACTTATAGAAAATGAAAAACAACTATAAGAAAATGAAAAACAACCATTAGAAAATAAACTTATAGAAAGACAAACATAAGAAGATGAAGAACAACCATTAAAAAATGATAAACAACTATAAGAAGATGAAAAACAACCTGTACAACATGAATGACAACAAGTACAAGAAGAAAGACAACTACAAGAAGATGAAACACATCTAGAAAAGTATGAAATACAACTAATAACAAATGAAAGACAACTAGAAAAGGTGAAAAATAACTAGAAGAAGATGAAAGACAACTAGAAGAAGATTGACAACCAGTGTTAGATGAAAGACAACCAGTATATCATTAAAAACAACAAGAAAAATATGAAAAACAACCAGTAGAAGATGAAAGACAACTGAAAGAAAAAAAAACAACTAGAAGAGCATGAAAAACAACTAGAAGTTGATGAAAGACAACTAGAATAACATAAAAGACTACTAGAAAAATATGAAGGATAACTGGTAGAACATAAAAGACAACTAGAAGATGATAAAAATAATAAGTAGAAAATGAAAGACAATCATTACAAGATGAAAGACAACTATAACAACATGCAAAACAACTAGAAGAAGATGAAAGACAACTAGAAGAAGATGAAAAACAATTTGTTGAAGATGAAAGACAAATATAATAAGATAAAAAACAACTAGTAGAAAATGAAAGACAATCATTACATGATAAAAAAAAACTAAAATAAGATAAAAAAATAACTATAACACCATGACAAACAACTAGAAGAAGATGAAAGACAACAAGTAGATCATGAAAGACAGTACAAGACGAAAGACAACTATAATAGCATGAAAAACAACTATAAGAAGATGAAAGACAACTAGTAGATTATGAAATACAACTTGAAGATCATGAAATACAACAAGAAGATGAAAGACAACTATAATAACATGAAAGAAAACTATAGGAAGATTAAAGACAAATAAAAGAAGATGAAAGACAACGAGTAGAAGATGAATGACAACCAGGAGAAGATAAAAGACAACTACAAGAGCATGAAAAACAAGAAGAATATCATGAAAGACAACTACAATGCCATGAACAAAAACTAGAGGAAGATGAAAGACAACTAGAAGAAGGTCCAATACATCAAGAAAAATATCAAATACAACTAGTAGTAAATGAAAGACAACTAGAAAAAGGTGAAAAACAACTAATATAATAAGAATAATAACTAGAAGAAGATAAAACACAACTGGACGAAGATGAAAGACAACCAGTATAACATGAAAAACAACTAGAAAAATATGAAAACTACCATCAGAAGATGAAAGACAACTGCAAGAAGATGAAAGACAACTAGAAGAAGATTGACAACCAGTGTTAGATGAAAGACAACCAGTATATCATTAAAAACAACAAGAAAAATATGAAAAACAACCAGTAGAAGATGAAAGATTATGACAATTAGACTATTTAATTAGTGCTAAGTTAAATGCACAAATATTTAGTTAACTATCTCTCAAGTTTCTAGTTCATAAATCTGTCAAATTTAGGTCCTTAAGGCATTAAGTCATTTTGGTAATTTTGAATCACAATTTTTGTGAATCTAAAAATTCCTACATTAGTTTATGATGTGTGGATTAAGATTCTAAAATAAAACAGAGAGTTTAGATTGTTTGATTAAGGTAAACAAAAATGACAAAACAGGTACAGCGCTGGATTTTTCTGTCTCCAGTTTTCTGTTTTGCTGAGATTCAAAATAGAATAACATGAGTTTGGATGAATGGATTTTTGTGCGCCACCTATCATTAGAAAGATAATGAAGTCTAGTTTCTGAAAAACTATATTTTGCAATATAAAAATATTACGGATTTTGTGTGAAAATTAAATTTACAGAAGTACTACGATCAGGTCTCCAGCACTGGAACCTGTGATTCAAATGTAATTTTCTCACAACCTGCTGAATATTTTCGTGATTTATTTATATATCCAGAAAGGTATCAAAGTCTAGTTTTCAGAAATGTATGGCTTGAATTATTATTCAAAATACACAATTTTTAGCATAGAAAACATTGACAGGTGCGCAGCAGACTGAAACTGGAAATTTTATAATTTTCAGTCTCATCTTGAAATATTAATTTTTTGCAAGGGCTATTTTGCAAAATCTGTAATATTAGATCTTATTCAAATTTTGGACAGATTAAGAACGAATTAATTATGAATTAATGACATTAAAGGTTTTAATTAGCCATAATGGCAATTAAGAATGAGTTAATGACATTAATGATAATTAATTGACAATAAATGACATTAATGACATTTATTTAACAATGAATGACATTTAATAAATAAATGTTTATTCAACTGAAATCATTTTTTTAGGATTTAAAATGATTTAGATGAATTAAGAAATTGAGAGATATAGGATTGAATAGTGTGACAAGATTGCACATGTGTACTAATTTTGCTATGCAGGAGGATTGTGGGTTAGTATGGCTCAAGATTTTCAATGCCTTGTGTGTTGTAATGAATGATGTGTATGAATGTTTGTAATGCAGCCTAAGGTGCCATTGAAAAATTAATTAGAATAATTAAATTATGGCAAAGATGTTAGATTGTCATTTATGTATTATCATTCAAGGCTTGCATGCCACATAGGATTTAGGATTGGGTAATTCTAAATGTAATTTTTCATTTTAATTTAGAATAGCTCTAAAATAGAATGAAGATTGGGTGGGTACTTGTAGTTTAGAATTATATCAAGGTAATTGATAGAACTACAAGAATGCAAGCAGGAGCCATACAACCCACGAAGATTGTGAATATATATGATATAATTTAATGATTAGGATAGGTATTGGTGTATGAATACATGACCTACCAAAATTATCAAAGTCATATATATGCTATGTCCATGAAAAATTTAAGAATAACTTTCCTTCTCATTTTATCACTTTAAGCTAGTAATTAGGAATAAACATGAGTGTGATCTTAATTATTAGAAATTGTGGACTTGCATGAATTTGTTATTAAGCCATAAGTGAGTGGGAGTTGTGTGAGGCACACCTTGCTCATTATGTGGGAATAACTTGTTCATGCTTGTTGACCAATAAAATGAGTTTTCTTATAACGAATCACCAAGATCTAGGCTTGGGTTTTGGGAAAGAGAGTTTTATTAAGAAATTGGAATATTCTTTCTTAATGAAAACGACAAGAGTCATAAAGTTAAGTTTTACTTAAAGGTTATGATTGGTAAATGATACCTACCTTGGACAAATATTTTAGATGAGTATTTATTTGAAAAGGTTCTTGAATGATTAACAAAACGGACAAACTTTATTTTTTGTTAATACAAATTTTATAAATTCATGAACACTGACATATACCTTAAAATGAAATTTTTGTAGCTATGTCTACACTTCCAAATTTTCTGCGTTCTATGGTCGAAAAACACCCCCTTGCTAATGACGGGTCAAACTATTCCGATTGGATCCTCAAACTAAATATTGTGTTGCGCTTGGAGAATCTCTTACACATTCTGGATGGCAATTGCCCAGATGAGAAAGAGAAAGACAAGCCAACTGATGAAGAAAAGGAGGAACAAAAGAAATGGAATGATCAGCAGCGAGTTGTGCAGACACTGATCTTGGCCAGTATTGGCGATCAGTTGCAAAGAAAGTTCCTTGATACTCCAGCCAAGGAAATTGTGGCACAAATGGAGAAGATGTTCACTAATAGTGCTCGCAAGGAGCGCTATAAGACCACCATCGCACTCACAAGGTGCAAGATGATGGAGGGTGAATCTGTCTCAGTGCACTTTCTCAAAGTGCAGGGTTATCTGGAGAAGTTGGGGAAATTGGATTCTCAAATACCCGAGGATATTGCTGAGGATATCATTCTTGGGTCTCTTCCATATTCCTACAAGGAGTTTATCATGCATTATCATATGCGTGAAAAGAAGATGACATTGAATGAGCTCCATAATGCTCTCAAGACTGCTGAGGTTGACATGGGAAAGACAAAGGAGAAATCTGTCTTGTCCATTGCGTCAAGTAGCAAGAAGATTGCCAAGAATAAAGGCAAGGCAAAGAACAAGACAAGTAAGGCGCATCCCTCGTTCAAAGGCAAAAGTGGAGGAGCTCAAGCGAGCACCTCCAAGGGAAGTAAGAAAAGAAACTCTCCTAGCTCAGACACTGAGTGCTTCTATTGCCATGAGAAGGGACATTTCAAAATGAATTGCTTCAAGTACAAACGTGACTTGGATGAAGGCAAGGTTGATCGCCAGCGCCCTAAAGGTATACTTGTTATTGAATTAAATTTAAATTTAGCCACAACTATCCAAGATTGGGTAATGGATACCGGATCATGTGCTCACTTAGTTTCTAATGTGCAGGCACTAAGGGATAGGAGACCTCTCTCCAAAGGAGAGGTAGTGTTGAAGGTTGGAAATGGTGCAAGTGTTTATGCAATCACTGTGGGCACCCTTGATCTTCATTTATCTAGTGGTCTTTGTTTAAGTTTAAAAGATGTTTATTATGTTCCTTCAGTATTTCGAAACATTATATCTGTATCATGCTTGGATGCAGAAGGCTTTTGTTTTGTAATAAATAACTCTCGTATGGTTATTGAAAATGATGGTCTATTTTATGCAAATGCTTTCATTTCAAATGGATTATATTTGCTTGATTTAGGTGAGGATCAACATATATTGAATATCAGTAACAAGAGACTCAAGATGTCTCAAATGAATGAGACACTCTTGTGGCACTATCGCCTTGGTCATATAAATGAGAAACGCATAAAGCAATTGCAGCAAGCAAATCTTCTGGGTTTGCTTGATGGTGAAGCAATTGGAACATGTGAATCTTGTTTAACTGGAAAAATGACCAAATCACCATTCAAGAAGAAAGGTGAGAGATCAAGTGGCTTATTGGAATTGATACATTCTGATGTATGTGGTCCAATGAGTACTAGTGCAAGAGATGGTTATAGGTACTTCATTACCTTCATAGATGATCACAGTCGATATGGCTATATGTATCTTATGAAGCACAAGAGTGAATCCTTTGAGAAATTCAAAGAATACAAGAATGAAGTAGAGAACCAACTTGACAAGAGAATCAAGGCTCTACGAACTGATCGTGGAGGAGAATACTTGAGTAATGAGTTTAACACATACTTGAAAGAGTGTGGCATCATACCACAACTCACTCCACCCGGGACACCACAGTGGAATGGTGTTTCCGAGAGGAGAAATCGAACCTTGCTTGATATGGTTCGTTCAATGATGTGTCAAACGTAGCTACCTTTATATTTTTGGGGTCATGCACTCCAAACTGCGGCTCACACACTAAACATTGTTCCATCAAAATCCGTTGAGAAAACACCACATGAGTTATGGATGGGCAAACCACCCAATATATCTTTTCTCAAAGTTTGGGATTGTGAGGCATACGTAAAACGTATGATGTCAACAAAACTTGAACCCAAAGCGGATAAATGCTTCTTCATTGGATACCCAAGAGAAACAAAAGGGTATAGTTTTTGGCACAAGTCAACGAATACTATATTCGTTAAAAAGGGTGCAACATTCTTAGAGAAGGAGTTTCTCGAAAGAATCAAAAGCAGTGGTAGTAGGGTGACACTTGAGGAAACTCAAGATGACCTACTAGTGAATGATCATGAGATGAATGATGAGATTCAAGATGATCATGAAATACCACACGAAGCTCCTTTAATCAGTGGGAGTACAAGCAGTCAAA
Source organism: Carex kokanica (assembly GCA_025461125.1). NCBI lineage: Eukaryota > Viridiplantae > Streptophyta > Magnoliopsida > Poales > Cyperaceae > Carex > Carex kokanica. The sequence continues at coordinate 19,045 of JAJGRX010000262.1, read as the reverse complement.
CTTCACAAGGAATTGTTGAAGAGACTCAGACTTCCCCACTAAGTGTTCGTTTAACTCAAGATGAGTCACAAGAACATAGAGAGCTTAGAAGGTCAACAAGAGAAAGGAGAAGACCCGAACTATATATGGGTCTTCATGAGATCTTGGTAATGGATACCGACGATCCCTTAACCTATGAAGAAGCAATGGAAAGAAAAGACTCCAAAGCATGGCAAGAAGCCATGGGATTCGAAATACAATCCATGTATGACAACCAAGTATGGAACTTGGTAGATATTCCTGAAGGATCGAAAGCCATTCGAAACAAATGGATTTTCAAGAGGAAGATGGACATGAATGGTAACTTGACAACGTACAAGGCAAGACTTGTAGCAAAAGGTTTTACTCAAATCCAAGGAATTGACTATGATGAAACTTTTTCACCAGTTGCCATGTTTAAATCTATTCGGATAATGCTAGCTATTGCCGCATTTCATGATTATGAAATATGGCAATTGGATGTCAAAACAGCTTTCCTAAATGAAAAATTAGATGAGGAAGTGTACATGATACAACCTCAAGGTTTTGAAGATTCGAAAAATAGTGGCAAAGTGTGCAAACTTCAGAGAGCCATTTATGGCTTGAAGCAAGCATCAAGGAGTTGGAACAAGCGCTTTGATGAAGAGGTTAAAACCCTTGGATTCATTCAAAGTAAGGAAGAACCTTGTGTGTACAAGAAGGTTAGTGGGAGCCATATTATGTTCTTGGTCTTATATGTCGATGACATATTGCTGATAGGTAATGATAAATCTTTGATGGAGCAAACAAAGAACTCATTGAAAATGATATTTTCAATGAAAGACATGGGCGAGGCTCAATATATCTTAGGGATTAAGATATATAGAGATAGGTCTCGTAAGCTCATTGGTCTAAGTCAAAATGTATATATTGACAAAATATTGGAAAGGTTCCATATGGAAAAGTCCAAGAAAGGAAATGTACCAATGAGTATGTCTGTGCATCTTAGCAAGTCGCAGTGTGCCACAACACGCAAAGACGTTGAATACATGAAGAATGTTCCCTATGCTTCAGCCATAGGTTCCATCATGTATGCTATGACTAGCACAAGACCCGATGTCGCTATGCTCTGAGCATGACAAGTCGTCATCAAGCTTCACCTGGTCCTGATCATTGGACTGCGGTCAAGAATATTCTTAGGTACCTGAAAAGGACCAAGAACAAATTTCTTGTCTATGGTGGTCAAAGAGAGCTCATTGTAAAAGGCTACACTGATGCTAGTTTTATGACAGACCCGGATGATAGAAGATCTCAATCTGGATACGTCTTTCTTCTGAATGGTGGAGCAGTGAGTTGGCGTAGTTGGAAGCAATCATCTACGGCTGACTCAACCACCGCAGCAGAAGTCATGGCGGCCGCAGAGGCTACCAAAGAGGGAGTCTGGATAAAGAAGTTTCTTGAGGAACTAGGCGTTCTTTCATCCAGCGAATATCCCTTGGAGCTATTTTGCGATAATAGTGCATCTATTTCGCAAATTAAAGAGCCGAAGTCACATGACAAAACAAAGTGCATGGACAGAAAGTACTTTGTAACTCGTGACTTCATCGAAGAAGGAAAAATTTCATTGTTATGGGTTGACACCAACAGCAACACAGCTGATCCCTTCACTAAGCCCTTATTGCAAGCCAAAAGCGAAATTCATTTCAAGTCCATGGGTCTACAAGATCATGGAGAATGGCATGAAGACTAAAATGGACTTTTAGTTTTAGAGTTTATGCATTTGTTATGTATATGAAAAAAACTTTAAAAACAAGTGGGAGACTGAAGGATATGTGTTTTGAAAGTTATTTCTTTTAGTGATAATTTATATGTAGTTCGTGATTTTATTACGAATATTATTATTCATGCTCCTTGAGATTTATATGTTATATCTTTGGAAGAGTTCAGGAAGATGCTCTTGGTCTTGAACCATAGAACTCCTAAGATGAGAAACATTTAATCACTAAATATGTTCACAATCGTGGTAATTAAGGAGGAACATTAATTACCGAGAAAGATTGTCATGTTGATTAAAGTACATTGAAGTTCTATAAATGTTGATAAAGGATTATCATTTAATAACATGAATATATAAATATGTGCATTTTATATATTGAACATGACCTAAATGAATGAAACATTATATGGATTGTGTTTTGTGTCATTAATGTTTTCATTGTGTCTTTAGAATCTAAGATATGAGATGTGTAGGTTTTTCACATGAGAAGTATATAATGTGATTGCTATTTAAATACTATCTTCAGATAGGAATAAAATAGTAGTTCGTTGTGTACAAATTGTGCGGGAAAAATCTATATATTAATATTATCATTGTCCCTCAATTTGAGTTATGATATTACTGGGCCCCTTGGTAAAGTGGAATTATATCGCATGCAATATAACTGATGTAGTTATAATTATAATTCACTTGAGAAACCAAGAAAATAATATAATGCAAGAATGACACGATCCTATTTTGCATATTATTCATAATATCATGAGACAAGGATAGACACGAAATTAGTGGATTGAGTGAATGATTATTATGTCGTTTGGATAACTATAATGTAATGATAGAACCTCTTATAGTCAATAATATAAAGTTTTATATTATTGCCAAGATGACATAAATCATCTATACGGTCACACCAACTGAAGAGAAACAACAAGTATTTTATATTTCATAATGATGTATAAGATAAAATACATGAGATGAAATGATAAAATAAAATGTTATAATATGACATGCTTAGATCATAAATAAATTTGTGAAGTTATGCAAATATTATTTGGTATAATGTTTGAATGCATTATAAGAATAATAAGAATATTTCATAATAGAATAATATGATTAATATTATTTATTCATAAATTAATTTATTAAACCAATCACAAGATGAGATTAAAGAGATCATAAAATGGCTAAACAAGGCTAGTGGCATTTGTGTAATTAATTTAAACATTACACAAATAGTTGCCCTAACCCTTGCCTATTTAAAGGGGTGTAATTAAGGAAAAGGTGAGAATTTTTCTGCTCATTTTTCTTGGCCGAAATTACTGTAGCAGTGGCCGAAATATAAAGGTAGCATTTACACAAATAGTTGCCCTATCCCTTGAGATATATTTCCAAAAACTATACCCTTTTGTTTCTCTTGGGTATCCAATGAAGAAGCATTTATTCGCTTTGGGTTCAAGTTTTGTTGACATCATACGTTTTACGTATGCCTCACAACCCCAAACTTTGAGAAAAGATATATTGGGTGGTTTGCCCATTCATAACTCATGTGGTGTTTTCTCAACGGATTTTGATGGAACAATGTTTAGTGTGTGAGCCGCAGTTTGGAGTGCATGACCCCAAAAATATAAAGGTAGCTACGTTTGACACATCATTGAACGAACCATATCAAGCAAGGTTCGATTTCTCCTCTCGGAAACACCATTCCACTGTGGTGTCCCGGGTGGAGTGAGTTGTGGTATGATGCCACACTCTTTCAAGTATGTGTTAAACTCATTACTCAAGTATTCTCCTCCACGATCAGTTCGTAGAGCCTTGATTCTCTTGTCAAGTTGGTTCTCTACTTCATTCTTGTATTCTTTGAATTTCTCAAAGGATTCACTCTTGTGCTTCATAAGATACATATAGCCATATCGACTGTGATCATCTATGAAGGTAATGAAGTACCTATAACCATCTCTTGCACTAGTACTCATTGGACCACATACATCAGAATGTATCAATTCCAATAAGCCACTTGATCTCTCACCTTTCTTCTTGAATGGTGATTTGGTCATTTTTCCAGTTAAACAAGATTCACATGTTCCAATTGCTTCACCATCAAGCAAATCCAGAAGATTTGCTTGCTGCAATTGCTTTATGCGTTTCTCATTTATATGACCAAGGCGATAGTGCCACAAGAGTGTCTCATTCATTTGAGACATCTTGAGTCTCTTGTTACTGATATTCAATATATGTTGATCCTCACCTAAATCAAGCAAATATAATCCATTTGAAATGAAAGCATTTGCATAAAATAGACCATCCTTTTCAATAACCATACGAGAGTTATTTATTACAAAACAAAAGCCTTCTGCATCCAAGCATGATACAGATATAATGTTTCGAAATACTGAAGGAACATAATAAACATCTTTTAAACTTAAACAAAGACCACTAGATAAATGAAGATCAAGGGTGCCCACAGTGATTGCATAAACACTTGCACCATTTCCAACCTTCAACACTACCTCTCCTTTGGAGAGAGGTCTCCTATCCCTTAGTGCCTGCACATTAGAAACTAAGTGAGCACATGATCCGGTATCCATTACCCAATCTTGGATAGTTGTGGCTAAATTTAAATTTAATTCAATAACAAGTATACCTTTAGGGCGCTGGCGATCAACCTTGCCTTCATCCAAGTCACGCTTGTACTTGGTGCAATTCATTTTGAAATGTCCCTTCAAATGGCAATAGAAGCACTTATTGATTGAGCTAGGAGAGTTCATTTTCTTACTTCTCTTGGTGGTGCTCACTTGAGCTCCTCCACTTTTGCCTTTGAATGAGGGATGCGCTTTACTTGTCTTGCTCTTTGACTTGCCTTTATTCTTGGCAATTTTCTTGCTACTTGACGCAATGGACAAGACAAATTTCTCCTTTATCTTTCCCATGTCAACCTCATTAGCAAGGGGGTGTTTTTCAACCATAGAACGCAGATAATTAGGAAGTGTAGACATAGCTACAACAATTTCATTTTAAGGTATATGTCAGTGTTCATGAATTTATAAAATTTGTATTAACAAAATTAAAGTTTGTCCGTTTTGTTAATCACTCAAGAACCTTTCTCAAATAAATAGACTCATCTAAAATATTTGTCAAGGTAGGTATCATTTACCAATCATAACCTTTAAGTAAAACTTAACTTTATGACTCTTGTCGTTTTCATTAAGAAATAATGTTTCATTTTCTTAATAAAACTCTCTTTCCCAAAACCCAAGCCTTGATCTTGGTGATTCGTTATAAGAAAACTCATTTTATTAGTCAACAAGCATGAACAAGTTATTCCCACATAATGAGCAAGGTGTGCCTCACACAACTCCCACTCACTTATGACTTAATAACAAATTCATACAAGTCCACAATTTCTAATAATTAAGATCACACTCATGCTTATTCCTAATTACTAGCTTAAAGTGATAAAATGAGAAGGAAAGTTATTCTTAAATTTTTCATGGACATAGCATATATATGACTTTGATAATTTTGGTAGGTCATGTATTCATACACCAATACCTATCCTAATAATTAAATTATATCATATATATTCAATACACAAAGGATCTTATTTATACGACAAAAGCAAACAAGATTTTGAATAAACTAATGTGTACTAAATTAAAATAAATTAATCTCATCTAATTTATTGCTAAAGAGGATTAAAATCTTTACCTAAAGAGATTGTCAAATCTCTTGATGGAGAGAAGCCGATTTCCCTTCTCTTTCTCGTGTTCTTCTTGGAAGCGCCTTTTAGTTCACCTTGAACCTAAACAACGAACTAACACACCTCTTAGATAGATGGATGTGAAGTTCAAGGCTTAGATCCAACCACCTCTTGATCTTCAAATTAACAATCTATTTGATTTCTTGGTGGCTAAACCTATTAAGAAGATATTAGAGAAGAGATTGAACCACTAAGGTTTTTGGCTTTGAACAAAGGGAATGCTACAGTAATTTCGGCCACTGCTACAGTACTTTCAGCCAAGAAAAATGAGCAGAAAAATTCTTACTCTTTTTCTTAATTACACCCCTTTAAATAGGCAAGGGTTAGGGCAACTATTTGTGTAATGTTTAAATTAATTACACAAATGCCACTAGCCTTGTTTAGCCATTTTATGATCTCTTTAATCTCATCTTGTGATTGGTTTAATAAATTAATTTATGAATAAATAATATTAATAATATTATTCTATTATGCAATATTCTTATAATGCATTAAAACATTATACCAAATAATATTTGCATAACTTCACAAATTTATTTATGATCTAAGCATGTCATATTAGGACATTTTATTTTATCATTTCATCTCATGTATTTTATCTTATACATCATTATGAAATATAAAATACTTGTTGTTTCTCTTCAGTTGGTGTGACCGTATAGAGGATTTTATGTCATCTTGGCAATAATATAAAACTTTATATTATTGACTATAAGAGGTTCTATCATTATATTATAGTTATCCAAATGACATAATAATCATTCACTCAATCCACTAATTTCGTGTCTATCATTGTCTCATGATATTATGAATAATATGCAAAATAGGATCGTGTCATTCTTGCATTATATTCTTTTCTTGGTTTCTCAAGTGAATTATAATTATAACTACATCAGTTATATTGCATGCGATATAATTCCACTTTACCAAGGGGCCCAGTAATATCATAACTCAAATTGAGTGACAATGATAATATTAACATATAGATTTTTCCCGCACAAGTTGTACACAACGAACTACTATTTTATTCCTATCTGAAGATAGTATTTAAATAGCAATCACATTATATACTTCTCATGTGAAAAACCTACACATCTCATATCTTAGATTCTAAAGACACAATGAAAACATTAATGACACAAAACACAATCCATATAATGTTTCATTCATTTAGGTCATGTTCAATATATAAAATGCACATATTTATATATTCATGTTATTATAAATGATAATCCTTTATCAACATTTATAGAACTTCAATGTACTTTAATCAACATGACAATCTTTCTCGGTAATTAATGTTCCTCCTTAATTACCACGATTGTGAACATATTTAGTGATTAAATGTTTCTCATCTTAGGAGTTCTATGGTTCAAGACCAAGAGCATCTTCCTGAACTCTTCCAAAGATATAACATATAAATCTCAAGGAGCATGAATAATAATATTCGTAATAAAATCATGAACTACATATAAATTATCACTAAAAGAAATAACTTTCAAAACACACATCCTTCAGTCTCCCACTTGTTTTTTAAGTTTTTCATATACATAACAAATGTATAAACTCTAAAACTAAAAGTCCATTTTAGTCTTCATGCCATTCTCCATGATCTTGTAGACCCATGGACTCGGTAAACATATATTGGAAAGTACCATTGTAAATGATCTTGTCTATGGTGGTCAAAGAGAGCTCATTGTAAAAGGCTACACTAATGCTAGTTTTATGACAGACCCGGATGATAGAAGATCTCAATCTGGATACGTCTTTCTTCTGAATGGTGGAGCAGTGAGTTGGCGTAGTTGGAAGCAATCGTCTACGGCTGGAGTTAATAAATAAATGTCTTTCAATGTATAATTTGCTATGCTATTTTGAACATTAAGTCATTTTGGTAATTTTGAATCACAATTTTTGTGAATCTAAAAATTCCTACATTAGTTTACGATGTGTGGATTAAGATTTTAAAATAAAACAGAGAGTTTAGATTGTTTTATTAAGGTAAACAAAAATGACAAAACAGGTACAGCGCTGGATTTTTCTGTCTCCAGTTTTCTGTTTTGCTGAGATTCAAAATAGAATAACTTGAGTTTAGATGAATGGATTTTTGTGAGCCACCTATCATTAGAAAGATAATGAAGTCTAGTTTCTGAAAAACTATATTTTGCAATATAAAAATATTACGGATTTTGTGTGAAAATTAAATTTACAGAAGTACTACGATCAGGTCTCCAGCACTGGAACCTGTGATTCAAATGTAATTTTCTCACAAACTACTGAATATTTTCGTGATTTTTTTTATATATCCAGAAAGGTATAAAAGTCTAGTTTTCAGAAATGTATGGCTTGAATTTTTATTCGAAATAAACAATTTTTAGCATAGAAAACATTGACAGGTGCACAGCAGACCGAAACTGGAAATTTTATAATTTTCAGTCTCATCATCTTGAAATATTAATTTTTTGCAAGGGCTATTTTGCAAAATCTGTAATATTAGATCTCATTCAAATTTTGGACAGATTAAGAACCAATTAATTATGAATTAATGACATTAAAGGTTTTAATTAGCCATAATGGCAATTAAGAATGAGTTAATGACATTAATGATAATTAATTGACAATAAATGACATTAATGACATTTAATTAACAATGAATGACATTTAATAAATAAATGTTTATTCAACTGAAATCATTTTTTTTAGGATTTAAAATGATTTAGATGAATTAAGAAATTGAGAGATATAGGATTAACTAAATAAGATTGAATAGTGCGACAAGATTGCACATGTGTACTAATTTTGCTATGCAGGAGGATTGTGGGTTAGTATGGCTCAAGATTTTCAATGTCTTGTGTGTTGTAATGAATGATGTGTATGAATGTTTGTAATGCGGCCTAAGGTGCCATTAAAAATTAATTAGAATAATTAAATTATGGCAAAGATGTTAGGTTGCCATTTATGTATTATCATTCAAGGCTTGCATGCCACATAGGATTTAGAATTGGGTAATTCTAAATGTAATTTTTCATTTTAATTTAGAATAGCTCTAAAATAGAATGAAGATTGGGTGGGTACTTGTAGTTTAGAATTATATCAAGGTAATTGATAGAACTACAAGAATGCAAGCAGGAGCCATACAACCCACGAAGATTGTGAATATATATGATATAATTTAATGATTAGGATAGGTATTGGTGTATGAATACATGACCTACCAAAATTATCAAAGTCATATATATGCTATGTCCATGAAAAATTTAAGAATAACTTTCCTTCTCATTTTATCACTTTAAGCTAGTAATTAGAAATAAGCATGAGTGTGATCTTAATTATTAGAAATTGTGGACTTGCATGAATTTGTTATTAAGCCATAAGTGAGTGGGAGTTGTGTGAGGCACACCTTGCTCATTATGTGGGAATAACTTGTTCATACTTGTTGACCAATAAAATGAGTTTTCTTATAACGAATCACCAAGATCTAGGCTTGGGTTTTGGGAAAGAGAGTTTTATTAAGAAAATAGAACATTATTTCTTAATGAAAACGACAAGAGTCATAAAGTTAAGTTTTACTTAAAGGTTATGATTGATAAATGATACCTACCTTGGACAAATATTTTAGATGAGTCTATTTATTTGAAAAAGGTTCTTGAGTGATTAACAAAACGGACAAACTTTATTTTTTGTTAATACAAATTTTATAAATTTATGAACACTAACATATACCTTAAAATGAAATTTTTGTAGCTATGTCTACACTTCCAAATAATAAAAGCATGAATAATAATATTCGTAATTTGTTAAATGTCTTTTGTGATTAAAATATAGTTTTTCAGAAACTAGACTTCGTTATCTTTCTAATGATAGGTGGCTCACAAAAATCCATTCATCCAAACTCAAGTTATTCTATTTTGAATCTCAGCAAAACAGAAAACTGGAGACAGAAAAATCCAGCGCTGTACCTGTTTTGTCATTTTTGTTTACCTTAATAAAACAATCTAAACTCTCTGTTTTATTTTAGAATCTTAATCCACACATCATAAACTAATGTAGGAATTTTTAGATTCACAAAAATTGTGATTGAAAATTACCAAAATGACCTAATGCCTTAAGGACCTAAATTTGACAGATTTATGAATTAGAAACTTGAGAGATAGTTAACTAAATATTTGTGCATTTAACTTAGCACTAATTAAATAGTCTAATTGTCATAAAATTGAACTCTAGCTCTGATACCACTAATTTCCATATTTGTACCTTACAAAAGAGCTGCATAAATGCTGGAGTTCTAATATTTCCACCTACGTCAAATCTATTTCAAAATTATGAGGAAAATATGTGCATTTTAAATATATTTCAGTAATTTAGATTCATCTCGGAGTACATTAATTTTACAACGTTATATAAAATTACCTTTTAATTAACAAAGCTAATTAAAAACACTCAGTTCATTCTGTGTTAATCATTCATTAGGAGAACTGAATTTGCATTTTTTTTATACCAACAAATATTAAGTTATTAAATTCCCATCCAAGACCACTGACACATCGCAAATTAAGCAATTGTTCGTAATGTGCAAAAACTCGGGTTTAATATATGAGGAGGGATCGGATTACATCGTTTTTTAGTGACATCAAATGACATCGTGCATTTTCAAAATCCAAACAGTCGATCCAAATCGTTCAATATGATGAATATATTGAAATGTGTTTGCAGATCAAATTTTACATTATTTTTGAATTTTTTACTATTTATTAAGATGGGTACAAAAATTCAATGGTCTGAAAACAACGATTTTGTAAATTACTTAATAAATAGTAAAAAAATTCAAAAAAATGTAAAATTTGATCTGCAAGAACATTTTAATATATCGATCATATTGAACGGTTTGGATCAATTGTTTGGACTTTAAAACTTTAAAAATGCACGATGTAATTCGATGTCACCAAAAACGGTATAATCCGATCCCTCCTCTTTATATATATAAGGAAAATGTATTACAAAAACCCTTATCGAAACCTATTTATTACTGTGAACCAAAACCATAAGTAAATATCCTCAATGAGCTAAGAAACAAATATACTTTTTTTTGGCATAGTAAACTTTATTATGTTGTGGATTGCATTTAAATCTTATGTAAGAGTGTAAACAATAACCCACTCCAGAAAAGTTCCTCTTGTAACAAGTACTGTCTGCTCTTGTTTAGCTGGAATTCATATATATCACCTAAAGTAACTCAAATTTTGAGTTTAGATCCGGATTGTCCGATATGCTTTGGCAAAAATATTAAAAGGGCCCCGCGCATTCTATCTTGGGCTAGATTGTCCCGGATTCTGATCAGATGGTCCAAATATAAACTCAAAATTTGAGTTACTTCAGAGGATACAGACTCTTTTAGCTGTTCCTCAAGTGCTCTAGTACAGCTAAATCTATGCAGCTTTCCTTGTCAAATATTAGTTGCTCTAAGGGATATATTAAAGTCATTGTTCGCAAATTGTAAATAATAAAAAGAAGAGGTACGTGTAAAGGAAAAATAATAACGTAATTAGAAATTTATAATTCTGAAAAACAAAAATAACCACCATCCTTATTCTACTTTAGGTTTCCAGAATGACAGAGCATACATTATATTACCTTTCCAACCTTGAAGGAACCAACTGCAATCTTCTTCAATAAAAAATCCCTTGTTATAATCATCTCTAACCATTTCACTGCATTCTTTCAATACTCTTGGATCTAATGGAAGCTGTTCAAAGCCAGTAGTTTGTAAAATTCTCACGTGCCACTGCTTGTAGTTCTCCAGTCCCACGACCAAATCTGACCCTTCACACGCTACCTGATTTATAATAGTAGGACCCAAAAATTCTCTTTCCATTAGTTGCCTTGATTTGGACTTTCGTGGGATTAATGCATCGAACATGTCGAAAACCCTGGAGTACTGCAAGAAAACCATTCTAAACCGTGGGATGAAGTAGGGACTAAAAGATAAGTTAAATATTCCTTGGATATAAACCTTTGGTTTAATCTCTCGAATCAAATTAAGGAGTTGATTTCTTGACCTATTCCTGTCTAATATTGGTTCGTCCCTTTGTCGAGTGAAGTTATATATGCTATTAACTATAAGCACTTCATCATTATTAATACGAAGATCCCCAATATTAATTGACTCCCACTGTGCGGCAATCCCATGATACTCTAAAGGAACACCAAAACCTCGAGCATAAACTTCCAACCTCTTTCCTGTCTCATTGATTCTTTCAGCAGGGTGAAAGCCCGGTTGAGGTAAATCTACCCCGGTAATTCGGAGTGTCAGGGGACCACCTTTTCTTTTTGCAAGTGCTTGGATTAGAGATGGCCATTGAAATCCAAAAGCAATGCCGAAATCAATTACATGGATTTTCGATGCAGTGCCTGCGGCAGTGAGAATGCTCTCGTTAGCAAAATGATAGGGAACTCTCAGATTGTTGGATATCCTTATAAACATACGATAGACCTTTAAATTGTCGGTGGCAGATATTCGTCTCCCGACAAGTCGGCGATAGGTTTCGCTCCCTGTACCAGCCAAGCGTGCCTCAAGCCCATCCGCAAGAATGCAGGAAAGCCTTTGGACACTGTCACCAATAGGAGAGGCTTGCTTCCTTATTTGTTTAATTAGATGTGCAGATGATTTAATATTGTTAATTGATACTTCCTGTGCACAAGAGATGAGGAGAGTTTTGAGATTGTTATAATGGTTTTGATTCTCACTACATGAGTTTGCACTGAGCTCCGCAATTTCTTCATGTGCATAGTTTTCTCCATGATATAGCAGTACTTTATCAAACATCTCATCTCTAATTGTTTCCTCATGAGAGAACATAGGTATTTTGCGACTTCGCCCCTCCAAAAGGTCCCAGTCTGGATCATTTGAACTATTTTTACCCTTTGATTTATTTAGCAAATTACTTTCTTTCTCTTCCCCTGATCTGAAATCTAGTGAGTTATTGCTCTCCCATTTCTTCATCGGTTCTAGCGAAAGATTGCTCACTTGCAAATTAATCAACAATCTATTGTGATTCGGAAGGAATTTCAATCCTTCTTCCACACCTCTCTGAAATTCAGTAGCCAAACTCTCACTATAGCTTGGACCCACTTGATCTTTTAAAACAGAAACGGTATAATCAGGAATTACCTTTGATTGTTGTGAAAGCAATTGATTGTCTGGTAAAGGTGGATACTTTTCCCCGAGGATATCATAGAAGGGTTTCTCCATGTCCCTCAAAGCTGCCTCTTGATATCCACTAATATCATCATCTACATCTTCTTCCAATAGAAATTGGCTTAGGTAGTCTAGTGCCGGGTCCAAAAGTACCTCGGATTTTTCATGTGGGTTTAGTGCAAGATTGTTGTATAGGTCCTGAGAAATAATATGCGACAAGTTCTCTCTGTGCATTGCCATGTTGTGTGCACCTTTGGAAATTTGATTGATAGAAAACTTTGATCTACAAATCCCATTAAATGGATAGAATTAGTGAAACAATAAACCTCATTATTCAGTGAAAATTTAAACGAGTACAAAATGTCTAGGATAATATGGAACTAAGCACTTATTGAATGTAATTCTGAAAACTGTGCTGCAACACATGATAGTTTACCAGATTTTTAGATCAATGACACAAGCTTTTGATTTTAAAAATTACAACTATAACTGTTAAGTTTTATGTATCTCCTTGTTAATATAAAAGGATGTTACAGGGAACTAATTGTTATGACAAGTGTTCAGACCTTTCAACAAAGAAAAATTATGATACGCTCCAGTTTTTGCTCAAGAGATCGCAAGTCACGGAGTAAAGCTTATTATTGCAAAATCTTATAAAGAGAGAACAAATTAAACAACAAAATCTATGTTTTCATTTTTCATGAAGTGTTAAATCCACCAACCCATGTCCTCTATTTACCATAGAAACTAGCCATAAAATTAGAAACTAAATGTAAAAAAGTTTCATAGAGAGAATTTTCCATCGTACCTCAAAACGCTTCACCAGTTACTAGAGGGTAGAGCAAGAAGCTCCTTTTAATACTTTAGAAAGAAGTTAGGAAGTTTTCTTATTAGAGAAATCAAGTCTAACATTTCAGGATGTCACTTTCTAGAATTTACCAAAGGCATTGAGGGTAATTGTTTATGATGCAACCAGCATTGGCAAAGGAGACCTTTCATGGAAAAAGGCAAGATTTTTTTTTTATTATTATTTTAGGGTAATCAAGCAAGACAGCCCTCTTTGGTTCTTTAATTAGGAACTTGTAAATTATGGATAAATGTGAATTAGTGTATCTTGTACTTTTTTTTTATGTTGTTCTCGGTTTTTCCACCTCTTATTTTTGGAAATTCCTTCTATTTAGTTTAATGAAATTTAGTAGAAGGAATTTTTTTCTACCTGGGATCATCAAAGTGCTTAAAAATAAAAAAGAATCTGCCCAGGACCATCAAATTGCCCAAATAGCACTAGAAAATTGTCGGATGAAGATATTAACAGAGCTAATTTGACTTCACGCAGTGCACCAATCATATTATTTTCCATTGTCTTTGTGCTGCCTGAAGCCAAAATAACCATGCCGATATCTTTACCCAAACTGTCTCTTCCAATCTTTAGCAATTAGTTGAATGATATGTTGTCCTTTTCGGATGACAAGGACTCTTTTCTTACTTTTTTTAAAAAAGGGAGGCCAAAGATTCTCAGTTGCATTTATTTTCTATAAACTTTTTTGACAAAACAGATCTTGCTGGTGTGATATTTTTGCTTTTCAACTTGAAATTCTTTCTGTTCTTAACGTGACTGTGCTCTGTTGCTGCACTTGTGATTTTTCAGGATTGTGCCTGTGAAGCTGTGCTTAGGAGCTGAGAAGGAACTGTGCAAAGAGGCTACAGTTATTGACTGAAAACAGTGCTGGTACCAGAGGACAGGGACTATATATTTAAAGAGATTTTGTATTGTTTTGGGGAGGTTGGTAGGCTTTGTAAAGTGTGTCAATGAAAATTGGATATCATATGGAAAAAGTCTTGAGAGGTGGGTTGTTGGTTTTAGATATCATCATTTTGTAGTGTAATTTAATACTATATAATAAAAATAGAGAAGAAGAGGATATCATATGGAAAAAGTCTTGATTAACACAATTGACTGTCATGTTGTGGTCCTTTGCGATCGTCGATCAATGCTGACCAAAGAACACCCACTAAATTCCTCTTGAGAAATAAGATCAAGATCTCAGATTCATATTGCATCATTGATCAAGGATCCAAAGGCCAAGATTTAATCAAGTGGCAAAAAGGGAATTTTAGCATTTTCTGGGCTGGGTGAACAGTAGAAAACAGTAGATCCGGTGATCCGGATGAACAGTAAAAAATTCTGGACCAATGGATCAGCAATTTTCAAAGTGGCTTGATAAATAATAAAAAAATTCCAAAAAATGTAAAATTTGGTCTCCAAGCACATCTCAATATGGAGATCATGTTGAACGGTTCGGATCGGTTGTTTGAATTTTCAAAATGAAAATAATGAGGTGTGGAGTACAAACTTGTTTTACTCCATGGCTCATTTTAGCATTTCCCCTATACATAGTACCATAGCCTATGAAACAATATAATGAGGCATTCTAAGATTCAAGATTTTAAGAAAGCAGTTTTGGCTTATATAGCGTACGGACTATAAAATCAAAACAGCACCGGATATGGTTAGTGCGCTGCATGAAGTAAAAAATTCTCTGTTAATATATTTACCCCATTTTAACCCTACTCTACATTCTCCACAACAACAAATATGATCAAAATTCACAAAAGATGATTATATAAGAAAGCGTAAATTAGCAAAAAGAGTACAAGCACAGAAAAGAGAAGTTCTCAGAACAAAGAATCGATCGAAAAGGAGATTTGATGAGAAGAGATTGAATTTTTAGTACCTGAGGGTTTCTAATTTCTTTCTCTCTGTGCGGAGGTCCCAATGGAAAGGAATGGCGTAAATGTCAATGTCAATGTAATCAAGTCAAAAGAACAAGAGAGAGAACTACGAATTCAGATCCTAAAGTAATCCAAAGTTTGTGTTTAGATCACAATTGTCCGATCATAATAATATGGGCTGGATTAGCCGAAATTCTGATCGGACGGTCGAATCTAAACTCAAATTTTGAGTTACTGTTGTCGAGAAATACACACTCGATTTCTCTGAGGTAACGGAATATTTCTGTTTAGATCCGGACCGAAATAGAATGCACAGGTTCCTTTAATATTCGTGCGAGTTCTAATCGCAAGGTTCAGATCTAAATAAAAAATTTCTGTTACCTTAGGTTGATTGCACCCATTAATTACGGGTGCCTTTAGCCACTATAAACTCCGCCATCTCACCAACAACATGATCACTCTTTATTTCTTTGGTCAAAGTGTAATGCACAAATGCTAAATCATAATTTCACATTCTTATTTTTTTTCTTCAGGCAATGTCAGTACCATTATTAGTGGTTCAGTACTGGTAAATTCCATTACTGGAGAATATTTCTGAAACACATCACCTCCTTCCATGGAATATTATATACCTTCTTTCCTCGAGGTATATAATATAAATGA
The DNA here is from genome assembly GCA_025461125.1 of Carex kokanica. NCBI lineage: Eukaryota > Viridiplantae > Streptophyta > Magnoliopsida > Poales > Cyperaceae > Carex > Carex kokanica. The sequence goes on along the minus strand of JAJGRX010000262.1, from coordinate 2,926 downwards.
AGAATTAATTAACCTAAGTTTTTTCTGGATAACTTCTACTAAAGTCGTATATCCAACTAAATTGAGGTGTTGTCTGCAACATCCAAGTGAATATATCAGTGAATTGATTACATTATATTGTTAAATTAATGGTTTAGTATTTAGCCAAATTTTAGATAGACAAATGGGCTGGTACAAATATTTAATGCATCCCTGTCAACGCATTCTATGATAATTTATGGAAGTTCAATAAAATTGCTTCTTTTTTTCTTTCTGAAAAGTTTAAAATTTGATGCCATTTTCTCTGATGAGATAGATATAAATCAGTTTTTGATTGAAATGATAAATTCTTTGGGTTATCCTGTAATTTACAATCAAGAAATATGAATTGTAAAAACTGAGGGGCGGAGTCACAAAAAGGACAGGTGCAAAGAGACATTTAATAAAGGTTACTCCTTCAATCTGACCCAATTGCCCCTATTAGTCTGGCTTTATCTGAAGAATGTTTTTATGATTGCAATTGCCTTTACTTCTGTGATTAGAAAGGCTATGCTGTTCTTACCAGTGCAATTGCCTTTACTATTGTGGTATTGGATTCGGTTGGATACTGTCATATTATAAGATTCTCTATAAATTGCAATTAGACCTCAACGAGCAAAACAGTTAATGGCAAAAAAACTATTTAATGAAAAAAGTAATGCAATTAAAAGGGTAAGATGAACTAAAGAGAACAATTTTTCAGATCTCCATTCTTATACTAATCACATCATCATTGGGCCTTTGCAACAGTAAATATAATGCTTTTTGAAAAAAAAAAAGCACAACAAAGTAGCAGAATTTAAAAAAAGAAAAAGAAAATTCAACAGCATTTTAACTAAAGATTTAAATCATAGAAATAAACCTTGTATCAAATTTTTTAGCTAGATTAAGATCAAGCTCTAGTACCCACCAATACCTTGTTTCACAAATTAATTCATTTAATCAAATAATAATTAATCATTTAAAATCAAAATCCCAACTTGAGATCATAAAACAGTTGCATAAATTTGGACCTAAAAGGACGAGAGTAAATTCAAATAAAAACAAAAACAACAGAAAAACTTCCCTTTAGAAAAGTAATCATCTATTTTTAAATTATTTATTTAAAAAAAGGTGCACAATTTTTAGTAAAACTTGCCAACACAAATAATTTTAAGCAAAACTGCAAAATTTAAAGAGCTAAAGGGCATGCAGTAAGCAACACATTAAGTGCTATATTGGAGACTGCATCTTCATATAAAAAAAAAAAAATCTGGAGAAGAAATGAAACAGAAGGGATAAAAAAATTCCTGACATAAAAACCAGTAGCAAATAACACAGGTATAGAATGTGTTGTGAGGACCCTCAGTAAATCTCATAATTATATTTCATCACACTGTTCTCTGAGGCCCATATAAGAATGCACATATCATAAATGAAACTTTTTTTTGTCTATCCTGCTCTTTATAAAGAATAAGAGTATCTATATCCCAATTGCATATGGAATTCATATCACCTAAGGTAACTCAAACAGTGCGTTAATGCAGAGGATACAGACTCATTTGCATATGTACCATTCAAAGCAACAAAATATCACACACAACCATACCGGCCCCAGGTGAGTCTGAATCATTTAGGTCTGTGCACTGCATGAAGCCAAAACTTACTTTCGAATATAACCAGCTAAGCTAGGTATATTTATTAATTTGTAATTAACTTAGGATATTAATAAAAATGTCGGTTGATAAAGTAAATGAGTTTAGGGTTTAGGTTTGTCATATTCAAACCTATTTTCAATTCTAGAGTACCAGTTCATCGAAAACATCACAAAATCCTTCTCAAGTAAAGAAGATTTTAATCCCATGACAAACAGATATGACATTAACTATAAATAGGGGTGTAAACGGAACGAATACAGAGCGGATAACAGGGTCCCAGCAATTCTTTGGAATCACAGCAGATTTATTTCCATACATATACATATACACATACACATCAAGAGATTTGGATATGAAAAAGATGCCATAATTGAAGACCTCAAGAGCAACAAAACATGTGCATTCTACCGGGCACTAACAGAGAACATTTGTTTGTTTTTGGATATTTATTTCTTATGACAAAGCACAAGTCATCATTGGGTCCTCACTAAAGTGTTCTCAGAAAAAACAAATGTACTTACCGAAAAAAAACACAATACAAAAGAATGTCAAAGCATTATTAGAAGAACAATGTTCAAATTAAGCTCATACTGTTACACATATTTGAACATCATATCAAAACATTTTAACAGAGTTCAAACATTAAACAACAATACAGGTATCAAGTTAAAGAATAAGGCATCAGACAGACTCCCACTTAAAATTCCAAGTGATCAAACATTTAAAAGTTTACAGCATAGCCTACTCTCTGGTAAAACTCTTTAAAGGAGACTAAAAACAATACATAAAACAAGTGTTTTCATAAAGGAAGTTGCAGAAATAAAGTGATATGTTCGGAAAAAAAATCACAAAAAGATAAGAATAGAGAACATAATTGACATGTATACCCTCAGTAGATTTATAGTACTTCAACATATGTTCTCTTGAGCCCAGATATAAATTAAGTTGGAAATTTATAAATTTGACATGTAAATGCATCACTTGTCAGGTAGATCGGTTTCAACAGTCCCGATTCATCATTTGAAGTCATTCCGATAGGTTTTAGAGTTAAGCTCATAAAGGACTTGATGAACTTAAGAACACCCTAGTTCTACTTTTAACATAAATGGCTTTCACATTTTCATAACGGTACGGATCAATTAACAACAAACTTATCATGGCATATATATAGAGCTGGGCTATGGTGAGTTGTAAAGTAAGAGGTGATTTTTCTTCACGCTCATATTTTCATTTTGAAAATCTAAACAACCGATCCGAACCGCTCAACATGA
>JAJGRX010000069.1:0-177412 GCA_025461125.1 Carex kokanica | reverse complement strand
GTGAGGAAACTTTTCACTTAACCAAAATACAATCAGAGATAAGGGTTTTGATTTAACCAATATACAGGGAGCATTGCAACTTAGAGAGAGAGAGAGAGAGAGAGAGCCTTTCAAGGACAGAACAGCAACCGCGCGAGAGGAGCTTAGAGATTCAGTTGGCGAGTTCAGAGGAGAGCGACAGAGGAGACCGAGCAAGCACCGAGAGAGATAACGATGGCAGCACCACAGAAAGAGATAGGAGACTAGGGGGTTTAGGTTTTAGGGGAGACGAGGAGATTTTGAAAAGATATCGAGCGACAGAGACGAGGCGCGCACTTTATTTCGCGTAAACTAAATATACACGGACATTTAAATAAACACCCGTGTAGAAACGTCAGAGAGCTACACGTTTAATTAAACACCCGTGTATAATTAGGTTACGCGAAATTATGAAATGCGCGCCTACATATGGTTCTCTAGATTAATTTTTTCAAATTCCAAAGTTTCATGTTTTTCAAATTCCATATTTTTCAAAATGGAAATTCCAAAATATAAAAAGGAACCTGATTTCAGTTTTATTTAGCTTGAAAATTATTTTATATCTTCGAGTATCTAGCAGAACTTAATAATAAATGCAAATAAATATTTCAATTTCTACACGGGCGTTTAAGTAAATATCCGTGTATAAAACAGTTTGTACACGGATTTTTTATTAAACGCCCGTGTACGTTGCTTATAAGGCGAAACAACTCTTGAAAATTAAACGACCGTGTTAAAAGCCATTTGTACACGTATTTTTAAATAAACGACCGTGTATGATTCTTATAAGACGAAATTCAAAATTAAAGGACCTTCAAAAGCCTTTTTGTACACGGAAGTCGAGAAGTTGCCTTATCTTTTTAATTAAGAAGACGAAACGACTTCAAAATTCAATATAATCTGAGAAACTCCCCCTTTTCGATTACTTTTCTCTGAGAATTTGGAAGAACAAATGGCCGCTTCGGTGCCACCGGAAGAAGACGCAAATGTGCCATGGCCATTGCCCCCCCAGGATGCTCCCGAAGTCCCTCCCGGCTATGAAATGCCTCCTCCCAACTACAGGAGGACATGGCCATGGCCGCCCTCAAATGTGCCACGACGAAGCCCAAGGGAGCACCCACCACCAAAGCCCTACAAAAGGAGGGGCAATCCCTGGATCAGGCCAAAGAGACCCTGGATTAAAAGGAGGGGGTCAGGCCAGGGAGCAATCCAGCCAGGCCAGTGAAGGAGTGTTTCATTAAGTTAGCTTTTTTTTTTTCGTTTTGTTTTGATGTAATATATTTTTCTTCTTAATTTAATCAGCATTTTGTTTTCTTTCCGTTTATCTATTTTGTTAAATACTTCATGCTATCTAAATAAGTACTGTTATAGATATGAATTAGCAGTACAAAACAACCAACAAACAATTAATTCATGGGTAATCACTAAAAAGTAAATTATTTAAAATTAACTTAAATAATCTGTCTAAATAATATCATAGGATGCCTAATGCTCTCTAAATAATCCGATTTGAAAACATAAATGAACACTTTACTTGATATGACCTTATCTGGGTTTACAAATTTACAAAACAACCATATAATAATTTTTCGGAAAAAAAATACCTTCTGTTCAAGTAATTATTTCAAAATATTTTTTACAACAAAATATTTCAAAATAACATGCAATTTAGTCCCTGTTGTTCAAGTAAAGTATTTCAAGAATAATGTAATTTGAATTATTTCAATTTCTACACGGGCGTTTCATTAAATATCCGTGTAGGAACCCTTTTGTACACGGATTATTCATTAAACGCCCGTGTACGTTTCTTAAAAGGCCAAAAAACTATTGAAAATTAAACGACCGTAGAGAAAACTTTTCTTACACGGATTTTTTGTTAAACGTCCGTGTCCAACTATAGAAAACGTTTAATTCGAGAAGTTGCCTTATCTTTTTAATTCTGAAAAGACGAAAACGAATTCAAATAATCACTCCCCCGTTTCGATAACTTTTTCTCTGAGAATAATTTTAGGGGAAAAAATACCTTCCTACACGGATGTGTAATGAAATATCCGTGTAGCTCCCTTTGAATTTCTACTAAGACATTTTATGAAACGTATAAATGTATTTGTACACGGATGTTTAATTAAATGTCCGTGTTGCTCCCTTTGAATTTCTAATGAAATTAAAAATTATTCTTAGAAAGATGGGTGTTTCACGTACTAATTAAATTATATCAGAAATGATACAAAAATTCATGTCTAGATTATATCAAAAATTAATACAAAAAAACCTACACTAAATTATACAAATCCATATTTCTAGTTTAAAAAAATTACTGTTGAAACCACTCTGCCCACATATCTAAAATAATCTATCTGGTTCTTGCTCCTGATGCAACAAAGAAATATTAGAAACGAAATAAAAACATTACAATGCATGAGACAGAAATATCCAGAGATAAACCGGCCTTGAGTATTTAGCTTCATTGGGCTATCTGAAATATTATAAAAGAAATATATATTATGCATTGATTTTTTTTTTCCAAATAAGAAATATTAAAATTTTCAAGTTTAAAAGGAGTAAATATTATACATTGGATTTTTTTCGCCTTTTTCTCTTTTTTTCCACTGTTTGAACATCTTCCCATAATCCTTCATTGTGGTCAGATCTCATGTAATTTGCTTCGTCTTGTTCTGCAATTGTTGCTATCTCAGCTTGCACATCGGTACAAAATTGAGGTATCTCTTCGAACTGGTCGTACTCTTCTTCGTCGGTGACGTTTTCTACCCCAACAATCCTTCTTTTTCCGGATAGGACGACACTCCATCTATCATCACTCGGGTCAGTGACATAAAAGACTTGGGTGGCTTGCTTGGCAAGTATGAACGGATCATCCACATACCCGACTTTGTCAAAATCAACGAGGGTGAACCCGTCGTTATCAACTTTAACACCCCGGTCTTCGACCCATTGGCACCGAAACAAGGGAATGCTAAGGTGAGGATTGTAAACGAGCTCCCAAATTTCTTCAATAACGCCGTAATAAGACTTTGAAGCTATTACAGGCCGGGCATCCCCCGATCTACTGAATTCTTGGGACGTCGCCACCAACGTCACCCCACTATTTTGCATCGTGCTCTTATCACACTGTAATTTAGTGTAAAATGTATATCCGTTAATCTCGTATGCTTGGAATGTTCTAACAACCATTTGGGGTCCTTCGCCCAGCAATTTAACAGTTTCATTTACGGGGGACATTTCGGGGTGTGATTTCACTCTGTCTTTCATCCATCCTATAAAAGAACGGTTATGCTCGTCAGTAAGCCACTTCTGACTTCTCGTGTAGTTCTGTTGTCGAAGGATCGTCATGTGCTCATCTATATATGGAGCAACATCAGCCATGTGCTGCAGTACAATAAAATGTGCCTTTCGCAGGTCATCGTTATCAGCAACTATGGCTTTCAACCCTATTGTCCCTACTCCTTGTAGCCTTCCCTCGTATCGAGATTTTGGAACGCCAATAGGACCCACACCGGTCATGTAGTTGGTGCAAAACTCAATTACCTCTTCTGTGGAATATCCCTCCACAATGCTACCTTCGGGGCGATGTCGGTTCCTTACGTAACTTTTCAAAATACCCATGAATCTCTCGAATGGATACATATACCGCAGGAACGCGGGGCCACAGATCTGAATTTCCCTCACGAGATGAACAACAAGGTGAACCATAACATCGAAAAAAGATGGCGGAAAATACATCTCAAGATGGCAAAGGGTAACGACGACCTCCTTCTGCAAAGCGTCCAATTTGAGCGGGTCTATCACCTTGGAATTAATTGCATTGAAGAAAAAACAAAGCTTCGTAATGGTTTGCCGCACGGGCTTCGGTAAAATTCCCCGAATTGCAACAGGAATCATATGTGTCATTAAAACATGACAGTCGTGGGATTTCGGACCAATCAATTTCAGGTCCTTCATCGACACCAGCTTCTTAATATTCGAAGAATACCCTGATGGGACTTTAATACTATGAAGGCACTTACAAAAGCTCGTTTTCTCGATCTTCGACATTGTGCACATTGCCGGGGGGAGGTATGCCTTTTGCTTCCCTTTATCCTGCGGTGCAAGCTCGGGTCGTATTCCCATTAATTTCATGTCTTCTCGAACTTTAAGACCGTCTTTCGTCTTCCCCGAAATGTTCAATAATGTGCCAATCAAACTGTCACAGACATTTTTTTCAACATGCATGACATCTAGGCAATGTCTCACTTCTAAATATTCCCAGTATGGTAGCTCCCAAAATATGGACTTTTTTTTCCAAATATCTTTCGGTGGTTTTTTGGCACGTTTTCCAAAAGCAACAGCAAGGTGTTTAACCCGCATGAAGACATTCTTCCCATCTAACGGACGACGCGCCACTCCAAGCTCAATTTTCCCGTTGAATACCTTCTTCTTCTTACGGTATGGGTGATTAACAGGAAGAAACCTACGGTGCCCCATAAAAACATTCTTTTTACAATTTTTCAACCTCAGCACCTGCGTGTCATCTTCACAGATGGGGCACGCCTTTGCTCCTTTACAAGTGTAACCCGATAAATTACCGTACGCGGGGAAATCATTTATGGTGCAGAATACCATGGCCCGCAAATTAAATTGCTCTTTGCCGTACGCATCCCAGACCGGGACGCCATCACGCCACAATTTCTGGAGGTCCTCAATTAATGGTGCGAGATACACATCTATGTCATTTCCGGGTTGTCTGGGTCCTTGGATTAGTAATGACATCATTATGTACCTGCGTTTCATGCACAACCAAGGAGGAAGATTGTAGATGCATATAAGAACTGGCCAAGTGCTGTGCTGACTGCTCATGCTTCCAAACGGACTCATTCCGTCTGTGCTCACCCCTAACTTAAGGTTTCGTGATTCGCCACCAAATCCTTCAAAATGTCTATCAATGTTTCTCCATTGAATTGAATCAGCAGGGTGTCTTAGTTTACCGTCTCTTTTGCGCTCTTCTTCATGCCAACGCAACAATTTCGCATCTTTGGGATTTGCAAATAACCGTCTGAATCTCGGTATTATCGGGAAATACCACACCGCCTTAGCCGGAGGCCTTGCCTTTTTTCCTCCATCACAATCGTCAGTGTCCTGGTCCTTGCGTTTATACCGTGAAACACCGCATTTAGGACAAACATGCATGGCCTCGTACTCGCCACGGTACAATACACAATCATTCGGACATGCATGTATTTTTTCAATCTTCAAACCCATTGGACAGATCAGCTTCTTCGCCTGATATATTGTACAGGGTAACTCGTTGTTATCTGGGAGCATCTCTCGTAAAAGCTTTAATAAGGACGTGAAACTCTTATCGCTCCAACCGTTGTCTGCTTTTAAGTTCAATAATTTCAACACAGCTGATAGTTTTGTAAATTTGGTACACCCGGGGTATAACGGCTTTTTAGATTCATTAGACAGATACTGAAATTTTTTAAAATTTTTATCACTAATTTCATCTTCCACATCACGTAACATGTCCTCTAGATTCTCAGTAAAATTGTATTCTGCATTTTCATCAATCTCCACCTCATCATCCTCGTTGCAATCAAGCCCAGCATTATCGAAATTTTCGACATTCTCAAAATCATCGTTGCATTCAAATTCAAAATTATCAACAGTTTCTACATTATCATCATTCTCGTCCAAAACAAAATTTCTATTGGTTCCACTACATTCCCCAATTTTCTCACCATGCATAAACCAACATGTATAGTTTTTCTTAAATCCCCGACAAATCAAATGAGCTCTAATTTCTTCCGAATCCCCAAATCTTATATAATTTTTACAATCTCTACAAGGACACAAGATGTCGTTCTCTTTTCTGTCCACTCTATAACTCTCAGCAAATTTTAGGAACTCATCAACGCGAGCCAAGTATTCTGCACTATCACGTCGCAATTCGTACATCCAACTTCGATCCATCTGTAAATTAAAGTAAAAAAAAAAAAATTCCAATTAAACATATATGGTGGTCAGCATATATATTGTTCCAAATTCTTGGCTTATAAAGGGCCGGTTTACAATCCTAACCCACTCTTTGAATATTATGCCTCATATGTGAACACATATTAGCGGGATTTAATTAGTATTTGAGAAAAATTCGGCAGCATTTCTCCTTAACTCCCCAAGTATGCGTAAAAACCACATACTCGTAGGAGCAATAAGGAGAAATACTGTCGAACTTTCCTCAAATACTAATTAAATCCCGCTAATACGTGTTCACATCCTAAATGAGACACAATATTCAGAGAGCAGTCCCAAACGGGGGACTATCCAAAATTAATCCCTATTGGATTAATTTTGAACGGGCATGGACCTAAAAGCATCAGTAGGTCGGTTATTGGACCACAATACACTAATTATTTACATTATCTTAACAAATCAAGCATTAAATAATAATTGACAGAAATAATTAAGCAATATTAATCAGTAACAGAAAATTAGATAAAGAAGAGGGAAATATATATATGTATGACTAACCTTGGCAATAGAGAGGAGAATGCGAATTAACTTCCAAGCTATATCTCAGATCCGGCCTCGTTCCTTGTGCGCAGAAATCAGACCAATTCAATACAGAGAGAGAAGTATTAATTGATCAAAACGGCGCCGGAAGAAGGCCTTTTATATAGTTCCAAACCCTAAAATAACCTTTCTACACGGATGATAATCTATAAATCCGTGTAAAAAAAGCATTACGAGAGCTACACGGACTTTTACATATGTAGCCGTTTATAAAAGATAACCTTTATACACGGACAATTATGAAAAAAACCGTGTGTAATATAAAAGATAAATTTTCTTCACGGACATTTAGAATTCTTTTTTTTTCCCTAATTTTTGTTTTATTTTTTTTGGTTTAGCCTTCCATTATTTCGAGCAAGTATCTTTGTTTTCACGGATATTTAGCTATAAATCCGTGTAGAAAGACACACAGACTTTTATATAAACAGTCATCGAATTATTTTTCTACACTGTTAATTAAACAAAAATCCGTGTACTATTTCTCGTTTCTACACGGCTCTTTATTAAACGTCCGTGTATCATTTGTTTTTTTTTTTTTTTTTTTTTTTTTGTCTGTCAGCTAGTTTTTTTCCCTATGTTTTTCAGAACAAACAATTTCCAAAACAGAGGAAGACATTTAAACTAAAAATTCATGTACCCTAAATTATACAAAATTAAAGCATTACAAAAGTTGGAATAAAAAGTCATATTGTAAACTAAAAATTTCCATTAAGGACTAGAATAGGGTGGTTCTTTCCTTTTGGTGCCAGTAGGGTTTACAGAGGGTAATATGAAGATACATGTTTTACTAAAGAAAGAGTTGAGTAAAAAGTTGGATGAAGGACAGTCAGAGCAAAGGGAAGATGTGGATGAAGGACTGTCAGAGCCGGATGAAGAGTCGGATGATCTCCGACTCTTCATTCGACTCTTCATCCGGCTCTGAAGGTCACATTCACCTCTTCAAATCCGGCTCTGAAGGTCCTTCACCCAACTCTTCACCCAACTCTTCGTCCAGTAAAATTGATCAGAATAGAGAGATAATTTTTTTTTCAATACTTCGATCGCATGGGAATTCGAGATGTAGGTTATCAATTGTACCAGATCGCTCATCTGTGAGCTCCCAAAACAGTAGCTCATATCGATCTAATTTTGCGATCTGAAACAATTGATAAACCTACATCTCAACCCAATTGTTAACTGTGAGAGGGGAGAGTATAAGTTGATCAAAACGGCGCTGGGGAGAAGGCCTTTTATATAACAAAAAACCTAAAATATCCTTTCTACACAGCTCTTTATTAAACGTCCGTGTAGCTCGCTCAAGGCTTTCTACTCTGTCATTTAAACAAAAAACCGTGTACAAATTCGACATTTATACACGGCTCTTTATTAAACATCCGTGTAGCTCCTACGGGTTATATACACGGTCATTTAAACAAACATCCGTGTACAATTATTACCTTTCTTCACGGTTCTTTAATTAAATATCCGTGTAGCTCTCTCAAGGCTTTCTCCACTGTTATTTAAACAATAAGCCGTGTACATTTTCTAGTAAACGTCCGTGTAGCTCTCTCACGTCTTTCTACACTGATTCTTTTGTAAATATCCGTGTAGAGATCCTACAGATATTTCAGGCATCCAAAAAATTACAACTTCTACACGGTTTTTCTATAAAATTGCCAAGTCCGTGTACAATGTGCCGTGTACAATGACCATTTCTGTAGTAGTGTTAGATCTGAATTTGAATAGACATATTTAGATATGTGATTATTAATTATTTTCATCTAAGTCTGTGCACATTTGTAATGTTTAATATAATTTTTTTTCAGTTTTTAATTATTAACTTATTATATGATAATTTAATTTTTCCTTTGAAATCTGCCGAAAGTCTTAACCAAAACTTCGTTACTGTACTCTATTTATTCGGTAAGCTATATCACTACCGATTCGCTGCTTCTGGTGGATCCTGATCCGATCTAGTAATACTTCAAGTTTGATCTGATCTGATCTGACAGGTCAGCTATCGATCTGGTCTAGGATTGAGTCATGCAAATTGTTGAGTTAGTATTCCAGATGATGCAGTTGTTTTATATGATTCTTGAACTAGTTTTACATGATTCTTGCAATTATTTTACAGGATTCTTGAACTAGTTCTATGAGACGTATCTCAGATTAAGTCAACTCAACCATTATCAATGTAGTAGTGCTATATCGCTACCGATCCGCTGCTACTGGCGGATCCTGATCCGATCTGATAGGATTTGATCTAACAGATCAGCTATTGATCTCGTCTAGTTTTGTAAATTTTTTATTTTCCTGATTTAAATTTTCAGGATTTATCTAATAGGTTTATATGATTTATATAGTATTTTACATGATCTATCAATCAGGTTTAAAGGTTCTGTAGAGTATTTTACAGGATATATTTAACAGTTTTACAGGATATATGCAATAGTTTACATGATCTATGCATTGTTTTTCTTTTCTTTATTTTATAGAATTTGTTTAACAGTTTTACATGATATATGCAATTGTTTTTCTTTTCTTTATTTTATAGAATTTGTTTAACAGTTTTACATGATATATGCAAATTGTGACTATATTTTAGTTTGGCCTAAATTGATACCCTAATGTCTACTGGTACAGTATTTTCTCCGACCAATTCAGATTCTGAAAAAAATTATAGGCTGTTGGAGAAATCAGAAAAGTGTACAAAAACATATGTTATATTGCTTATTTTTACTTGATATTTTGTGAATGACAATAGATAAATATGGGAGGGTTATGTAGAATTTTGAGGGGATAATGTGTGAGGAAAATTTGAGAAAAAGCCATTTGAACTAGAGTACCAGCTGCTGTTCAGAAAACTGCAGCAGATTTTGTCAAGTTCGAAGGCTCCAAAACTGGGTCTCCCAAAGGCACATGACCATAAAACTTTGTGAGCAACTGGGATTTGAAGTGAACATTGTGATAATATTTTACTTTGGTCTAAATTGTTACCCTAATGTCTACTGGTACGGGTTTTTCTCTGACTGGTTCAGATTCTGAGAAATTCTGGACTGCTGGAGAAAAACATGCAGAAACAGATGTTACATTGCTTATTTTTACTTGATATTTTGTGGGATACTAGTAGACACATAGGGTAGGGTTGTGTAAAATTTTTAGGGGGTCATGTATGAGAAAATATTGAGAAAAAATCATATGAACTGGCGTACCAGCAGCTGGTTTGGACAGCATAGGGTCACAATTTTGATGTAGTTCAATAGCATGTGACTAATCCTTCTAATACACAACTAGTCCAAAGAATGTGTTGTATATATGCTCTATGTGAATGGTAAATATTTGTACATGGAATTGAAGGGAATTAAAAAAATAATGGGTTTATGCATATAATTGTATGTTTTGATTTATTTGAGAAATGCCTGACCACAGCAATTTTGATGTAGCAGCTGACCAATACCACAAATACAACGCAAGTTTAAGATTGTGCCTCTTGAAGAAGAGTATAACGGGTATTAATGAAGTATGGTTATGTTCATGACAAGGCTTTCATTATAGATTGTCATCAATAAAAGATTTGATGAATCCTAAGCTTTTAGTTAGCAGTGAGTTATGATTTGTACAATATTTATATTATTTACTTAATAGTTGTAGAGTATTTATTAGTTATTTTACAGGTTTTATGCAGTAGTTTTGATTTTATTTATTTTACATATCATGGATTGAATTTGTAGCTTGTTGAAATGCTTAACAGTTTTATAGGATATCTCAGTTATTTCACAGGTTTCATTTAATAGTTTTATAGTATATATTAGTTATTTTAAAGGGTTCATGCAGTAGTTTTGATTCTATTTATTTTACATATCATGGATTGAATTGCAGCTTCTTGAAATGCTTAACAGTTTTATAGGATATCTCAGTTATTTCACAGGTTTCATTTAATAGTTTTATAGTATATATCAGTTATTTTACAAGTTTCATGCAGTAGTTTTGATTCTATTTATTTGGCATATCATGGATTGAATTTGCAGATTGTTGAAATGCTTAACAATTTTATAGGATATCTCAGTTATTTCACAGGTTTCATTTAATAGTTTTATAAGATATATTAGTTTTGTAGGATATGCAGCTTTTTGAGATGTTATTAAATGTAAAATATTTTACATGATTTACTTAACATTTTTATATGATACAACAGTTAAATTTATTTTATATATTATGGATTGATTTTGCAGCTCGTTGACGTGGTCCTAAATTTGATGCAATACGAGACTCCTGTGAAGCATCCATGGTTTTTCATCTCCCCTTATATATCCGTAAGTTATTATGTACTTTTATATATTATGAATTCAATTTTCAGAATTGAAAGGTTGAAATACTTCAGTAATATTTTATAGGATTCATACAATATTTTTATAAGATTTATGAGTTATTTTACAGGATTCATACAATAGGTTTATAAGTTGTATGAGTTATTTTACACGATTCATACAATAGGTTTATAAGATGTATGAGTTATTTTACAGTATTAATACAAAAAAATTTATAAGCTGTATTAGTAATATTTTAATGTTTGATTTTTGTTTATTGCAGATTCTGAAGCATATGTATGATGAAAAGGTAGCATTACATGCCCTTCTGCAGTTGTTTGGGCCTCAATTTGAGAGCATCAGATGGTTGTTCATTCCAATTTGCAAGAAAAATCATTTGGTGCTCTTTACAGTGGATGTTCGTAATGTGGAGATGCATTATTACACCTCTAATGATGTTGAATACATGCAATACCACTGGCACACCATGAAATGGGTTAAAGATTTTCTTTGCTGGAGGACTTGTGAGTGTTTTCCTACAAAATTATCTATGCAACATTTTACAGTATTCTTCAACTATTTTTTCATTATTCTGCCAATGATTTACAGGATTAGGTGTTGATATTCATTAAACTATTACATAATATACTTACCAGTTTTGTAGGATATATGAGTTAGTTTACAGGATTCATACCATAGTTTTATAAGATGTATGAGTTATTTTACAGGATTCATATAATAGTTTTATAAGATGTATAAGTTATTATACAGGATTCATACAAAAATTCTATAAAATGTAAGTGTTATTTTACAGGATTTATGTCATACTTGAAGTTATTATACGTTAAAGATGTTGATATCATTTTTTTCTTTCAGCTTCTTGGAAAGATGTTGGCATTATTGATCAAAAGTGCCCAAAGCTGGAAACAAAATTCGATGGATTGTGCTATTTTTTTGCTGCGCTATGTGTATAGTCTGATCACTGAGATGCCTATGACCTTTACACAGGTAATTTTATGATGTATATATTTTACTTACCCATAGGAATCTATTTCACCAACAATAACATTACATATTTCTTGATAATACATATTGTATAAAGAGGGTAGTATATACCCCTGATAACTGATATTAATATTCATCATTCATCATTAATTTCATAGTATTTTACATACTTCATAAGTAATTTCACAGTATTGACATATAATTTTACAGTATTAACAGAGTTCTTTTACAGTATTGTTTTATTGTGATGATTCATAATTAATTTCACAGTATTTTATATACTTCATAAGTAATTTCACAGTATTGACATACAATTTTACAGTATTCACAGTATTGTTTTGCAGTATTTGTTTCATTCATCATTAATTTCAGTACTTTACATACTTCATAAGTAATTTCACAGTATTGACATATAATTTTACAATATTCACAGTGTTGTTTTGCAGTATTATTTTCATTCATCATTCATTATTAATTTCAGTACTTGACATACTTCATAACTAATTTCACAGTATTGACATACAATTTTACAGTATTGATATACAATTTTACAGTATTCACAAGGTTGTTTTACAGTATTTGTTTCATTCATCATTAATTTCAGTACTTTACATACTTCATAAGTAATTTCACAGTATTGACATACAAATTTACAGTATTCACAGTACTGTTTTGCAGTATTTATTTCATTCATTATTAATTTTAGTACTTTACATACTTCATAAGTAATTTCACAGTATTGACATACAATTTTACAGTATTCACAGTGTTGTTTTGCAGTATTTGTTTCATTCATCATTCATCATTAATTTCAGTACTTTACATACTTCATAAGTAATTTCACAGTATTGACATACAATTTTACAGTATTCACATAGTTGTTTTACAGTATTGCATAAATCTAAATCCGTTACAAATCTTTTTTTTGTAGGATGACATTTGTAAAGAACGTGTCGTTCTAGCAATGAAACTCCTCGCGCATTCAAATAATTCGCATCAGCGGTGTATGAAGTAACCATCCAAATATTGCAATGATTGAACAGCTTTTTGTTTGTTTTGATGTTAGATACAGTTAATGTTTAATATAGTTGAAAATATTTGTGAATACTGAAATGGTGACATGAAATGGTTAAATGGTACAGTTTATTTTGTGGTGAAATGGTACAGTTTATGAATTTTTTGTGACTGGTGTCATTTTATAGTTTGTATATGATGTTTTTATAGTTTAATGTGTCATATTGAAATCTTGTAGTTAACATCTGTTAGATTTATAGTTTGCATCTGCTAATTTTATAGTATTGAAATCTTATTTTACACGATATATATCCATATATAAATATTTATAATTGAAGAAAAAATGATGAATTCGAAAAAAAAATTTAAATTTTTTTTTAAAATTTTAATTTCGAAAAAAAAAAATTTGATGCAAAAAAAATTATTTTGCATCATTTTAAGTGTACAAATTAACAAGTTTTAGAAGTGTATTTTTCAGATCTTCTAGAAGCTTGAAGTACAGCCGTACAAGTTGAAAGTACAGTTGGAAGTGGTTTGTGTTAAGTCTTCTAGAAGCTGAAAGTACAGTTGAAAGTACAGTTACTTTTCTAGTTCCTAACAGTTTTTAACTAACTTGAGTAAAAACTGAGTTGTTAGAATTTTTAACTAGGTATTATGCATGATTTGTTGTTGAAGTTACAGTATTTATTATAGTATTTTACAGTATTCGTGCAAGTAAAATGACAGTTTTTTTGGGTAAAAACTGGGTACAACTCTTTGGGTACAATTAGTCGGACCCTATCAATTAAGCTTTTAGAAAAAAAATAATTAAACTTGTTAAATCGTTTTATGGAGCCCCCAGCATTACATTTAAACAAAAAAACATATTGTTATCAAATAATGTATAAAATTAAAACGTTTAAACCGATTCTACCATTTTTTTTTTTTTTAAGGTTAGAAGGCTTTGAAAGCCTCTAACTGATATATTGATATTTTTTTTTACAAAGTGATTCTACCGCTAAGTTAAGTGACACCTCATCTTAAATGCCTGCAAAAATGTTTATAAAAATCTTAATTTCAATGCAAATAGTGAAAAATATGACTTCCTAAATTAATATCATGAGTAGATTTGTAGTGTGTAGTGTGTACAATGGGCCGCTTATTCTATTCTCATAGATTTGACAAATGATGATTATATTAATTAAGATTTTAGAAAAAAAAAAATTAAACTTGTCGTTAAATTGTTTTATGGAGTTCTTGACATTTAACTTTTTTTGAAAATATTAATTGTGAACTCAAAGAAATAGTGCATTGTGAATTTTAATAAAAGTTATTTTATGTACAGTGCATTGTGAACTCAAAAAAAAAATATTGTGAAACAAGCACAAAAGTACCCATAGAGTGGAACCATCATCTTTAATTTTTAAGATGTTGCATTACTTTTCAAATCCGTTTTTCAATATACAAACTAAATAAAAAAAATTCCATGAAAACTCAAATTTCCATAAAAAATCAAAATTTTCTTTGAAAAATTAAAGCGAGAGTTCACCAAGCTTTCAGGGTTGAGCTTTGTGTGAATCTTGTCACAATAAAAAAGATTTAAAGGAAGTTTGAATTTCCATTAGACTTTAACAAAAATAAATTATGCGACTTATAAAAAAACAGAAGTCTAATTCTGATATTTATTTATTAATATAAGAAACTCTAAGCATGCATGTAATCACTTTATTTTATTTGTGTTTTTGTGCTCTGACTGCGGTAAAAATGGTCGTTTAGAAAAATTGGCTTCGTCAGTAAATTAGAAATGAG
The DNA here is from genome assembly GCA_025461125.1 of Carex kokanica. Taxonomy (NCBI): domain Eukaryota; kingdom Viridiplantae; phylum Streptophyta; class Magnoliopsida; order Poales; family Cyperaceae; genus Carex; species Carex kokanica. The sequence goes on along the minus strand of JAJGRX010000069.1, from coordinate 162,734 downwards.
AAGTCAACAAATGGACAAAGTTGAAAGGTAAAAGTCAGTATAAATTTAAAGCTTAATTTCAAAACTCATTCAATCATATTTAAACCAGAAACCTAATTAGTTTATGATCTATTTCAAGCGGCCAAAAAATTGTAGATGTAAAACTTCATTTTGATGTGTGTTTAATTTTGATTTTTGTACTATTTAAGTTCATACAAAATAAAGTCAAAAAATTATAAAGTCGACATATAAAATGTATAATCATGGAATATATTGATTTGTAATGTTTGAATTTGTTGTTTAAAATAGATTTGAATTCAAAATGGATTTAAATTTTTGCCAACAAATTAATTTCCGAAGTTTAAATTCATACTTGTTTTACTAAATGAAAATAAAAACAATAAATAAAAATATTAAGGGTCGAAATATCTTTTATTAATATAAACAAAATAACGGTGATATAAAGTCTGAATTTGAAATTTCGATTGAACAAAAAAAATTAACAAGTGGACGCAGCCAAATGTGAATTCACATCCTCCCGGTACTGTAATAGGGAATCTTTTACAATTACTGGATCTGGACCATTCGCAAAGCCCAATAATACTGCCCTCTGCGCTAGCCTGAATCTCAAAGCGGCTGAGAGTTAATCTCAAAGCGGCTGAGAGTTAATCTCAAAGTGAAGGGAATCTCTTACAGTAATGGAGAGGATACTTGTCCGCCAAATGTTGAGCTAAGCACAATTAATATAAGCAGAAAAAAAAAAACGAAAAAAGCGCGAGCTAAAGTGCAAAGATCTGAGTTGAACAAAAGTTTCCTAAATCCAGCGACCAAATTGGCTTTACCTTCTTCTTTCACTTTCATTCCGAGCAACCGCTGTTCTAAAATCCCACCGACGAAAGTACCACTGTGTTCCTCTCTTCTCTCGTGCGAGACAAGTGTTTGTTGAAATGCTCCTCAGAGGCTACGCTTCACACGTGGTGCCTAAACCCTAAAGAAGTTGTCGACCTCTTCTCTGAAATGCAAATGCAGGAAGACAAGCAAGGATCTCTCTAACCTTGGTAACTGCTCTTCCCTCCCTCTCTCTTATCTGATGGTGCACGCAAGTTACTTGATGAAATGTCCCAAAGAGACTTTCAGCATGGAATCTAATTTTGATTCATTTCCTTTGCTAATATGTATCAAATTGAGAAACAATGCATAAATTGACTCCAATTAGGACCCCTAAATTATGCAGCTGGTTGTATTTTTTGGCTAGTCAACTATAACTACATGTGAATCTAGATAGGAAGGAACTGCGGTTTCAGGTTATGAACTAATTTAGTCAACTACAAACAAGGCACTTGATGACCAATTTTATGAGAGCACAACACACTAAAAATAACTCATCTGATTGTTCAAATAGTTACAGTTTTATGAAGCACATTAAAACTTCTTAGGATTATTTGTGCTTCTTACTGCACAGTTCAAAGGTTGCAAGTATAGTCGTGAAATTACATCTTAATAAATCCTGTTAGACCGAGTCATTTCATTTTTGGATCAAGTATTTCTATTAAGCAGAATCATTACCAACTTTTCATGGTGCGTGCAACCTCAATTTCTTTTTTGCTATTTTGCTGCTCAGTATTTGTAAAATCAATTTTAAACATTCGGTCGAGATTGTTTAATTCTCTTTCTTAGGATTAGGAGTATTGGTTTGTTGGGGGCATAAGTCAGGCTGGTATTATAATTTTTATTTGTAATGTTATTAGAGGCATCGACTCTGGTATAGTCCTGCTATACCTATTATAGAGGCATCACTTTATTAGTATGGTAATAGGTGTTATTTCTTAGAGCCTTAACTATGCACCGATTTGTCAAGTGAACAAAAAAAAAAAAATAGTCCCAATTAGCTACTAGAATCTGATTCTTAACGTTAATGTTTGTTTGATACAGACTGCAGGCTTGTTTATTTGTATAAGAGGACTGATAAGAATAAACTAATTTTTTTTTTTTTTTTTATAACAGTGGACAAAAGCCCACCGATTTCATTTAAATAAACGAAACCTACATAGTCAACAGGTATAGGTACCAACCATCTGGTAGAATAAACTAATTTAGTAATTACTAATTAGGAGTTCCTATATATACTTTTGCTACATCTAGTGTATTTTTTGTTTTCAAGCTTTTAGTCATTTGTTGTTTCTTGATTCTTTAGATCACTTTGCTTATTCACCAAATCCCTAGCAAAAAAAATGACCAAAAAGCCCTTCTAAAAGAGTCTGACTTGAACTTTACTGCCCTTTAATAACCCCTCCTAACACAAAAGGGCATACATAACCTAACAGTACTTAGTGGAGTACTGCAAGACTTTAGCACTTTATGCAAATTTTATTCACAATTCTTTCATTTTTTTTTATTTTGTAGGTAAGGCCCTTGCAGTTGACCTCTCTACATTTCTGTCCACCCAAGTTAAACAAACAGGTGTATCTGTCCATATTCTAGAAGCAGTGTTGAAGCTGCCCCCAATCTTACAAGTTATACCTGATACAAACAGGTGGAGCTGTAACCATTTCATCCCATTGCCATGGGGACCCGCCAGTTGGAATCACTTGTAAAAGAACGCTGTCGGTCGGGCACCCTTACTATTAAAGATGCTCTTCAATTTTTTGATCGCTTGCTGGCCGCTAAGAGCCCGGCACCATCCATCATTTCCTTTAATCAACTATTTACAGCCTTAACTTGTATGAAGAACTCGAACAACCATTATGCAACTGTCTTCTCACTCTTTAACCGCTTGACCCAACCTAAAATAGTCTCAACCTCGCCCAGTACCTGCACCTATTGTATCTTGATTTCCTACTGTATCCGAACGAATCGGCTGAGACTAGGCTTGGTTTTCTTGGGGCGGTTTATTAAGGGCGGGCAGAGAGCTGAACCTAACATCTTCAATCCAATACTTAAGGGCCTTTGTTCTGAGAATAGAATTAGTGAGGCTGTAGCCATGGCGTTCAATAAAATGCCAAAGCTGGGCTGCACACCTGATGTAATCTCCTACAACACTGTTATTGATGGCCTTTGTAAAGAAGGCGCTACTAGTAAAGCATTTAGTTTGTTTGAGCGAATGCTTTCAGAGGGTATTGTGCCAGATGTAGTGACATACAGCTCATTGATTGACTGCCTTTGTAAAGGAGCCACAGTTAGTGAAGCATTTAGTTTGTTTGAGCGAATGCTCTCAAAGGGTATTGTTCCAAATGTGATCACATACAACTCACTGATTAATGGCCTGTGCAAGGAAGGAGATACTGAGAAGGCAGAGGAACTGTTGTGCTACATGGTTTCTAAAGGACTTCAACCAGATGTTGTGACCTATACTACTCTTATGGATGGGTTGTGCAAGAAAGGGCAATTTGGCAAGGCAGTGGAAATGCTCCAGTCCGTGGTTTCTGAAGGACATGATCCCGATGTTGTGACTTATAATACCATCATTGATGCACTTTGCAAGGAGGGAGAAACTGAAAACGCAGAAGAGTTGCTATGTAATATGATTTTTAGAGGTACAAATCCTAATGTTCATACCTATAATACTCTTATAGATGGGCTCTGCAAGTTGGACAAATTAGATAAGGCAAAGGAATTACTAAATGAGATGGTTTCAAAGGGAATATTGCCCGACACCGTGACATGCAATATAATTGTGGATTCACTTTGCAAGAGGGGGGAAACTGACAAGGCAGACAAACTACTGTATGATATGATTGATAAAGGTGTCACACCAAATCTTATCACATATACTAGTGTTATAAATGGGTATTCTAAACTAGGATGTTGGAAAGGGTCAATTAGAGTTTTCAAGGCTATGATTGATCAAGGTATTTTGCCGGATGAGGTTACTTTCAGATCAATGATGGATTCTATGTGCAAACAAGGCCAAACCAAGGAGGCTCAAAAGTTGCTTGACTTGATGTATAGGAGACGTATAAAACCAGGTGTTGTATCATATCGAATTTTACTTTTCGGCTATGTAAATGATGGCAATATTGATGATGTGATGAATATCCTAGATAGAATGCATCTCAATCATGTAGTGCCAGATCTCTCGACTTACACTTCCTTGCTCAAAGCATATGCTAAGAGCAGAAAAGTAGACGCAGCTATGAGTGTGCTGAATAGAATGAAGCAAGAAGGGGTGAAACCCGATTTAGCTGCCTCTGCACCGGTTTTAGAACTGCTTTTGAAAATGGGACGCGATGATGATGCGAGAGATCTCATGGAGCAGACAATTAGTAAGACTAATGATTAAAGTGCTGAGTTTGGTTGAAGATTGCTTTTTTTTTTAATCTAGGTAATCATTTTATGTACTTCAGGCATTTCACTACTCTATTTAACTGAAGGGCTTGTAGTGCTCTGCTGCACATTATTAACGGATTTGGTTGATGTTTAATTCTCTGTGAAATGATCTTTGATCCATTTTTTTATTTCACCAGTTAATGTATCTTATCCTCCCAACTTATATATTATATTCTATTAATTGGGTTCATTGTGTGCGATCCCCTACAACTACAAGTTTACATAATATATTAAGTGGGCTCCTGTTAAACGTTGGTATTTGCCAACTAAGAAAACATGTCAATATGAATGTGTTCTATTAAGTATCAATGCCACTGGATGTCTTAGTAATGACAAATGTGACTTTGTGAAATATTTGTCCAATTTGATTTGTCCTGCTGAGAATTTCTACTCTAAGTTTGGGCTGCTTCTAAGCTATTCTTTTAAAATGTACCAAGGTCAACAAGATATTAATAAACTATTATTTTATTTTTGAAAAAAAAATATTTAATTCGAAGAATAGTTCAATATCTGTCAAGTTAATCGATTATCAATGCATCTTGATTTTTTCTTTTAGGAAGCTAATCGATTATCAAGTTAATCGATTATTAAGCTCAAACGAATAAGATTTCTTTCTTTTAGGAACTTCCTAAAAGTAATTTCTTTCAAAATATAGTTGAAAGTTCACTCACTACAAATTCTGTGAAAAAAAGAGTTGACGAAGCTTTAAAATTTGAGCTTTGTGTGAATCTTGCAATGGTCAAAAGGTTTTAAAGTAAGAAAATTAACATTGTGTAAATTTTCAATAAAATTTAATAAATATATATTATTTGACTTATCATACCAGAGGAGAGGAGTCTAATTGTAATTTTGAACTTTGTTGTATTTAGTTGAATCAAGTTTATGAACTTGTGTTCAATTAAGCCCCTCAATTATTTTACTATTTTCAATCAAAGTCTTTAACTTTTTTGGGTTAATATTTTCCATATATTTTGGGATTTGTTCAAATTGATATTTAAATTAGTCAACTAATAATTGACATAATATCAAAATTGACGACTTTAGGATATAAAGTTTTATAAAGTAAAGTCTTAATTAATAATTTTAGAAGGCTAATTGAGTTAAGAAATTTGATAAAATTATCGTCCAATAATTAAAAAAACTGGATTGAACAAAAAAAATTAACGAGTTACGCAACAAGTAGAATGATAAGAAGCAAAAAACGACTATAGCATTGGTGAAGGCTCTTACTACTTGTGAACTATCGCCAAATGAAAGCAAAGATTTTGTCGCATCTTTCCGCTTTCGCCCCTGAAATCCCACCGACCAAATTGGTTCTTCATTCCGATCAAAGGAAGGCCTGTTCTAAATTGCTCCCTCTCCCCGATTGAACTAAAGCAACTCCTGTCTTCCTCTACTCTCAGCTCGTCCACCTCGTCCAATCGCACCATACAACTCTCTTCCTCTTCCCCCAATCCTCAGCTCTCCTCTCTTCCTTTTTCGATGCGGTGTAATACAACTCTCTTGCCCGTCAACTATTTGTGAAAATGCCCCTGAGAGATATTCTCGCTTCAAGCAGTAGATTGTGACGCCTAAGCTCCTTCATACATGTTTTCTAAACCAGCTCTCAACCTCTTCTCTGAAATGCAAGAATGAAGAAGACAGACTAGACTCTTTCTAACCATAGTAAAAGTTCTGCTCTCCTGTACCACTTCCTTTAGGTGCTATGTATCTAGGCCAAGAAATTTAGCACCTTGCTAGATAAATTTATGGTGACTTTTTTTTTTTCTTTTCTTTCCTCAAATTCTGTGTCCTTTATTTGGTACTGCACTTGTACAATTTAGGAGTCATCTAACCGTGCACGTAAGTTGCTTGATAAAATGTCCCAAAGAGATATTACAGCATGGATTCAATTTTTGAACCTTCCCATTGGAAATCATCATTCAGCTTTCATTTCTAAATGTGAAGCTGGGTTTTTTTAGGAAGGAAATAGGGGTTTAGGACTTTAGGTTATGAACGAACAACCCGTTTAGTAACGTTGACGCAAAAAGTAAGAGAATGAGAACACACTAAAATTATTATTCTGTGGGATACATCTACAATTGTATTTATTTGAATATGTACTAGTTTATGAGTTATTAGGGTTCTGATAGTACATAGGATCTGTGCAGGTTACCTCACAGCATTTAAACTTAGTTTGAAGGTTACAAGATAATGGTGACATAATATTATAATGAATCATGAAAAGGCAATTCATTATTTGATCAAGTATTTACTTAAGCATAATATCTTTATGAGCAGGTTACAGTACCAGTTGCAATCAAGGACTCCAATATCAGGTTCTTTTGAGCTGATCAAGTTTGTACCGGCATGTACTGGTCATCACAGATCCAATTTGTAAGGTTAATTTTGATCTTTAGATTTCTTTCGTTTAATTATCTCCGGGAGAAGTACTTAGTCTAGCAGCATGGTAGCTGATCTGATTGAAATTGTACCAACCTGGAAAGCATCACTATTAAGCAAAGGTGCACATCACGTACTGGACTGATTCCTAACTAGTACTGTTCTGGTACCAATTGCCATGTTATGCAAAATTTATTCATCATCCTTTCATTCATGTTTTGTAGGGATTTGTATTGATTAAGTTTTAGGACACTATTATAGTTGAACAAGGGGGTCACCGCATATTGTGAGGCTACCAACAACCTCAGCTGAACCATCTACAAGTGGAGTTGTGACCAATTCAAATACATGCTCATGGGGACCCACCAGCTGGAATCACTTGTAAAAGAACGCTGTCACTCGGGCACCCTTACTATTAAAGATGCTCTTCAATTTTTTGATCGCTTGCTGGGTGCGAAGAACCCGGTACCGTCCATCTATTCCTTTAATCATCTCTTTACAGCCTTGACTCGTATGAAGAACTCCAACAACCATTATTCAACTATCTTTTCACTCTTTAACCGCTGGACCCAACCTAAAGCGGTCTCACCCTCACCCGATGTTTGCACCTATAGTGTCTTGATCAGCTACTGTATCCGAATGAATCGGCCGGCGTTTGGGTTGATTTTCTTGGGGCGGTTTATTAAGGGCGGGCAGAGAGCTGATGCTTTCATCTTCACTCCTATACTCCAGGGTCTTTGTTATGAGAATAAGAGCAGTGAGGCCGTAACCATGTTGCTCTATAAAATGCCTAAGCTGGACTGCACACCTAACTTGATCTCCTACAGCACTGTCATTCATGGCCTTTGTAAAGAAGGCGCAATTAGTAAAGCATTTAGTTTGTTTGAGAAAATGCTTTCGGCGGGTATTGTGCCAAATGTAGTGACATACACCTCACTGATTGACGGTCTTTGTAAAGAAGGCGCAATTAGTAAAGCATTTAGTTTGTTTGAGCAAATGCTTTCAGAGGGTATTGCGCCAAATGTAGTGACATACAACTCAATGATTGATGGCCTTTGCAAGGAAGGAGATATTGAGAAGGCAGAGGAACTGTTGTCCTACATGCTTTCTAAAGGACTTCGACCTGATGTTGTGACCTATACTATTCTTGTTGATGGGTTGTGCAAGAAGAAAGGGCAATTGGACAAGGCAGTGGAAATGCTTCAGTCCATGGTTTCTAAAGGACATGATCCCGATGCTGTGACTTATAATACCATCGTAAATGCACTATGCAAGGAGGGGGATACTGAAAAGGCAGAGGAGTTGCTGCATTATATGATTTCCAGAGGTAAGGATCCTGATGTTCAAACCTACAATACTCTTATAGATGGGCTTTACAAGATGAACAAATCAGAAAAGGCCAAGAAGGTGCTGAATGAGATGGTTTCAAAGGGAATATTGCCTAACACCGTGACTTGCACCATAATTGTGGATGCACTTTGTAAGAGGGGGGAACCCAACAGGGCAGAGAAACTATTGTATGATATGCTTGATCAAGGTGCCACACCTGATCTTATCACATATACTAGTGTTATACATGGATATTCTAAGCTAGGCTGTTGGAAAGAGTCGATTAGGGTTTTCAAGGATATGATTGATCGAGGCTTTTTGCCGAATGAGGTTACTTATGGATCAATGATGGATTCTTTGTGCAAACAAGGACAAAGCAGGGATGCTGAAAAGTTGCTCGACGTAATGGTAAGGGGAGGTATAAAACCAGGTGTTGTACCATATAGATTTTTACTTCTCGGTTATGTAAATGATGGCGATATTGATGATGTGATGAATATCCTTGATAGAATGCAGCTCAATCATGTAGCTCCAGATCTCTGGACTTACACTTCCTTGATTAAAGCGTATGCTACAAAGAAAAAGGTAGATGATGCTATCTGCGTGCTGAACAGAATGAAGCAAGAAGGGGTGAAACCTGATTTAGCTTCCTATGCTCCCATATTAGAACTTCTTTTTAAAATGGGACGTGATGATGATGCAAGAGATCTCATGGAGCAGACAAGTGGCAAGACAAATGACTGATGTGCTAAATCGGGTCCAAGATGGCTTCTTGGAATGTAGATAATCAATTAATTTACTTTGGGGCCCCTTGCGTTATTAACTTTAAAGTTTTTGTACTGCTGTGCTGATTATTTTTCATCAATTAATCTCCCCACGAGTGTACAAATTTATCCAAAAAATAAAAATCCAAATTTCCATTGGTCTTATTAAGAAATTTTCATCAAAACTCAAATTTTCTTTGAAAATTAAAAGAGGAGTTTGCTAAGTTGTTAAATTATAAACTGTGTAAATATTTCCATGGTCATGCTAATGGCTATTTGATTAAGGATTGAAATAGCTATTTGATTAATGGGAACAAAAAGGTGATGACAAAAACTCAGCATCCGAACTTGCTAATAGTTGTCACAAATCAACTTTATTCCATCCATCATAAATCAAAATATAAAATAAAAATAAAGTGTGATTTTGAACTTCTAGTTGTTATATTTAATCAAGTTTCAGTGTTCATTTTAAGCCTCTCAATTTTTTTACATCATTTAATCTCGGTCTTAACTTTTTCTTAAAGATTATTTGCTTAATATTCAGACCTTAATTCAAATTGGTGTTTCAATTAATCAAGTACTGATTGACATAATATCAAATTTGATGACTTTAACAAATAATGTAAGGTTTTACATAATCAAGTCTTAATTAATAATGTCAGAGGACAAATTGAATTAGCAAAAAAACAATTAGAACTTGATAAAATTATTATGTCCAATAATTGAAAATTTTGATTGAACAAATCAAATATCCGATCAAATACAATAATAAGCAGCAAAAAAAAACGAAAAACGATTAAATTATTGTTGGCGAAGATTTTTCCCAGATTAACTCCAATTGAAGAGTGAGGCTATGGTGCTATGCATAGCACGGATGGCTAGTGTACTACGGCTCAATATGGTACCTTTTAAAATCCTAACGGTCGATCCGACCGTTCAATGTGATAACCATATGAATATGTACGTGCAAACTAAATTTTATATTTTTTCGAATTTTTTTACTATTTTTTCAGATAGGTAGAATTTTGATGGTCCAGAATTTTCAAAAAACACTGATTTTTCTACCTATCTGAAAAAATAGTAAAAAAATTCAAAAAAATATAAAATTTAGTTTGCAAGTACATATTCATATGAATATTACATTGAACGGTCGGATCGACCGTTAGGATTTTAAAAAGTACCATATTGAGCCGTAGTACACTAGCCATTGGTGTTATGCATAGCACCATAGCCTCACTCCCAATTGAATCTATTGTTGTTTCATTTCCGATGAAAAGAAGGGATGCTTTTAAAATCGGACCAAAGTAGCAGCACACTGTACTTAGTACTTCTCCCCCACTGAACAAAATTAGTCCCAGGGCGGCGCCCCACTCTCCTCTAAACTCCTCTACTCTTACTCACCTCACCTCCTCACTTTGGTCCTCTCATAGCTCCTCTCTTCTTCTCAAGCCGTTAGTTAGTCAGCTTCCTCCTCTCTCTCAAGTCGCAACACAACTGTTTGTTCAAATGCCCCACAGAGATATGTTTCACACGTGGTGCCTAAACCACTTCTCCACCTCTTCTCTCAAATTCAAGCAGACAAACTAGCCAGGCTCTCTCTAACCATGGTAACTGCTCTGCCTGCTCTCTTGATGGATCCGGAACTTTAGGTAATTTGCATTTACTTCATAAATTTAGCTTTTTGATAGATCTGGGTGACTATTTTGTTCCCTCAATTTAAGATCTGTATTTGGTACTGCATTTGTGAACGTGAATGTACCATTTAGGAATCCCTGACCGTGCACACAAGTTACTTGATGAAATGTCCCAAATAGTCTTTCAGTATGGGGTCTAATTTTGATTCATTGAAGGGAAAATATCCTTTGATATTTCTATCAATTTGAGAAATAAGGCATAGATTGATTACAGTTAGGACCCCTATAAATGTGGTAAATTATGCATCAAGTGGGGTTAGAGCCAAAATAATGGAAAATAACAACGAATGGAGAAGGCAGCTGGTTGTACTTTCGGTTACATTTAACTGGGTTCTATTTTTTGATCAAGTATTTCTCATTAGCAGAATCATTACCAATTTTTCTTGGCTGATCAAGCCTTGTACCTCCATGTGCTGTTCAGTACTTGTAAGGTCAATTTTAAACATTCAATTGAGTCAGTTTAATTCACTTTCTTAAGAGTATTGGGTTTTTTTTTTTTTTTTTTGAGGTAAATCCCATGGGCATAGAGTATTGGTTTGTTGGGGGCATAAGTCTGGTGTCATTCGTAATTTTTAAGAGGCATTGACTCTGGTATAAGTCCTGCTGTACCAATTCTAGAGGCATCACCTTATTAGTATGATACTAGGAGTTATTGTTTACCGATTTGTCAAGTGCACAAAAAGCAAACAAAAACAGTCCAATTAACTACTAGAATCTGATTCTTAATGTTGAGGTTTGTTTCATACAGACTACGTGCTTGTTATAAGAGGACTGATTAGAACAAAATAATTAGTAAATAGGAGTTCCTATATAGCCTTTTGCTACATTTAGTATATTTATTATTTTCAAGCTGTGTCATTTGTTGTTTCTTGATTCTTTAGATCACTTTGCTTATTCACCAAATCCCTAGCAAGAATAATGACGAAAAAGCCCTTCTGGCAGAGTCCGGCTTGAACTTTACTGCCCTTTAATAACCCCTCCTAATGCAGCAGGGCATAACCTAACAGTACTTAGTGGGGTACCGATTGTAATGACCTGCAATACTTTAGCACTTTATCGAAAATCTATTCACCATTCTTTCATGTTTTATTTTGTAGGTAATCTTTGCTAAATCGTAGCACACCTTTAGTAAGGCCCTTGCAGCTAACCTCTCGGGATTTCTGTCCACCCAAGTTAAACAAACAGGTGTTTCCGTCCATATTCTAGAAGTAGTTTTGAGGCTGCCAACTGGAATCACTTGTAAGTTATAACTGAAACAAACAGGTGGAGTTGTAACCATTTCATCCCGTTGCCATGGGGACCCACCAGCTGGAATTACTTGTAAAAGAACGTTATCGGTCAGGCACTCTTACTATTAAAGATGCTCTTCAATTTTTTGAACGCTTGCTGGCTGCGAAGAACCCGGCACCGTCCATCTATTCCTTTAATCAACTATTTACAGCGTTAACTCGTATGAAGAACTCAAACAACCATTATGCAACTATCTTTTCACTCTTTAACCGCTGGACCCAACCTAGACGGGTCTCACCCTCACCCGATGTTTGCACCTATAGTGTCTTGATCAGCTACTGTATCCAAATTAATCAGCGGAGACTAGGCTTGGTTTTCTTGGGGCGGTTTATTAAGGGAGGGCAGAGAGCTGAACCTAACATCTTCAATCCACTACTTAAGGGCCTTTGTTATGAGAATAGGATTAGCGAGGCCGTAGACATGGCGTTCAATAAAATGCCTAAACTTGGCTGCACACCGAACGTGATATCCTACAACACTGTTATTGATGGCCTTTGTAAAGAAGACACAATTAGTAAAGCATTTAGTTTGTTTGAGCGAATGCTTTCAAAGGGTATTGTGCCAAATGTAATCACATACAGCTCGCTGATTAATGGCCTGTGCAAGGAAGGAGAAACTGAGAAGGCTGAGGAACTGCTGTCCTACATGGTTTCTCAAAGAATTAAACCTGATGTTGTGACCTATAATACTCTGGTGGATGGGTTTTGCAAGAAAAGGCAATTGGGCAAGGCAGTGGAAATGCTCCAGTCCATGGTTTCTAAAGGACATGATCCTAGTGTTGTGACTTATAATACCATCATAAATGCACTATGCAAGGAGGGGGATACTGAAAATGCGGAGGAGTTGCTGCATTATATGATTTCCAGAGGTAAGGATCCTAATGTTCAAACCTACAGTACTCTTATTGATGGGCTTTGCAAGATGAACAAATCAGAAAAGGCAAAGAAGGTGCTGAATGAGATGGTTTCAAAGGGATTATTGCCTAACACCGTGACATGCACTATAATTGTGGATGCAGTTTGCAAGAGGGGGGAACCTAACAGGGCAGAGAAACTATTGTATGATATGCTTGATCAAGGTGCCACACCTGATCTTATCACATATACAAGTGTTATAAATGGATATTCTAAGTTAGGCTGTTGGAAACAGGCGATTAGGGTTTTCAAATATATGATTGATCGAGGCTTTTTGCCGAATGAGGTAACTTATGGATCAATGATGGATTCTATGTGCAAACAAGGACAAAGCAAGGAAGCTGAAAAATTGCTCGACTTAATGGTAAGGGGAGGTATAAAACCAGGTGTTGTGTCATATAGAATTTTACTTATCGGCTATGCAAATTATGGCACTATCGTTGATGTGATGAAAATCTTAGATAGAATGCAACTTAATCATGTGGCGCCAGATCTCTTGACTTACACTTCCTTGCTGAAAGCATATACTAAAAAGAGAAAAGTAGATCAGGCTATGTGCGTGTTGAACAGAATGAAGCGAGAAGGGGTGAAACCCGATTTAGCTACCTCTGCACCAGTATTAGAACTGCTTTTGAAAATGGGACGAGATGATGATGCGAGAGATCTCATGAACCAGACAATTGGTAAGACTAATGATTGAAGTGCTTAATCCTGTTGTCAATAGATAGCTTATTTGAATGTAAATGATCAATTTATGTACTTTTGGGCAGTTTGTTTCTCCATTTAGTGTTACTTGTAACAATAGAAGTGTTCGTGAAAAAACCTTGGACAGATTCTGTTTTTTTTTTTTGTTTGGGGTGATTCAATGTTTTGCAGCCACACTTCTGACCTTTTTTTTTTTTTGTGCTCTGCATTCTAGTCTACTTGTATTTATTTTGTATATGTCAGTCAGTTAAAACCCGTATGTGTGTTATGAACATAAAATACAATTGCTTTTAATTGAAGTGAGATATCTCCAGAATTTCACTATTGAACATTTCACAATTTCTTGTAATTAAAGTTGAAAGGCCTTTCCTAAAGAAACATTCTGTATAATTAATTACCTTACATGGTCAGTGCACATGTTTGATTCAATGAATAAGGCAATAAAACATTGGAGGTCATTTTGGGCCGAAATAGAAAAAACCAACCATGAAAAGCTTTTCAAAAGAAAATTGTAGCCCAGCCCATTGAAAAAAATTGATTGGGTTAATACACTCGACCCAATTAAAATAATTAGTTTTGTCGGATGGAAACAAAAGACATGGCGGCTTGCAATTGCAAATATCTAATCTAGGTAATTCAATAGAATGCGCCGCCATTCCAATTAGGGATAGATGGTTGGAAATTGGAAACTAGAACTCGTGAGTCGGGAGAACCATTTAGAGGATGTGAACGTGCATGCTCCCATTCTAATTTGTGATTTATAATGCTCTCATGGTGATGGATGGGTTGTGCAAGAAATAAGAAAACTATTGGATAAGGCATGCAGTGGAAATGCTTCATTTCATGGTTTCTCTTCTCAGGGACATGATTCTAATGTTGCGGCTTATAATACCATCATGGATGCACTTTGCAAGGAGGAAGAAACTTAATCCCTCTTCAGTTCTCCTTGCATAGTGCATCTATGATGGTATTGTAAGTCACAACATTGCATAGTGCACAACACTTCCTCTGCCTTCTTGAACAGACCATTAATAAAGTGCAAAGGCAAGAGCTGGAACCTTCTATTGAAAACCATTTTAGATCCTTCTCAGTATCTCCCTTCTATTGAACCTTCTATTAAAGTATATTGTTTCCTAAATATTTCTTTTTTACTTGTGTGATTTTGACATTTCAGACAATGGTGCTTCCCCAACTTGGCCAGATTGCTCGGCTGGTATGCTGTGAAAAACAATTTGAATAACCATTGTATAACATTCTGCAATTTCAATGCGGAGAGCAAGACCCCAAGCTCCATAGAATTGGTATTCTTGGTAATGATATCTCTTCTGGTACCGCAGGGGATCAAACATTTCAATGGTAGGATGTGATCACTACACCCAAGAGCTTGGGGGGCTTGGATATTGAGAAATTTGAATTTGCTAAACACTGCCTTTATTACAAAGAATTTATGGAAGCTAGCGGCACAAAGAAGTGCTCTATGGGCGGACAATACCTGCCCAGCAGTGACCTTTGGCACTCAAACCGTACGTACATGTGCACCTGGTTTTGGAAGGCTGTGATGGAAGCCAGGGAGTTCCTAATGTCAAGAATTTGCTTGGTATATTGGGAACGGGCAGCAGTGCTACATTTTGACCAATACTGAACAATGAATTTAAACATTTGCAAGAATAGTAGAAAAATAAAATAGGATAACCACCATAAAGGGTGCAACTTAAAACCTGAGGTCGATACATTCTCGGGGTGGTATTATGTCAGAGATAGCTTCTGTGTATGAAATTAACTAATTAAGGCAGCAAAAGGATTGAAGCAGTGAATGTGATTTTGATCTATCTCCTTATCATAACTTTGAACTTTGAACAAGAAGATGATTAAGCACCTGTTATTTTTGTGCATTGCTATAGCCAAGGGCGGAGCTTTTGGAATTTTGTTTTTTTTTTTATTATTGGACTAGGTTCTTTAATGGATCTTGCCTATCCCTCAATTTGATTTTGCCTACCCCTGGATTCAATTCGGAGTAACAATTGTCAATTCAGAATTCAAAGATGGATGTGTGAGTCGTTTAATCTAATTAGTGAAGAAGGGTATTTTAAAATCTTTGTTCATTTAAGATCATCATATCAGATTCTATGGCCGTTTGCACAATAGATCTTTATATTTTTATGGAGGTGATTCGAACCAGAACTCATTTAGAAAAAAACCCGAACCCTATCGATATCTGCCTACCCCTGGCTCAAATCCTGGCTATGCCACTGGCTATAGCTCTCGTCTTAATTTTAACTTGTATTCTTGTCTTAATTTTATTTACATGGAATTGCTACATTGAATTGCTTCAATTGCTTAAATGAGGACTAATTAGTTTTTAAACCCAATAAATTATGGCTTTAAGAGAATTTTGATAGGTTCTGAATTGTTTAAATTGCTTGAATAACTTGAATTGTTTAAATGAATATTTGTTTCTTAGGGACAGGAACAATATGGCTCACCAACTTTAAGGGATATAAATGTGCGTATGTATGTAGGAAGGGGAACAATATGGCTCACCACCTTGCTAATTTGGCCACAGTAAACATGTATCATGGAGTTCGGAATTAATGGAAGCCTACGGATGATTTTATAATTAAAAAAAAGAAGAGCCAAATTCATTATGGAGCATGTTTGGAATACAGAGGCTCTGCTTTGAGATTCGCATCTGATTAAAAACAAATGACTCAGATGTCGTTCTACGCGGTCAGGTATTGCACTGAATCTGAATTTAGCTTCATATGTATAGTTCAAAAGCTCATGCGTGATGTGTACAAGAACTGATTTTTTATTCATAGTATTAAGAAAAATCTGTAACTTCATTTTTGTAAAACGTCCAAAAAATAATATGATCTCAGTAGTTCGTTGCGGCTCAAGAGCTGAAGTACAATCCAGTATAATGGCGCTCAATGTTAGTTTTGGATATTTTGCAAAAATAATGTTACAAATCTATTTTATTTTGTTTTTTTAATGCTATGAATTTAAAAAAAAAATCGGTACAAGAGTGATTATCTAAAGAACATTTGCCAAAATTTAGAAGCATGAGCCGCATAAAATGCCGATTTTTTTTATTAATTGTTTTCGGTACCGGTTAGAAAATGGTCGGTACTAAATTTTTTTTTTTTAGAGACAAATAGCAAAAATGTTGAAATCTAACACTAAAAAATCAAATTTTTTTAAATATTGTTAGATTACTTTTTTTGATATATAATTAGCATATTTATACTAAAATACGCTAAATTACTTGAAATTATGTTAAATTACGCTGAATTACACTAAATTATGCTAAATTACAATAATTATGTTAAATTATGCTAAAATACGGTAAATTTTGCTAAATTACGTATGAATAGAGATGATATCTTCACTGAGAAGGCGAAAAACGACGACAAAATTTCAAACGGCCATAAAACGGCGCTCGAGTGTCCGATTTCAGCAAATGACCACTTTTCGGAAAGCTTGCGAAAATACACATGCGTCAGTGTTGGCTATGCCAAATTTTGAAATTCAGAATTGCCAAAAAATAAAGGGAAGAGCCTCAAAACTTCAGTTGAAGCTTCCGATTAAGATTTTCATTTCTATTGTTCAATCTACAGTGCTCAGTAAATTAGTTATATAATAAACTTGTAGAATTCCAATTTTTATTATTTTTGAAATTTTTTAACTATTTCTTATGATTTATGAAAGATGGTACACAATCAGCACTATTCATACGTAATTTAACGTAATTTACCGTATTTTAGCATAATTTAACATAATTATTGTAATTTAGCGTAATTAGAAGAATTTGAGCCCAAACAAAAGATATTTTATTGATTCACCTCTTGAGTTTATATAGAGCTTACATTATTTCTATTAAGTTCCTAGACTTCTCTATAATTCCTATTTACCAATAGGACCCTATCAAAAATACTAATAACAAAGATACAAATCCCTATAATCCCTAGACTTCTCTATAAGTATTGAAGTCTTAGTTTACATGATATAGATGCATATATAAATATTAATAATTGAAGAATTTTTTTTAATAAAATAAAAAATAAAAAAATTCAATTTAAAAAAAAATTTAATTTTGATGCACAAAAATTAATTTAGCATAATTTTATATATTATTTGGAAATAACAGAAAGTTTGGGAAGTGGTTTGGTTTTAAAATCTTCTAGAAGATGTTACTTTAAAAGTACAGTCAGTTGAAGTACAGGTAGTTTGACAGTTGTGGATTTGCAAACGGTTTACCATTGAAGATATTATTTTAAATTGTGAATTACGTATTATATATGATTTGTCATTGAAAATACAGTATTGAGTATAGAATTTTATAGTATTCACGCATGTCAAATAACATGTACAATTAATCGCATCCTTAACCATATATTATGGTACCCACAAGTAACTAACAATAAATCCCGATGCACAGATACTAACAGAGGTAGAGTGGGAAAAATGGCACGCCGGAGCCGGCTCCGTCACGGAACGGCACGGTAACGGCACGGAACGGTACAGCACGCGTGTCGGTCACGTGCCGTGACTCGCGTGTCCCGTGCCGTGACCATTCGCGTGCCGTGACCAATTGTTGGCAAAGAAGACACGGCACGGCACGGCACGGCACAGAAATTGTCTTGGTCACGGCACGGCACGGCACGAAACACGGAAACGGCACGGCACGGGACACGCGAGTCACGGAACGGAAGACACGCCAGTCACGGCAGTAGCAAAGCAATACACTAACATACCTTCCTATAAGGTATAATTTTATTTTAATTAAAATATTTACATTTAAATTTCAATTAAAACATTTGAATTTTAAAGAATCGTTTCGTATTTTTTTTTTAAACGTAAATGCGATCAAACTTGACTAACGCGCGTTTGGTCACGGTACGTTTGGTCACGGCACGAATTAGTCACGGCACGACTTAGTCACGGCACGCGAGTCACGGCGTGACTCGCGTGCCGTGACCACCCCTCGTAATTTTTGTCACGGCACGGCACGGCACGTGACTAAAGTCACGGCATGTTAGTCACGGCACGGCACGGCATGGCACGTTTTTCCCTCTCTAAACAGAGGTGACTCCATTGAAATCACGTAAAATCAAATACAAAACGGAGGTGGGGCCCACTATTCCCATTGGCATTTGGCCTGTGAACATATCTCAAATACCACGCAGAGGTTTGACTTCATTGAGATCTGCGACTCTGCTTAAAAAAAGAAAAAAAAAAAACTCAGTTGATTATTGTAAAAAACAAAAAAATATTATTTTTCTGAAAGTCCCACCAATCGTTATAAATATTGTGAATAGAGTTCGTACGACAAGAAATTCATATCATCTTCAACTCAAATTTTGAATTCAGTTCCACTACAACAAAATTTGTCTTTGGCGACCGGCATCAGAGACCGGTTCCGTCGCCGGTCTCTGAAGACCCCCCAAAAAACAAAAAAAAAACAAAAAATTAAATACATCGGAGACGAATACCATCAGCGACCGGCGCCATGGTCTTCTGCGACCGATTTTGCCGGTCGCAGAAGGATGCCTAGTGAAAAAAGCCCGCGCGAATTTTTCTTCTCTCTGTCTGATCCCGCATTTTAGGTTTAGCCAAAAAATAAAAAAAACACAGGCGGCCCCAGACTCGCCCGACGCTTCTGCTCGATCCCCGGCGCTGATCAGGCCGACCCTGCCGCCAGATCCCTGCCCACTGGCCTCGCAGCCCGATCCCGCTCCCGCCCCCCACCCACAGGCCTCGCCGACTGTGGTGCTTGCCGATTTCTCGCTGACTGCAGTGAGGCGACTGTGGTGCTCGCCGACTGTGGTACTTGCTGTGGTGCTTGCCAATTTCTCGCTGACTGTGGTGCTTGCCGATTTCTCGCTGGTGCCTTACTTGATTTTCCGGCCTTGCTGGTTTTGGGCGCTGGCTGGCTTGTTTTGTGTTCTGGTATGTACCTTGTACCGACCTTGTTTGTGGTTGTTCTTGAAAAAATTAGACAGCAAGACTACATTAATTAGACTTAATCATTCCGTAGATTTTGTAGTGCATTTCATAGTGGTGATTTTGTAGACATAGTGCTGATTTTGTAATTGTCGCATTTCATAGTGCTTATTTTGATGATATTTTAGACATTAAATCGGGTATTGAAAAATAAACAAATACCAGCATTCCCTTAATAGCCCCTTGTACCCTGATACACTAGCGCCTTTCCAATTTTCAAGTAGATAACACTTTTTTCAAACTAGATGAATACATGTAAGCCTCTAATATATTCTATCTAGATGAATACATGTAAGCCTCTAATACACTTTTTTCAACTAGATAATACTTTTCCATTATTTGTTGTTTTAAACAAAACATATATATTCGAGTGAAAATATGGGTAAAAAGAAATGAATCACTTTGATTGATGTGTAATTACATCTCATGGTAGTGTAAATCTTTTAATATATTTTTAGTTCAAATATATACATAAAAATATGCACTTTTGGCTTCTCTGCCTTCCTCTCTCTTTTCTGTAACTTTAAACAAATAGAAAGGTGTACTTAATTACATCCCCTTTTGCTGCTATTTATATTAAAAATATATAAAAATAATTAAGGATAAATAAGCACATAAGCACATTTGAGAAATGCAATTCTGTCCAGGAGTGTGTGAGAAATGCAATTATGCTAAACCAAAGGACTAAAATACAAAAAGGTCATTTCTGGTAAAATTTCTTAGTCACTGGTACTGTTTTTTCATGATCTATGGTGTCTGAGTATGGTAAACCAGTCTAAACAGTCACTTATGGGTCTTGTAACCAACTACAGGTCATGACCAGCAATAAGCATAAAAGAAACACAGTTAGTACCAAACTGGTACTCAAAAGTACCCCAAGTGCCTCTTGTCAGTAAATTGGTCCCACTGTCCAACCTGGTTCAAAACTGGCCAAACCCATCCTGACTGTCTGGTGGATCAATAATTTATGTTCTTGGTTATATATGTTAATCTCTATTTTCTTTTAGATCATTTCAATTTCTGTTCTGGTGAATCACTTGGGCATCCCAACCTCATGGCTAATTAACAATATTTATTTTATTCTAATCAAATTTGAAGGAATTATAACACTTGGTTTTATTTAATTTTTTTGCAACTTTCAGAGCATGGAGATAGGATTTGTGGGTCTTTGTTTGAACCAATTCAAGGAGAAGCAGGGGTACATATCTTAAGATCTAGTTTCTTTCTTGATTAACATTTAACTTTGATTTTAATACTCTGGTGCTTGTGTGATATTTGTGTATATTAGAACCATATCAACAAGAAATATATCAAATTGTTTGGTGCTTAGTGTTATGTATGTGGGCCTGATTATAGAATTATGCTTAGTGTCATGTACGATGCCGATGACGTCATTGACCTCTGTCAGATCAAGGCAAAGGAGCGCCATGCTGCCTCCAGTTCTTCAAATGCTCGCTGTGGCTTCGCTTTGCTGTCTTGCTTCCACAACCCGTTTTTCGCTCATGAGATTGGTTCAAAAATTAAGGATATCAATTCCAGGCTGGACGAGATTGCTAAGAGAAAGGTTCAACTGGGTTTAAACGATTCACAAATTTCTTCTGGGCCTTCCAAACCAGTTCGCCGAGTGAACTCGATCATCATCCGCAAGACTGATCCCACAGTTGTGCTAGATGATATTGTGGGAGAAAAGATTGAAGAAGATACAAATCTGTTAGTGAACTGGCTGATCGAAGAAGAGAAGAGTGCGAGAAAAACCATTCATGTTGTAGCAATTGTGGGAATGGGTGGAATTGGGAAGACCACTCTAGCAAAAATGATCTTCAATGATCCGAAAATTGGTGAGGAATTCCAGTTAAAAATTTGGGTGTGTGTCTCAAAGGAGGTCAATGGAATAGAATTGCTGAGATGTGTGATCCGGGAGGTAGGAGGTGACCCCGGTGCTGCCCAGGAAAGATCGGAGCTGGTGCCTTTACTCGAGAGCCTCATCCGGGGGAAAAAGTTTCTTCTTGTTCTAGATGATGTTTGGGAAGAGAGCCAAGCGGTGTGGGACGGTCTGGTGCGTGCTCCCATGAGTGGCGGAGGTCACGGGAGTAGGTTACTTGTAACCACTCGAGATGAAAGAGTTGCGGATGGATTGAGGGCGGCAAAATTACACCGGGTAGGGAAGTTATCTCCTGAAGATGGCTGGTCTCTATTAACCAAGCAGGTAATTAAAGTTTATAACTTTGTTTAACCTTGACCTTGCTACTTTTCCTTAGAAGCTTAGAATTGTCTAGTTGATCGTGATTTAAGTATTGGGTTCTTAGACAAACAATTTTGCAGTCGTATAACAAATCCAAACTTATTTAATTCTAACTAAACAAAACGGAATTTTGTATAAGATTTTACAATTCACCACAATTAGACCTGGTAGCACTTGATAAGCAAAATGGAATTTTGTATAAAGCAATGATAGATATAGCACCTATAATTATTTTCCTAATTAATGGAACTCCAAATTAATATCTCATTTGATAATAGGCAATTTCTTACAATTAATATATTCTATAAAATATTTCCACTAGTGAACTGATAGGTGTTAAGATTTTAATTGATGGATTGAAGTTTTGGGTAAGAGGAGAGTAACCCCAACATTAATATTTCTACTAGAATACGGTGCATTACTAGTGAACTGATAGGTGTGTGTGCCTTGCTGGCATACCTGACAGGTTCAGGTATGTCGTGGCATGCCAAAAACTATGAAAACCGAGCATGACATTCCTTCGGGCACCGTGTTTGGACGTGCCTGGTCATGTTTCTCCACCCCTACCGGCACCTCCGTCCGACTTTACGAGAACCTCATCCCCTTCTTGCTTGCCACCGATGTCTCCCCACTCGTCGGCAATGAGGTGCTCACCTTTCCCGGCACCTCATTGTCACTAGTCGGTCTTGTCACGTTACGGCAGGCTAATCGGTCTTGTTACGTCATGTAATCACGTTTTTCAATATTATTTCATTATTAAAAATTTATTTCAAATTTATTTCATAATTTTTGGTAATTTTTTCAGATTTTTTTATATATAACTAAAAATTTGATAAAATAGTTAAACTTGAACAATCATATCACATTTGGTCATATGTCATGTGTGGTTACACCGTGATGTGTCAACCCTATAAACTTTCAATCACATGACACGACATGATCAAATTACGATGTTTTACCTTCACAGCTCTCATGATTAACTTACACTACAAAACCATGACCCCTTCACGGTAAACATCAGTTACAAACCTACAATTGTCCCACCCTTGAGTCAACTACGCATTATTTTGCCCAAAAGTTGACACTTGTTGCTCCATGCCCAAGGTGTGTCCACAAACTCAATCACCACACACGACATGCCCACACGGCACTTGAACATGTAGGCCCGACACACCCACTGGCATGACAAGTGGACACATCAGCTCGACATGCCCACTCTCAGGGGCGGAGCCAGGTTTTTTGGTTATACGGGTCAAACGTGAATGAGGGATCAATCATATAAAAAATTTATGTTATAAATGGGATTAATTTTACACTACCAGTGGTATTTTACTCTAAAATATATGAAAAATTATGTATAAATACAAAATTTTCGAAAAAAATGAAGTGAATTGACCTTTGTTTCCTCTTGCTAGCTTCGCCTCTGACTGCTACAACACATGGACACGTTGGCATTACGTACTGTGTAATGTTTGTGTGGTACATAAACCAGGGACCTATAATTTAGTATGGATAAGTCTGTTTTAATTTTTAATAATTAGATTGTATATTTTGATTTTTCTTTTTCCAATGTATTACTCTTCGGAAGTGCAAATTATATTTAATTTTGTATTTTATCATCGCTAGTAATGCTATTGATATACATATATATATATATATATATATATATATATATATATATATATATAGATAGACTAATGTGCTTTCGGTAGCACTTCGGCCGAAGTGCTACCGATTCAAAATCGGATTTTCAAAGTCCAAATGGTCGATCCGAACCGTTCAAGTTGTTCTCCATATTGAAATCTGCTTGGAGACCAATTTTTACATTTTTTTGGAATTTGTTTACTATTTATTAAGCCACTTTGAAAATTGCTGATCACATAGTCCAGAATTTAGTTGCACTGTTTTTACTGTTCACCCGGATCAGCAATTTTCAAAGTGGCTTAATAAATAGTAAAAAATTTCCAAAAAATGTAAAATTTGGTCTCCAAGCAGATTTCAATATGGAGAACAACTTGAACGGTTCGGATCGACCATTTGGACTTTGAAAATCTGATTTTGAATCGGTAGCACTTCGGCCGAAGTGCTACCGAAAGCACATTAGTCTATCTCTATATATATATATATATATATATATATAGAGAGAGAGAGAGAGAGAGAGAGAGAGAGAGAGAGAGATGAGCTATGCTACTCCGTAGAGTAAAACGCGTTGGTACTCCACGCCGTATTTTCATTTTGAAAGTCCAAACAACCGATCCGAACCGCTCAATTTTTAATCCATATTGAAATGTACTTGGAGACCAAATTTTACATTTTTTGGAATTTTTTTACTATTTATTAAGCCACTTTGAAAATCTGAAAATCCGGGTGAACAGTAAAAAACAGTAAAAATTTCTGGACTGCCAGATCAGTGATTTTCAAAGTGGCTTAATAAATAGTAAAAAAATTCCAAAAAATGTAAAATTTGGTCTCCAAGCACATATTAATATGGAGAACAAGATGAACGGTTCGGATCGGTCGTTTGAATTTTCAAAATAAAAATATAGCGGCGTGGAGCACCAACGCGTTTTACTCCATGGAGTAGCATAGCTCATCTCTATATATATATAGAGGAGGGATTCAATTACACCTTTTTTGGTGACACATCATGACACCATTTTTTTATAGGTCAATTTTGCGATTTCAAAATCCAAACAATCGATCCGAACCGTTCAACATGATCACCATATTAAAATGTGCTTGGAGATCAAATTTTACATTTTTTTTAATTTTTTTACTATTTATTAAGATGGTTACAAAATCGCTGTTTTTCAATGGTCTGAAAACAACGATTTTGTAACCATCTTAATAAATAGTAAAAAAATTCAAAAAAATGTAAAATTTGATCTCCAAGCACATTTTAATATATCCATTATGTTGAACGGTTTGGATCGACTATTTGGACTTTGAAAATGGTAGGTGTCAAAGTGTGTCACAAAAAAGATGTAATCTGATCCCTCCTCATATATATATATATATATATATATATATATATGACAAATTAAGCTCTATATGATATCTATGGTCGTTTGATTTATAAGTACATTTTGGAACTTATTCATTTGAATTACATGTTGTACTATACAATATATAGTAGTACTGGAAGCTTTTCAAATTCATACTATTTTAACAATATTAATTCAAATATTTGGTAACTCCATTCTCAGTGAAAATTAATTCTATTTATTTTATCTCCGATTTTAAAGAAAACTAAATAAGCTTTTTGTATCTAAACATTAATAAATTTTTAAAATTATGTGGTTTATTAGAGTTATCTTCTTCTTGTTTGGGTAAAAGGTTAGTTTCGAATTTTCTTTTTAAGTAAATACCTTATATAGTTATACGGTTACATGATTACACCTTCTGATTGGTAGTCTCATCATCACATGGTTTTTTTTAATATAGATACTATAAATAGTCATGTATTAAAAAAGAGAATATTAGAAAACGGATGGAAAAAATATTTTGTCTGCATTAGTATGGCCTGTTTAACAACCGTGATCCAAAATAAAGCCCAAGCCCAAAACTAACGAAACCAAGTAGATAAAAACAAACACTGAAGATTTCATATGGGCTAATGCACCTAATTGGTCTACTGTAAGTGCCCTTTGAGTATCCTATGAGATTATGGCTGGTGGTTCTCATAACCAAGTATTGTGAAATTAATTTTATTTACGGTAAAAGCTGAACATCTTGCATGACATAGAAAAAATATACCGAAAAACATTATAATTACCAAAACTAGAACTTATATTTGTTCTTTTTTAGACATTTCTTAATAAACTTTTTTCAATTTATTTACTATATTTTCTAATATATTTTCTACAATTATACCGAAACACAAAATACTAAAAAAAATTCACATGCCTAAAAATTATGGTGAGAATAATTTTGATTAATAAAAAAATAACTTGCTTTTATTCTCTATTTTTAAGAAAAGTTTCATAATTTTTTTGTACTTATTTACTACTTTCAAATATTTTCTCAACTTAGGCAAACAAACAATAAAAAAAACTTAATTATGAAAAATATAATTTAAATTTATTTCTGATTCTGGATATATTTTCATATTTTTTATACATTATTATATATTTTGTAACCATTTCTTAGCATGATTTCACTAAAGGAAAAAAATGACATAGCACGCCTTATCAAGCTGTGCCGTGTCAGTATTCGTGTTGTGCCCATTACTGATATTGTGTGGCACCAGCATAGAACGACACATTTAAATTCAAACCTAGACACTCTGTGTTAATAAAAATAAGAGAGTTGGAATCTCTGATGTTTTTATTGCAGCTATCATAAAGCAATTTAGTAGGTCAAAATATCCGTCTTTTGTTTCATGTACTAACTTCACTATTGGTTTTGTTTATACAATGTGTGAAGATTCGAAATTAATTAAGTTATCCAAAATTAGTCAGTAACCCACAATTTTACATCGAACAAAGATGCTCCACAATTGGTTGCACTGCTTTCCAATTATTGAGTAAAAAACGAAATCGACTAATAATTTGGTTGCACTTCTTTCTATCCTAATTTTTGTTCTCTTTTCTTTGAAAATGAGTTTTTGTTATCTCTTAATTAATGTGCTATACTATTTTTGCTCAATCTCAATATTTTATCATAATCCTAGGATTTATAATTCTTCTACAATCTTAATATCTAAAGTTTCTAAGTAACTTGACATATATATAAAATATAAATGAAAGCATTGACGTTCCTAAATCCTAATTTTTTTCATTTATCTAACAGGTAGTTCAACATGATCAAAAGGAAAGTGAGATTCAAGAATTTAAGGATATTGGGTTGCAACTAGTTGAAAAGTGTGATGGTTTGCCTCTTGCTATCAAAATCATAGGTGGTGTGCTTTGCACGAAGCGCAAAACCATAGTCGAATGGCAAACAGTTCTAAAAAGCAATATGTGGTCCATTGATGGGGTGCAAAGTATCCACCATGCATTTCATTTGAGCTACGAGGACCTTTCATCACCTTTGAAGCAGTGCTTCATCTTTTGCTCTCTCTTTCCGGAAGATTTTGAGTTTGGTAAAACATTATTAATCTATCGGTGGCTAGCAGAAGGATTTTTGCAAGATAAGGAAGATTTCTGGGAGTTGGGAAATGAGTACTACACAGAGTTACTGGTACGAAATCTATTGGAAAGTACCGACAATTACTATGATCAAGAAGAATGCAAAATGCATGATCTGTTGTGGTCGTATGCCCGCCAATTAGGGAAAGATGAAAACTGTGTATTAAGGGAGGGACGAGTTTTAACCAAACCTGAGGGTTCACTGAAAGTACGGCGGTTATCTATAGAAGGAAATGAGGTGAATATTGAAATAATTAAAAAAGAGAATGGGTTGAGAACATTATTTCTTCGTGATAAACCTGAAATTGCACTCGATTATCTGTGTAAAGCCTTTTCAAACCTCCGCATCTTAGACCTCAGTGGCTTCAATTTCTCAAGCCTACTAGATTCTTTGTGTGACCTCGTGCATCTGAGATACTTGGATGTCCAAAGTTCAAATATAAGAAATCTTCCAAGTTCCATTGGAAATCTCAAATATCTAGTATATTTGAATCTTTATAGGTGCGAAAGTTTGTCGGATGTCCCTGGTAGTGTCATCAATCTACAAAAACTGAAATATCTCAATACTGAAGATTCAGGGCTCAGGGGAATCCCAACAGGCCTAAATAAACTAGACAAGCTCGTTCAACTATACGGATTCAAGCCAGACAAAAATAACCTAGAAGGATTTAGTAGCCTAGACTGCATAGAAGCTCTATCACAGCTAATTACTCTCACTTTATACAGTTTAGAGAGAGTATCGGACAAGAGCATAGCAAAAATGGCAAACCTTCGAAATAAAGATAGTCTACACGACATAAATTTTGTTTACGAAACATTGAGCCCGGAAGAACAACTTTCCCAAACTAATGAAAAGAAGATCTCAACTGAGGATGTTTTAAATGAGCTCTGTCCTCCCCGTTCTCTAGAAATTGTTCAAATTGGAGGTTACTTTGGCAGCCACCTTCCTAATTGGCTAAATTTGAGGGCAGACCTTCCAAACTTGAGATATATTAATATCGAGCATTGTGCATGCTTTAAGGAGCTTGCGTTGTTAGGCCAACTTCCCAATTTGGATTATCTTCGAATAAAAGGTGCATATTCAGTCGTGAGTGTGGGAGAAGAGTTCTTGTGGGGAGGTATCCAAAACAGAGATATGATAACAACAAGTTATCCTGCCAAGTCCGCATTTCCCAAATTGAGTAAACTAATCTTTGAAGGGATGCCCAATTGGAAAGAGTGGCAGTGGAATAAGGGACAGGTAGCCATGCCCAAGCTGAAAACATTATTTATTTGGGATTGTCCCCTGTTGAGATCTCTTCCGGAAGGTCTTTTGCATCATGCTACTTCCTTGGAGTATCTAGAGATTGACGGTGCTAATAAGCTGATTACTGTAGAGAACCTCCCATCAATCAAAGATATTCGTGTTTTTAGAAGCCCAAACTTGGAGAGGATTTCAAATTTGCCCAGCATCTCATATATTCTAATTAAGGAATGCCCAAATCTAAAAGCTGTGGAGAACCTTGAAGCTTTACGATCAATGGGATTTACTGACTGTAACATGGAAATTCTACCAGATTATTTGAGGATGACAATGCCACAGAAGTTAAAAATTTATTGTAGTGAGGAGTTGCTAGTGAAGATTGTAGGCCAAAGAGAAAGTGGTTCCGAGTGGAACAAATTCAAGCACATTCCCAAGGTGACTATCTACTCACCGGACGAATCTTTCTATTCTACTTACCAGAAGACACCATTCAGTTTCATCACCAATGTGAGCACAAGATCAGTTGACTCAGTTCAGAGATCTGAGATGATGCCACAGCCAGAGTAGAAGCTTTCTCTTGCAATTACTCATTTTATTTAGGTATAGTAATTCCTCCAGTTGGTCTAACTAGCTTTATATTAATTATCATATAATTTTTTCAAATATGAGATTGAATTTATTTTTTTCTTGATAAATTTACAGTAGTCTTTTACTATAACATAAAGTATAGAATTTACAATTTGGATTGGTTATCAGTTGTACCAGTACAATGTGGCAATTGTACTGTTAGTTCCATAATTTCCATAGAGTTTAATTTGGTAGCACTAATTTCCCTTTATCTCTGAATTTTCGGTGAACCATTATTTCATCTGTCATGGAAGAAATTTTCTTAAAATTAAAGTCTAATTCGTGATTTATTTTAGACCATTTTCTAAATGAATGAAAAACTTTAAAGGGTAGAGACTAGTGTAGTGGGTACAAATTCAAATTTCAGTACCTATATAATTATGGAACAATTATATATGTTCCAAGTACAAAAAGCACCTATGCAAATGAATTAGTACAATACCAACACGGTCCTGAAGTGGACTTAGTTTTGTAATAGCTTATTCTTCTCTGTTTTGTGACCCCCATGTTTTCTTTCACATGCTTCCTGATTTTAACTGGGGGTTTAATTTACTTTGAAAAAAGCAAAAACTATTTTGAACTGGCTATCTCAAATAGAACCATATCTCAATCATCTAGTTCATAACATTCATACAATTTTGTACTTTAATTGATAGGTTTTATAGTTAACCAACCAATGAATGTTCAATAAAAAACTGAGAGATGGGTTTTTCTAGCACTTCAAAACAAACATAACACGGATTGTGTTGTATTACATTGGTGAGGATGTAGAGATAGGGCTTGAATTTTATAGATTTAATATGTTCTTCACATCTTCGAATTTTACAGAATTTTAGTTTAGAATCCAACATATATATATGTAAATAGTATGTAACAATGTTATTACCACAATTTATTTATAATTGTCATGTTTTGCATTAATGTGGTATATATGTCATTTAAATTGGGATTGTCTAGAGCTATTTAATGCAGGTATCAAGTTTCATCAAACATATAGATATATAAGACGAAGGAAGAACATAAAAGATTAATTTTGGAAAAATGCCAACAATCCTTAATTAGTTTGTGAATTTGATGCACAATATACTAAAAAGCTGATTTATATTTTCTGTTTGTGCTTAATTAATTTGTAGATTTAGCATCTAATGGAGTCAAATGTTGAGATCTGCAAATAGAGCACTGTTGAGGGTGAGATTTCTGCAAAATAAACTATTGGAAGGAGATTTTTGCAAGAGGATGTTTTTTATTTGATATATGCTTTCTACTTTGGTTTGCCCGTTGTATTGTGGTCATTTGTTTAGGGTTGTTTTTTATTTGTTATCTACTTCTTTTTCTGTCTGTTTATGTAATAAAAAATATATATATTTGGACGATACTGGATGATTTGTAACAAAATCGTTCATCTTTTTATATGGCACGGTTTATTCTTTTTTTGTTTTTATTTAATTAAAATGAGTCTGTTATAATTTTTAAAAAACTTAACAATTTTCGAAATTATAATATATATAGTTCAGTACAGCAGATGGTGTCTCCTATGCGCAATGCTGATGGTGCAGAGATGAGATGCACTGGAGGTGGGGATTGCAATTGTCAATTGGTAATTTCTCATCAATTTTTATTACTTTCTTAGTTATTTTTTTGTATAGTCACAAATAAATATCATCAATTTTTCTATCAGCTAGAGCTGTGTTTCAAACTTTGACATGACATGCTCACCTACATATCAGTACCGGTACTGCTGGTAAGTAATTTTGCTCTTTCTAGAGGGGCCAATACCGGCTTCATCCATTCTGCTTCTTCTCCCTTTCTCTCTTTCATACATAATTTTCCCTCTTGAACCTCATAGAAGCTCCCTAGTCCAGCCTCACTAATCTTGTCTGTGATTAATATTTTTGACGGGGTTGCTGAGCATGCAGAGGTTACGGAGGGCTGAAGGCAAGTTCCTCTGTGATTAATACGCCACATCAATTGATATGAAGATGAAATTTGGGGAAATCCCTGATTGTGCTCAGAACTTGTTCGATCAAATGTCTAAACATGCACAGCTCATACAGCAAAAGGTATGGCCACCAACCTTGAATTCTGAATTAGATGATACTCTAATGTTTATTGCTTCTCGAAATGGGCATATCATTTGCTCAGCAAGGGTGTCAAGGTTGCGGGGTCAAATACACAGCTGAAAATTTGTATGCACTGTTGTGGAGATTAAAGGGAGTAATTAATACCTAATTAAGGTAAAAAAAATATATTTGGAAGGCATTATGTGATGCATTGCCGGTATGTCATAATCTTTGTTGCAGAATTAATTAGGGATTTTAACCCGGCTTTCCCAATCTGTGGGGAGGGAAATGAAAGTCCATTGCTAAGGTGGTCTGGTTTATGCCACCTTTGGGAATAAGATTGAATTCGTTACAGGGGCATTTTAGTGAAATTTTAATAAAGCTATGGGACGACGTAGATGATTATAATGTGTGTCTCTTCTCTTATATTGCATGGTCATTGTGGAAGGCTAGATTCTCCTATTTCTATGCTGGCAAGAAGCTCAACCCTACTGGCATACTTACAATGGCTTTGGCACAGATTGTGATTGCTGAAAAATGCAAACTGCTCCAATCTCCTCCTATGCAGCTGCCAAATAGGGCATAAGATGGTATGCTGGTACAGTACCAGTATACCAGACCCGCTATGCAGAGGCATTTTCACCCTTCTCAAACAGCTTCAATTAGTGTGGAACGGCAACCCACAATGAGGTGTTGCAGGCTTGGCTGAAAATTATTGGCCAATTTGGGTAGGGAATCTTACAAATGAATTTTATATATATTGGATTTACTGATTGTCTATATTGCAATAGGCACATTACTTAGTTTGAACTCACTCATAAAAAATTTAATGATGAAATCTGAAGAATATAAAAGCTGCAGAAGTCTATGCAAATATGCATGACTATTTTTCTTCATGCTTGTGATTAGAGTTGTAATTAATGGTGTGTGTGTGTGTGTGTGTGTATATATATATATATATAGAGAGAGAGAGAGAGAGTGACTAAGGTCAAAGTGGTAGTTCCTAGCCTCCAATGCTTTGTAGATTTAGCAACTAAAGGAGTCAAATGTTGAGATCTGCGAAACAAGCACTGTTGAGGGTAAAATAACTATTGGAAGGAGATTTCTGCAAAAAGTTGTTTTTAATTTGATTTAATTTTTACCTACTTTGGTTTGCCCGATGTTTTGGGTTGTATTTTCCCATTATTTCTTTTTTTTGTTTGTTTATGTAATAAAAAAAATATATATTTATCTGGACGAGACTGGATGACTTGTCCCCCGGTCAGACAAATAAAATCATTCATCTTTTTAAATAGCATCGTTTGTTCTTTTTTTTAATTTATTAAAATGAGTCTGTTATAATTTTAGAAAACTTAACAATTCTCGAAATTATAATGTATATATAGTTCAGTACAACAGATGGAGTCTCCTATGCGCAACGCTGATGATGCAAAGATGAGATACACTGGAGGTGGGAAAATAGGGAATGCAATTGTCAATTGGTAATTTCTCATGCTCAGATGCTTACAAATGAGAGGTAATTAAAACAATTTTTATTAATTTATTAGTTTTTTTTTTGTATAGTCACAAAGAAATATCATCAGTTTTTATATGAGCTAGAGCTGTGTTCCAAAATTTGCCAGGAAAAAAATAGCCGATGGCGTAAGAAAAATATATACACGAAAAAAGCTCTATAATTAATTAGATGAGATTATAATATTTAATAGAAATGAACTTATTATATATTTTCTTATATTAGTATTATTTTTTTCCTTACATCTACATATATAATGTTGCTTCTTTAGTGGGTTAGTTTGAATGGATGACAGAAATTTCATAAACACACACACACACACACACATATATATATATATGATCTCCAAATGAATCTATGTAATGTGATTAACTGTAGATTAACAAATAACTCAGTGTGTTAAAAATTGCACATATTTATATACAAACGGAGCTATGCTAAAGTGTTGAAAATTTCATATATTTGAGAATTCCCTCTTTATTATTTTGGGAAGTCTACCAGCAATAGATTCCCTTAGGCACAACAATTATATATATAAAAAAAAAATCTGCATATTACTGCTATAAAAGAAAAATTCTCTGACATGACATGCTCACCTATCCATATCAGTACCGGGACTGCTGGTATAGTATTTTTGCTCCTTTCTCTCTCTAGAGGGGCCAATACCGACTTCATCCGTTCTGTTTCTTCTCCATTTCTCTCTTTCATACACAATTTTCCCTCTGGAACCTCAAAGAAGTATTTTCATGCCCCTCTGGGTCTGAATATACCTGACAGGTTGGTATTTACTCAAGGCGCTATACCAGCTTGTTAGGTCTTGCACTGACGCATGCCTCAAATCGCTGCTCTCTGTCTGTTATGTGGATCTGACCCTGAAACTGTTTCACATCTTTTGTTCCATTGCCCCCATGCCCGTGCTACGTGGTTTCAGTCACCTCTCGGTATCCAAACTGATTCGTTACCGGGTACGGAGTTGTGCCAGATACTTCAATCCCTTTGGCGGCAGGGATCCACCAGTTCGATTCTACGGGTTTTTCATACCCTCTATTTACTCTCTAGAGTCTCATATGTGTTGTTTATTTTGTTTTACAGTGCTGTGCTGTGCTTTCATCTCTAGAGTTGTAATGTAGTGCTCACTGTAATTTATAGGTTCAGCATTTTCTGTAAATTCAGGCGGCATCAGTTTTCTTGCTTCAGAACTATTTGATCGCGTCGAGATTCACATAAAACTCAAATCTAAGGGCTGCACGAACACTTTTTTTTTTAAAGAAAATCACTGAAATGGAAATTAACCCAAATCTAAGGTTTTATTAACCCATTTACTTAGTTGTATAAACTCCTAGAGGATGATATACAATAAAACCCAACTAATATTTTGTTGAACTGTCAATTATTTCACATCATTCAATCAAAGTCAACTTTTTCTTAACGAATATTTCCTTAATTATTTTGGAATTGGTTCAAATTGGTGTTCTAATTAGTCAACTAATAAGAATAAAAATACCAAAATTGATCATGACTTCAACAAGTAATGTAAGATTTTACAAAGTTAAGTCTTAATTAATAATTTTAGAAGGCTAATTGAATTAATTAGAAAAACATTTAGAACTTGTACAATCAAATGTTCGACCAAGTACAGTAATAAGTAGCAAAAAAACGATAAACAATTAATTATTGCTCCCTGCATCGTGAGTCAAAAGTACAAAAATAGCATCCAGTACTAGAATTTGTATTATTTGCATGGGTAACTAAGTTTAATTGCATCTTTAAGTAATTCTCATGCAATTGATATTTTTTGCATGGGCGCACAAACTAAATTGCATGGGTTAAAATTTTCGGCCCATGCTATTAAGAATTCCATACAATTGATATAACTATCCATGCAAATGATAAGTTATATACCCATGCAAATATATATGCTGAAATTTCACAATTCCAAATTAAATTTCAAATATTCTGCACGAATCTCAAAGTCCCTGGTTTCCTGTTGAAAGTTTGTAAATTCTTTGTTTTAACCAAATTGGAGATTTATTTCGAGTCCGCACCTCTATCTCCCTCTCTGGCTACATCGCCCCCTCAATCCCCTCTGTCGCTGATCACTGAACCCCACCCCCCGCTCTCTCTCTCTTTCGCGATTTTGGGAGAAAGCCCTAGGCTTTCCTCTCTCTCGTCCGCGTGGCTGTCGTTCTTCTCTCTCTTCCGCATGGCTGTCGCGTGATCTAAACCCCCGTCCCATCGTATCTTCGCGCTTTGACCCTCGCTCGCTTATGGTTGGCCGACTCTTTTCTCTTTTCGCTCATGTACTGAGCAATCTCTCTATCGCTCTCTTTTCAATTTTTCCACTGTGATTGTTGAAACCGAAACCCTAGGGTTCGATTGTCTTGTGCTTGTGAACTTTCCTGGTGCCGGGGTGCCTATTGGGTGGTGCCTCGTGGTGTCTCAGTCTTGTGACGCTTGCTGATTTTGTGACGCCCGTGAAGCGAGCTTTCCCCCTTGGTACCGGCCGTACCGACCACTCTTTGCTGCCTTTGATGCCTTTCCTCTCCATTCGGGTAATTATTCGAACCCTTTTTAATTGTTGATTTGTGCTTGGAGAGAAATTGTCATATACTTTGATTTATCGAATGTCTCGCGCGAGTTGTTGATTTTCTCGGCGTGACGATGAATTTTCGTGGCGAATGGGAAATGTTGATCGATTAAGGACGGGTTGTTGATTTTCCCGACATAATCAAGGGGATGAATTGGGGGATTTCGGTTTGGAATTTTATTGATCGATTGAGTGCGGATTTGTTCTCCCCGTTTTCTTGCTGCCTTGTTTTCTGTTTCTGTTTTGCTTGGCTGGTACTATATCAGTACCGGTTCTGGGATTTGCTGTGCTGTTCTTTTTCTTTTCAGGGAAGTGATTAAGATCCATCAACAGACCAAGGGGTATGGCCACAAGTGTTTTGCTGTTTTTATGATGAAAAAGGGGGTAAGCATGGCATATATAATTCTTGATGACTATTATGTTTAATATAAATTCTTTTGTGTGGTAATAATCACTTTATCTCATAATCTAAAGATATAGACGTTCAATTTATGAGAAGCTATCTGAAGATAAAATTAGAATTCAGATCAGAATGGTTCAGATCAGAATTCAGGTATGCATTAGTGGTGAGCTTTGCTTGAATTGTTTAGCATTAATTAATGCTTCTTCTTTCATTACAGACCTCATAGAAATACTTTGGGTAAAAATAAAATTAATATTACCACGAGACCTATAGCATTCAAGCTACATAATGAATTTTGTCATAATTTGATGTACAGGTTTGATCTACATGATTCATCTATGTTGAGGCACAATTGGAAAGACAAAGAATGATGAAAAGTGCACCTTATGGATAAAGCCAAGTGCTAACTTATTATCTTGTTTCTTCACTTGTGGTTTGCACTGATGTGATCTAAGTGTGTTTATGGGTTAAATGTGATATGACACAATTGTAATATTTTGTGATATCAAACAAACCACTATGAATATGTATACTATATGGTTGGAAATAATTGTTGTGAATTGATTAAGTTTTATGAAGTGTTCATGATTTAAGATATTGATGTATGAATATATTTTATAAACAAATAATTTATGAAAAATATATTACATGAATATATTTGTATTGTAGTAGCCATATAATTGTTCAACTGCATGGGTATATTTGCATGGGCACTAAATTTATAGCATAGGAAGTCAATTGCATGGGCCGCCAAAAATTAGCTCATACAAAAGAGGTTTGCGCACCAATGCAATTGATCAACTGCATGGGCCCCATGCAAATAAGGGTCATTACCATCGAGGTCAACTGTATGAACCTATTTGCATGGAATACCCATGCAATTGACATCAACTGCATGAGTAGCGCATGCAAATAAGCATTTTTCGTCCCATGCAAATAATCTAAATTCTAGTAGTGTTATATATATCTTTCGCCTGAGATAGGAGTAGGTCCCATGGGCATCGGACCTACTTTTAGGTTCAATGAACTCTAGCACTGTACGATTAGCATTAAATCTGTGCACGTGGAAATTGATACAGACTTGCACGGATTTTGATGCAGAGTGCACGAATCTTGATGCTTATCGGATGGTCATCACACCCATCGAACCAAAGTAGGTCCGATGGGCATCGGACCTTTCGCCCCTCTAAGTTGAAGTTGAAATCACTGAAATGGAAATTGTGCAGCGTACAATGCAACGTATTGGGTTCAAAGTAATAAATTACGAGTACAATGGCCCAAGGAACTGTGTTGTGTACAATGGTCTGCATATTCTATTCTAATAGATTTGACAAAAGATGATTATATTAATTAAGCTTTTAGAAAATAAAATTAAACTTGTCATTAAATCGTTTTATGGAGTTCTTAACATTTAACTTTTTTTGAATATATTAATTGTGAACTCAAAGAAATAGTGCATTGTGAATTTTAATAAAAGTTATTTTATGTACCGTGCATTGTGAACTCAAAAGAAAAATATTATGAAACAAGCACAAAATAACCTATAGAGTGGAACCATCATCTTTAATTTTCCAGATGTTGCATTACTTTTTATATATGTTTTTCAATATACAAACTAAAGGAAAAAAATTCATGAAAACTCAAATTTCCATAAAAAAATCAAATTTTATTTGAAAAGAAGAAGAGTTCACAAAGCTTTCAGGGTTGAGCTTTGTGTGAATCTTGTCACGATAAAAAAGATTTAAAGGAATAAAACTAATATACTGTTTGAATTTCCATTATACTTAACAGAAATAAATTATGCGACTTATAAAAAAACAGAAGTCTAATTCTGATATTTATTTATTAATATAAGAAACTCTAAGCATGCATGTAATCACTTTATTTTATTTGTGTTTTTGTGCTCTGACTGCGGTAAAAATGGTCGTTTAGAAAAATTGGCTTCGTCAGTAAATTAGAAATGAGAAGTCAACAAATGGACAAAGTTGAAGGGGAAAAGTCAATATAAATTTAAAGCTTAATTTCAAAACTCATTCAATCATATTTAAACTAGAAACCTAATTAGTTTATGATCTATTTCAAGCGGCCAAAAAATTGTAGATGTAAAACTTCATTTTGATGTGTTTAGTTTTGATTTTTGTACTATTTAACTTCATACAAAATAAAGTCAAAAATTTATAAATTCAACATATAAAATGTATAATCATGAAATATATTGATTTGTAATGTTTGAATTTGTTGTTTAAAATAGATTTGAATTCAAAATGGATTTAAATTTTTGCCAAGAAATTAATTTCGTGAGTTTAAATTCATACTAGTTTTACTCAATGAAAATAAAAACAATAAATAAAAATATTAAGGGTCGAAATATCTTTTATTAATATAAACAAAATAACGGTGACATAAAGTCTGAATTTGAAATTTGGATTGAACAAAAAAAATTAACAAGTGGACGCAGCCAAATGTGAATTCACATCCTCCCGGTACTGTAATAGGAAATCTTTTACAATTATTGGATCTGGACCATTCTTTTTAACTTGGCACGAATCTCAAAGCCCAATAATACTGCCCTCTGCGTTAGCCCGAATCTCAAAATGAAGGGAATCTCTTACAGTAATGGAGAGGATACTTGTCCGCCAAATGTTGAGCTAAGCACAATTAATATAAGCAGAAAAAAAAAACGAAAAAAGCGCGAGCTAAAGTGCAAAGATCTGAGTTGAACAAAAGTTTCTTAAATCCCAGCGACCAAATTGGCTTTACCTTCTTCTTTCACTTTCATTCCGAGCAAGCGCTGTTCTAAAATCCCACCGACGAAAGTACCACTGTGTTCCTCTCTTCTCTCGTGCGAGACAAGTGTTTGTTGAAATGCCCCTCAGAGGCTACGCTTCACACGTGGTGCCTAAACCCTAAAGAATTTGTCGACCTCTTCTCTGAAATGCAAATGCAGGAAGACAAGCAAGGATCTCTCTAACCTTGGTAACTGCTCTTCCCTCCCTCTCTCTTATCTGATGGTGCACGCAAGTTACTTGATGAAATGTCCCAAAGAGACTTTCAGCATGGAATCTAATTTTGATTCATTTCCTTTGCTAATATGTATCAAATTGAGAAACAAAGCATAAATTGACTCCAATTAGGACCCCTAAATTATGCAGCTGGTTGTATTTTTTGGCTAGTCAACTATAACTACATGTGAATCTAGATAGGAAGGAACTGCGGTTTCAGGTTATGAACTAATTTAGTCAATTACAAACAAGGCACTTGATGACCAATTTTATGAGAGCACAACACACTAAAAATAACTCATCTGATTGTTCAAATAGTTACAGTTTTATGAAGCACATTAAAACTTCTTAGGATTATTTGTGCTTCTTACTGCACAGTTCAAAGGTTGCAAGCATAGTCGTGAAATTACATCTTAATAAATCCTGTTAGACCGAGTCATTTCATTTTTGGATCAAGTATTTCTATTAAGCAGAATCATTACCAACTTTTCATGGTGCGTGCAAGCTCAATTTCTTTTTTGCTATTTTGCTGCTCAGGATTTGTAAAATCAATTTTAAACATTTAGTCGAGACTGTTTAATTCTCTTTCTTAGGATTAGGAGTATTGGTTTGTTGGGGGCATAAGTCTGGCTGGTATTATAATTTTTATTCGTAATGTTATTAGAGGCATCGACTCTGGTATAGTCCTGCTATACCAATTATAGAGGCATCACTTTTTTAGTATGGTAATAGGTGTTATTTCTTAGAGCCTTAACTATGCACCGATTTGTCAAGTGAACAAAAAAAAAAAAATGGTCCCAATTAGCTACTAGAATCTGATTCTTAACGGTAATGTTTGGTTGATACAGACTGCAGGCTTGTTAATTTGCATAAGAGGACTGATAAGAATAAACTAATTTTTTTTTTTTTATAATAGTGGACACGAGCCCACCGATTTCATTTAGAAAAAACGAAACCTACATAGTCAACAGGTATAGGTACCAACCATCTGGTAGAATAAAATAATTTAGTAATTACTAATTAGGAGTTCCTATATATACTTTTGCTACATCTAGTGTATTTATTGTTTTCAAGCTTTTAGTCATTTGTTGTTTCTTGATTCTTTAGATCACTTTGCTTATTCACCAAATCCCTAGCAAGAAAAATGACCAAAAAGCCCTTCTAAAAGAGTCTGACTTGAACTTTACCGCCCTTTAATAACCCCTCCTAACGCAAAAGGGCATATATAACCTTAAAGTACTTTAGTGGAGTACCTGCAAGACTTTAGGACTTTATGCAAATTTTATTCACAATTCTTTCATTTTTTATTTTTATTTTGTAGGTAAGGCCCTTGCAGCTGACCTCTCTACATTTCTGTCCACCCAAGTTAAACAAACAGGTGTATCTGTCCATATTCTAGAAGCAGTGTTGAAGCTGCCCCCAATCTCACAAGTTATACCTGATACAAACAGGTGGAGCTGTAACCATTTCATCCCATTGCCATGGGGACCCGCCAGCTGGAATTACATGTAAAAGAACGTTATCGGTCAGGCACTCTTACTATTAAAGATGCTCTTCACTTTTTTGATCGCTTGCTGGTCGCTAAGAGCCCGGCACCATCCATCATTTCCTTTAATCAACTATTTACAGCCTTAACTCGTATGAAGAACTCGAACAACCATTATGCAACTGTCTTCTCACTCTTTAACCGCTTGACCCAACCTAAAATAGTCTCAGCCTCGCCCAGTACCTGCACCTATTGTATCTTGATTTCCTACTGTATCCGAATGAATCGGCTGAGACTAGGCTTGGTTTTCTTGGGGCGGTTTATTAAGGGCGGGCAGAGAGCTGAACCTAACATCTTCAATCCAATACTTAAGGGCCTTTGTTCTGAGAATAGGATTAGTGAGGCCATAGCCATGGTGTTCAATAAAATGCCTAAACTTGGCTGCACACCTAACGTGATATCCTACAACACTGTTATTGATGGCCTTTGTAAAGAAGGCGCAATTAGTAAAGCATTTAGCTTGTTTGAGCGAATGCCTCAAGAGGGTATTGTGCCAGATGTAGTGACATACAACTCATTGATTGACGGCCTTTGTAAAGAAGACACAATTAGTAAAGCATTTAGTTTGTTTGAGCGAATGCTTTCGGAGGGTATTGCGCCAAATGTAATCGCATACAGCTCACTCATTAATGGCCTGTGCAAGGAAGGAGAAATTGAGAAGGCTGAGGAACTACTGTCCTACATGGTTTCTCAAGGAATTAAACCTGATGTTGTCACCTATAATACTCTCGTGGATGGGTTGTGCAAGAAAGGGCAATTGGACAACGCAGTGGAAATGCTTCAGTCCATGGTTTCTGAAGGACATGATCCCAATGTTGTGACTTATAATACCATCATAGATGCGCTTTGCAAGGAGGGGGAAACTGAAAACGCAGAAGGGTTGCTATCTAATATGATTTCTAGAGGTACAAATCCTAATGTTCGTACCTATAATACTCTTATAGATGGGCTTTGCAAGATGAACAAATCAGAAAAGGCAAAGAAGGTGCTGAATGAGATGGTTTCAAAGGGAATATTGCCTAACACTGTGACTTGCACTATCATTGTGGATGCAGTTTGCAAGAGGGGGGAACCTGACCGGGCAGAGAAACTATTGTATGATATGCTTGATCAAGGTGCCACACCTAATCTTATCACATATACTAATGTTATTAATGGATATTCTAAGCTAGGCTGTTGGAAAGAGTCGATTAGGGTTATCAAGGATATGATTGATCGAGGCTTTTTGCCGAATGAGGTTACTTATGGATCAATGATGGATTCTTTGTGCAAACAAGGACAAAGCAAGGAAGCTGAAAAGTTGCTCGACTTAATGGTAAGGGGTGGTGTAAAACCAGATGTTGTATCATATCAAATCCTGCTGCTTGGCTATGCAAATGATGGCACTATTGATGATGTGATGAAAATCTTGGATAGAATGCAACTCAATTATGTAGCGCCAGATCTCTCGACTTACACTTCATTGCTGAAAGCATATGCAAAGAACAGAAAAGTAGATCAGGCTATGTGCGTTTTGAAAAGAATGAAGCAAGAAGGGGTGAAACCTGATATAGCTGCCTCTGCACCAATTTTAGAACTGCTTTTGAAAATGGGGCGAGAGGAAGATGCAAGAGATCTCATGGAGCAGACAAGTGGCAAGACAAATGACTGATGTGCCAAATCGGGTGGAAGATGGCTTCTAGGAATGTAGATAAATCAATTAATTTACTTTGGGCAGTTCCTTGCGCTATTAACCTTAAAGTTTTTGTACTGCTTTGTTGATTATTTTTGTTATAATTTGTAATGTTATTTGCTTATTCTGCATTATAGTTTTATTTTTCTTTGTGATTTCATTGTTTTTTCACTTGCAGTCGTGCTGCATCCAATTTGACTCCACTAATAGCCCTTTGGCTTAGGCTGTATAAAGTTGGTTTTTGGGGGTGCAAACTCGCACTAACATTTGAAATTTGAATTCAAAATTTCAAATGTTGTACCATGCATATCTTCCAGTATTTTCACAATGAGAAAACTTGGAGACTCTTGAAATGGGGAAATGATTGAAATCATTGCCTTGGGATTAAAATGAGAGGGGTTCGTAATATGGGTACAAACTGCTGTAATAAAAAGAATTTAAAAAGCCCCCTCTGGTTATTTTCATACCCTTTTAGGAATGGATTAATTGATACATGATTACATATGTAGTTTCATTCCACTATCATATCGTTTAATTATTTTTGACTTATTTCATCTTGCGTATAAATCAATTTCAATGTCAAATTCACAAGCAATTATACATGCCTATGAAATGGGAGATTTGTTTCAGTTTGATTGGTCTGTTTTGCACTACTATTGATTGGTCTAGACATTTTGTACAAATCTGAATTCTGAAAGAAAAATTGTGGGTGATTAGAAGCCTTTATTACACAGTTCTGCCACAAGTGTGTTGATTATTTCATACTCTGCAATCAAAATCTTAACTTTTTCTTGACAATTATTTCCTTTATAATTTGATATTAGTTGGTTTAATTATATCAAAATTGATGACTTTAACTAGTAATGTAAGGTCACTTTTTACTATTTGATAAATTAACATTTAGTTACAAGGACTAGTTGGTCCGCGTAACAGCTCTGTAAAATTTTTTTTACCTCAATATATCTTAGTGGAACCTTTCCACTATTCCTCAAAAAAAAAAACTAGTAATGTAAGGTTTTACATAGTGAAATCTTAATTAAAAATTTCAATGGGCTAATTTGAATTAAGAAAATCAAGTAAAACTTAATAATAATTATGTGCTATAATTTGATATTAGTTGTTGTAATTATATCAAAATTGATGACTTTAACTAGTAATGTAAGGTTTTACATAGTGAAATCTTAATTAAAAATGTCAATGGGCTAATTTGAATTAAGAAAATCAAGTACAACTTAATAATAATTATGTGCTATAATTGTATAAATGAA
Source organism: Carex kokanica (assembly GCA_025461125.1). NCBI lineage: Eukaryota > Viridiplantae > Streptophyta > Magnoliopsida > Poales > Cyperaceae > Carex > Carex kokanica. The sequence continues at coordinate 120,056 of JAJGRX010000069.1, read as the reverse complement.
AAACTTAATTGACAAAAAAATTAATAACTGGACGCAATCCAATTTTCAACAAAATACAATCAATAATAATAAGTAACAAAAACGTAAGAAAGATAATGGTCTCCAGCGCAAATCAAATTAAATCCCACCGATCAAATTGGCTTTCCCTTTCATTCCGAGCAAGGGCTGTTCTAAAATCCCACCCAAAGTACCACTCTCCTCTACTTGTTCCCCAATCCCCACCGACCAATTGCCACACCGCCGCCTCTTTCTCTTCATCCCACGCAACTTCTCTCTAGTCTCAGGCAGACTCAGCTCACCTCCTCTCTCAACTCTCTCTTGCACTCCCACTGCTTGTCGAAATGCTTCTGAGAAGTATTGTCGCTCCAAGCACCACGCGCTCTACCTCTTCTTCCAAATGAAACAAGACAGACTAGGCTCCTCTAACTGTCGTAAGTGCTTCTTTAGGTGCTTTGCATTTAGGCCTCAAATTTGGCACTTTCGTAGACTGTGGTGAGTGGTAACTATGCATGCAAGTTGCTTGGCAAAATGTCATGAGATGTTACAGTCTTGAATTCAATTTGTCAAGTCTTTTCATGGAATGGATGAGAAGTATCCTTTGCTAATTTTGTCAAATAGATGCTTGGGTACACGGCATATAACCAATTCACTACAGTTATTACCCCTATGTATAAATCTGGTAATTAAGTTAAGCATCATCATCCACTATTTATTAAAAAGTTGGGTTAGAGTGAAAATTGGCCAATGTATACTTGAACACGCACCTGAGTATCCTTGGGGTGCATTGTAATGTAGTCTAACTATATGAGCCACCAACCAATTTAGTCATCTTACGTGCAAAAAAACAGGAATACCATTCTGAGCTACCATTTTTTAAGCACAAATTCCTCTCTTCCTTCTTTGAAGTGGTATAATAGAACTCTCTTGCATGTCAAGTGTCTGTGAAAATGTCCCTGAGATATATTCTCGTTTCCAGTAGCAGATTTTGACGGCTACATTTCCTACACATTTTCTAAACAAGTTTTCAACCTTTTCTCTGAAATGCAAGATTGAAGAAGACCGACTAGTCTCTCTTTAACCATGGTAACACCTCTGACCTCCTGTGCCACCTCCTTTAGGCCAGTAATTGGCACGTTGATTGATTATGGTGATTTTTTTTTTCTTTCCTCAAATTCTGTTGCGTATTTGGTACTGCATTTGTAAAATTTAGGAGTCCTCTGACTGTGCACGAGGTGCTTGATAAATTGTCCCAAAGAGACAGTAAATGAATCCAATTGTTTCAACCTTTCCATTGGGAAGTAATTTAGGTTTCATTTCCCAAATGGAGAAATAACACACAAAACAAATTAATTGAAGTTGTTAACCCTATAAATTGGTAATTATGGAACTTTGTCTTGTATCTTTTTAAAAAGTTGAGTTAAAGCCTAAATTGTGGAAAATAAGAAGCAAAAGACATCTTTTGTCTTGTCAACTATAAGTGAAGCTGGATTATTTAGGAAGGAAATAGTGGTTTAGGTTATGAACCAACAACCAGTTTAGTAATATTGAATGCAAAAATAAAAAGAATGAGAACACACTAAGAGTACCATTCTGAGGGATAAATCTAACATTCCGAGGGATACATCTAAACTTAGGGTTCTGGTAGTATGAGGTAATTAGAGTTCTAGTAGTTCTTAGGATTTTTGCAGGTTATCTCGCATCATCTAAACTTAGTTTGAATGTTACAAGTGTAATGGTGACATAATATTTTGATGAATCATGTAAAGGCAATTCATAATTTGATCAAGTATTCTCTCAAGCAAAATTTCTTTACGAGCAGGTTACAGTACCAGTTTCCAAACAAGGACTCCAATCTCAGGTTATTTTGCAATTGAGCTGATCAAGTTTGGTACCGACATGTGCTGGTTATCACTATGCATGCACACTATCTGCTTCCACAGATCCAATTTGTAAGGTTATTTTGATCTTCAGAATTTTTTCGTTTAATTATCTCCAGGAGGAGTAATTGGTTGTTGCGACATAAATTTGGCTGGTATTAGAATTCTTATACATAATTTGTGAGAGGCATACCAAATCTGGAATAGTGATGAACTTATATCTTAATAATCATGTCAGACTGATTCATTTGCAGAATCATTATTAATTTTTCACAGCTAGTTATTCAAATTCCAATCAATGGTGCAATCTCAGGGTCCTTTTTCTTTTAGGCTGATCAAGTCTTGTCTTTTCAATTGAGATGGTTTAATTAACTTTAGTAGGAGTAATTTGTTTGTTGGGGGCATAAATTAGGCTGGTGTTATGATGTTTAATTGTAATTGTTGAGAGGCATCGAATCTGATATAAGTCTTGCTGTACCATTCTAGAGGCATCACTTTTTTAGTTTGGTACTAGGAGTTATTTCTTTGAGCCTCAACAAAGCACCAATTTGTCAAGTGAAGAAAAAGCAAACAAAACAGTCCTACTTAACTACTAAAATCTGATTCTTAAAGACAAAGTTTGTTTGATACAGACTACTGGCTTGTTAATTTGTATAAGAGGACTGATCAGAAAACATTAATTTAGGAAATAGGAGTTCCTATTTAGCCTTTGCTACATTCAGTATGATTTATTGTTTTATAGCTTTTAGTCATTGCTTGCTTATTGATTCTTTAGATAACTTCGCTCGTTGACCAAATCCCTAGAAAGGAAAAATGACCAAAAAGCCCTTCTGGAAGAGTCCAACTTTATGCAGTATCTAAACCGCTCCTAACACAAAAGGGCATAACCTAACAGTACTCTGTGTGGTACCTATTGTACTGACCTGGAAGACTTGAGCACTTTATGCAAAATCTATTTACCATTCTTTCATTTTTTTTTTCTCAGGTAATCCATTGATAAATTATATCACACCTTCAGTAAGGCCCTTGCAGCTGACCTCTCTGGATTTCTGTCCTAACCATTTCATACCATGGCCATGGGGACCCGCCAGCTGGAATTACTTGTAAAAGAACGTTATCGGTCGGGCACTCTTACTATTAAAGATGCTCTTCAATTTTTTGATCACTTGCTGGCCGCTAAGAACCCGGCACCGTCCATCTATTCCTTTACCCAACTCTTTACAGCCTTAACTCGTATGAAGAACTCAAACAACCATTATGCAACTGTCTTTTCACTCTTCAACCGCTGGACCCAATCAAGAGGGGTCTCACCGTCACCCAATGTTTGCACCTATAGTGTCTTGATCAGCTACTGTATCCGAATTAATCAGTCGAGACTAGGCTTGGTTTTCTTGGGGCGGTTTATTAAGGGCGGCCAGAGAGCTGAACCTAGCATCTTCAATCCACTACTTAAGGGCCTTTGTTCTCAGAATAGGATTAGTGAGGCCGTAGCCATGGCATTCAATAAAATGCCAAAGCTGGGCTGCACACCTAATGTAATCTCCTACAGCACTGTTATTGATGGCCTTTGTAAAGAAGGCGCAGTTAGTAAGGCAATTAGTTTATTTGAGCGAATGATTTCAAATGGTATTGCGCCAAATGTAGTCACATACAGCTCACTGATTGATGGCCTTTGTAAAGAAGGCGCAATTAGTAAAGCATTTAGTTTGTTTGAGCGAATGCTTTCAGAGGGTATTGTGCCAAATGTAATCACATACAGCTCACTGATTAATGGCCTGTGCAAGGAAGGAGAAATTGAGAAGGCTGAGGAACTGCTGTCCTACATGGTTTCTCAAAGAATTAAACCTGATGTTGTGACCTATAATACTCTCGTGGATGGGTTGTGCAAGAAAGGGCTATTGGACAAAGCAGTGGAGATGCTTCAGGCCATGGTTTCTGAAAGACATGATCCCAATGTTGTGACTTATACTGCCATCATAGATGCACTTTGCAAAGAGGGAGAAACTGGAAACGCAGAAGAGTTGCTATGTAATATGATTTCTAGAGGTACAAATCCTAATGTCCGTACCTATAATACTCTTATAGATGGGCTCTGCAAGTTGGACAAATTAGATAAGGCAAAGGAATTACTAAATGAGATGGTTTCAAAGGGAATATTGCCTAACACCGTGACTTGCACTATAATTGTGGATGCACTTTGTAAGAAGGGGGAAACTGATAGGGCAGAAAAACTATTATATGATATGCTTGATCAAGGTGCCACACCTAATCTTGTCACATATAATAGTGTTATTAATGGATATTCTAAGCTAGGCTGTTGGAAAGAGGCGATTAGGGTTTTCAAGGATATGATTGATCGAGGCTTTTTGCCGAATGAGGTTACTTATGGTTCAATGATGGATTCTTTGTGCAAACAAGGACAAAGCAAGGAAGCTGAAAAATTGCTCGACTTAATGGTAAGGGGAGGTATAGAACCAGGTGTTGTATCATATCGATTTTTACTTCTTGGCTATGTAAATGATGGTAATATTGATGATGTGATGAATATCCTAGATAGAATGCAGCTCAATCATGTAGTGCCAGATCTCTCCACTTACACTTCCTTGTTGAAAGCATATGCTAAGAAGAGAAAAGTAGAGGAGGCTATGTTTGTGCTGAATAGAATGAAGCAAGAAGGGGTGAATCCTGATTTAGGTGCCTCTGCACCAGTATTAGAACTGCTTTTGAAAATGGGACGAGATGATGATGCGAGGGATCTCATGAACCAGACAATTAGTGAAATAAATGATTGAGGTGCTGAGTTTGGTTGAAGATAGCTTATTTGAATTTAGATAATCATTTTATGTACTCTGGGCATTTCACTACTCTATTAACTGAATATTCTGGCTTCTTTTTTTTCCTATTGTCGCTGTGCATTTCCTTTGCCTCATTTACCTTAAACCATAACACACATCAGAGCTCCTCTATTTCCTCCACTTACCTCTCTATGATGAAATTATGAGCTCCCTTTCCTTTCTCTTTTTCTTTTCTTTTTCTTTTGGTTATTCTTTTTTCCTTTCGGTTAAAACAATTATGAGATTTGAGATCCGACATGCTGCATCTCCAAAACCTCACTAGTTATTAAGCAGCAGTACTTAACTCTCTGGGTTTTGAGATTATTTGTCATGTTATGCACGAATTTGATTGATGTTTCATTATCAATGAAATGATACCAAGTAACCACATAAAAGAATTTCTGTTTTTGCACAAATTTGATTTTGCTTTTGCTTTTGCTTTGTGCTATGTGGACACCCATACCTTTCATCTTTAATTCCATTGCTTTTGCTTTGATGACTTGAAAATCCATTGCTAGGCCCGGTCTTTTTGTACAGCAACGTTATGATATATTTTATCATTAATTCCCTAAGATTTCGAGGGCTATTAATTTTATTATTATGAAATTATATAATATATGAGCTCAGGTTGATATAAATTTAACAAATAATGTTCGTTAGTTTGAAGAGTACGTTTTCTTTTTTAATGTTCGTTGGTTTTGAATTATTGGGATTTTAGTAGGCTTTACTGTAATAAATTTTAGTCACGTTTTTCCACTCTATCGCTGCATATGCAATGGGGCCGGGAGTAGAGAAGGAAATACGTGACACGCCGTGACGTGACGTGACAAACACGCTGTAATTTGGTCACGTGACGTGACGTGACGTGATCAATGTTTTTTTTTTCACGTGATGTGACGTGACGTGATCAAAATAGTGGCAGACGATCACGTCACGCGAATGGTCACGTCACGCGTAGTCACGCCGTGACTACACGTGACGTGATATGACGTGACATAAATTAGTCACACTGAACTTTTTTTATATTTTAATTTAAATTGTTGAAAAATTCAGAAAAAATATATCAAAAAATATGAAAATTATAAAATTTGTAAAATAAGTAAATAATGTTGCAAAAATTATCTAGTAAATAATATTCTAAAATTGTCAAATTTTTTGGATAAAAGATATTTAAGCCCGTTTCATTAAGAAACATAGTTTTTACAAACAGCCACAAAAGAAAAGTCTGAATATACTATGAATATACTACAGAAACATAGCCTAATAGTGCTAATAGGAATATGGACTACTAGAGTTTGTCCTCAATTATGCGTGTTTACGTGATTACACGTGACAGTACGTGATCACGTGACGTGACGTATAATTTTTGTTAAATACAGTCACGTCACGCGAATAGTCACGTCACGCAACACGTGAGTCACGTCACGTAATCGACACACGTGACGTGACGTGAACATGACGTTACGTGACGTGACTGATCACGCCGTAACAAATTTCCTTCTCTAGCCGGGAGTAGTAACTAGTAAGTTGTTTGCGCTGCTATCTTCTTTTGTTTGTCTTTATATTCAGAGATGGTGATTGTATTATATATATAATACTTGATAACACTTCTATAATACTTAATATTCTTTAGTCATTTACAACTTACATGAAAACTCGTTTAAGAATAAGAAGTAAAAAAGGTGAATAAATTAGACTTGAATACATATAGATTGTAATTTTATTTTATTAGCTAAACAAGAACCGAAAATAAAATTAAAGGTTAGTTGCAAATCAGAAAGAAATATTATATAATGCATTATAACTTTATTTAATTAAGTCCTTTATAGCTATTTAGTAATTGCGATTTTATTTATTGTTTGAATATAATTAGAATATTTTGTAAAAATTAATATTTATATCAATAAAGATATAGAAGTGAATTAATGAGACTGTACAATATAAAGATAAAATAGATGAGAGCTAGATATTTATAAATGTTTGAACAAACTAAACATATTTATGACATGATTTAAAATATAATGATATTAAGGAAAATAGTACGGGAAGATACGTTCAATAGATGTAAAACAGTAAAATGAAAAATCATCTGTTAATTGATTTCTATATATATATTTAGTTATTATGAGAAAGTTATGAAAAAAATACTTCCAGTAATCTGTTATTATTTTTCAGAATTTAATTTGTATATCTTTATGTTAGCTTTTTAATAGTTATTTATTACGTTCCATATCATTTCTCTTATATATGCTTTATCATATATACTTATATAAAGTACGAATATTATTTGTTTCTAGAATTATATCGATAAAATACAAAAAATTCGACGTGACGGAATATTACGTCCTTCCCATCTTAAAAAAAAAATTTCCTCAAAATTCAAATACTAAATTGTAATTACTTTTATACATTAAAAATATAACTAATTGTTGAGGTGTTACATTCTTCTTCCCTTCAAAAAGAATTTTGTCATCAAAATTCAAACATTATATTGAAATTACATTTACTAATTGTGACTAAACATTACAATAACAATCGATACCGATGATTCCCCACACTTGCTTAACACTGACTTCCTTAGGCAGTGGAGTAGCTCGAATCGGGGACTATGGAGATAAGGGTTGTCTGGATGAGGCTGAGATTTGGGCCCTGGTCTTCCCTGATGCATTTAGTATATTTATAAGATAGTTTATAATTTATTTTGTTTTGATAAATTTTATGACAATAAAAATAAACAAATAATATTATCATAATTGTCAATTGGAAATATGTCAAGCATTTCAATATTAATTTTCTCAAATATCTTAATCACTAAAGATATCTTTAAAATCATATATTTTAAATCTAGTTAATTAGAAAAATTCTAACAACTTATTAACTTAAGAGCAATCAACAAAAAAAAAAAATTCTTTAAATTATCGGGTATGGTTTGTGTATAAGTATCATTCTTATAAGAAGACAACACACAATAATCATTTAATCATATCATTTATATTGTGTGTAAGCATATTGTTTGTATGACTACAAAATTTCTGCATAATCATAGCATTTGTAGACTAAAAGATGATGATCTAATTGTTAGTACTTGACTAATAAGTAATAACACACATGCAGCTCAAGATCATGTCATTGGTATCTTCTCAGAATATCGGCCGACCCAAATGAAACACAATTTCTAGCTAGGTTTTATTTTTCCAACTTTTAATCTGTCATATATAATTTAAGAATGTCATGAGTTATTAATTTGAACCAAACCAATTTGTTTATGACCCAACTTGATCGCTTAGAGTACGTCAGATTTCAATTTAAATATTAATTAATATTATAGTCGAGTTGATTTTAAACCTCTTAATTTTATTTTTAAGATTTTTAGAAACTTTTAATTGGAATGCGAAACAACATTAACGTACGAACTTCGAATTTGAAAAATAATGCAATTAATCCTTCAATCGACAATGTTCTTTTTTCTTATTCAATAAACACAAATATTATATTCAGTTTTTCTGCCTTCTTAAAGGCCTGTTCGGCGTTTACTATTCACGTGGAAAAAAAAAATTCATTCTGAGTGAATTTTTTTTTTTTCAACGTGAACAGTAAAAATCAGTTCAAAAATTTTGTTTTCCGGTGCCCATTCCCCAGCCCACTATGCAGCCGAACAGACCCTAAGTAAGAAGTTTGGGTATATTTCTAGTGTGTCCATACAAACTTTTAAAATAGCTAATTTTCTCCACAAAAACTTAACATATTTTTTTTCTCTCTTTTTATTCATTTAACATATTGTTTAATTATTTAAAAAATTGAATATATAAACCAACCCTTTTATTTTCAATGGACGCTTTGTGATCATTTCTTTTCATTAAAAAATGTAGTTGATTTCAATGGACGCTCTGCTCCTTTTTTTACTGACTAATGAATTGCGTGTTTAATCTTTGAATGGCAGTTGCTGTGTTAGTTTGAGATTTTCAAGTAACTTCGAGGCTGAGATTTGGGCTCTGATAACTTTGCAAATTATAGTAGTGATATATCAAATTATTCATCTTCGAGTTCAAATTTTGTAGGTAGTCATAATTCGCCCCATAGTTTTACTAGAAGAGTCAGGATAACAATATATAGACAATTTTTCACTGAAATGACAATTTAAAGTTTCTAATTTTTCACGAATCGAGTAGTTGAATAGATTATATGTTAACAGTCAAGTGTATTTGGTCAAGTTTCAAAATTCCTGTTCATTAAAGCTCCTCAATAATTTACATCCTTCGATCTCGATCTTATTTTTTCTTAAAGATTATTTCCTTAATACTCAGGACTTGGCTATGTAAGGCTCTTTATTAGTTATTTTAGAGGGCAAATTGAATTAAGAAAAATAATTAGAACTTGATCAAATTATTATGTCCAATAATTGAAAAACTTATTGAACAATTTTTTTTTTTAAATGCACGCAATCAAATATCCAACCAAGTACACAGTGAAGGCTTTTCCCAGAATCCGAGCGACTCCAATTGAACTTATTACCAATCAAATTAAAATTTACTTACAGTCTCTACTAGTTAGGTATAGGATTCAGGGATTTGAATATGAAGTTTTCTTTCTCTGTTAATATTTTTTTTTATCAAATATGTTATTGGTGGCAAACTTTGCTGTTTTAACTTTAAAACAAAAAATTAAAAATTTACCTTTATTTCATTTCCGATAAAAGGATTAATAAAGAAGGGTTGTTTTTAAATTTAATTGGACCAAACTTCACCAAAGTAGCAGCACGCCAGCACAGTGTACTTGGTACCATATTCTAGAAGCAATTGTAAGGTAAATCTAGTTAATTAGAAAAATTCTAACAACTTATTAACTTAGGAACAATAAGCAAAAAAAAAAAAAAAATTCTTTAAATTATCTGGTATGATTTGTGTGTAAGCATCATTGACAGCACACAATAATCATTTAATCATAGAACTTATTGGCAATCAAATTAAAAATTTACCTTGTTGTTTCATTTCCGATAAAAGGAAGGGTTGCTTTTAAAATTGGACCAATATAGTAGCACACTGTACTTGGTACTTCTTCTCCCCCACTGAACAAAATTAGTCCCAGCGCGGCAACGCCCCACTCTCCTCTAAACTCCTGTCTTCCTCTCCTCTACTCTCGGCTCACCTCCTTTCTCAACTCTCTCTTGCACTCCAACTGCTTGTCGAAATGCTCCTGACAAGTTTTGTCTCTCCAAGCAGCTGGAATCACTTGTAAAAGAAAGCTGTTGGTCGGGCACTCTTGGATTTATCAACCGCCTGTTGGCCGCAAGAACCTGGCAGCGTCCGTCTTCTAGAAGCAATTGTAAGGTAAACACCGGTCTGCCACCTGAATGAACCATCTCCAAATTGGAGTTGTGACCATTTCAAATACACGGCCATGGGGATTCGCCAAATTATTTAGGCCACAAATTTAGCACCTTGCTACATTATTGTGACTTCTTCTTTTTATTTTCTCAAGGTCTGTGTCCTGTATTCGGTACTGAACATGAACAATTTGGGGTCCTCTGGGCGTGCACGTTATGTGCTTGATAAAATGTCCCAAAGATACATTACAGTATGGATTCGATTTTTTGTACCTTTCTGTTGAGAAGTATCATTTAGATATCATTTCCCAAATGGATAAATAACACATGAAACCAATTAATTCCAGTTGTGAAGGAAATAGGGGTTTAGGTTATGAGCCACAACATGACAACAACCAATTTAGTAAGGTTGAATAAAAAAGAATAAGAGAATGAGATAACACTAAGAGTACCATTCTGAGGGATACATCTTATTTATTTGAATATTTACTAGTTTATGAGCTAATTAGGGTTTTGATAGTTCTTAGGATTTGTGCAGGTTACGTCACAGCTTCTAAACTTAGTTTGATGGTTACAAGCATAATGGTGACATAATATTTTGATGAAGCATGTAAAGGGATTCATTATTTAATAAATATTCTCTTAACAAAATTTTCTTTTTGAGCAGGTTCATGTTCAGTTCCAATCAAGGTCTCCAATCTCAGATTCTTTAGCTATTGAGCTGATCAAGTTTGGTACTGGCATGTGCTGGTTACCACTGTGCATGCACACTATCTGCTGCCACAGATCCAATTTGTAAGGTTAATTTTGATCATTAGATTTCTATCTTTTAATTATCTCCAGCAGGAGTAATTGGTTTGTTGGGACATAAATTGGCTGGTTATATAATTCTTATTCGTAATTTGTGAGAGGCATTGACTCTGGTATTTGTCCAGTCATACCAAACCTGTATGCCTCACCTATTGTAAATTTGGCAAAAAGCAATTGTAAGGTCTATTTTGAACCTCTCTGGTTAGTATTTTTTTTATACTCTTCTTAAAGAATAAAGAGTAATTAGTTTGTTGGGGCCATAAATTAGGCTGGTGTTCCAATGTTTATTTGTAATTATGAGAAGCATCAACTCTCTTATTGGTCAAGCTGTATTGTTTCTAGAGGCCTGAGCTTCTTAGTATGGTATTAGGAATTATAGTTTAGATCCTAAATTGTATCCAGTAGCTAATTGTAGCCTAATATCATGGTAGCTGATCTGATTGAAATCATGCTTGCCAATACTAGGTTGTAAAATTAAAAAGCGTCTTCAATAGTGAGGACGTCTTCAGTACCGATCTTGCACCTGAATGAACCATCCCCAACTGGAGTTGTGACCATTTCAAATACATGGCCATGGGGATTCGCCAATTGGAGCTGGCTGTAAAAGAATGCTGTCGGTCGGGCACTCTTACTATTAAAGATGCTCTTCAATTTTTTGATCGCTTGCTGGCTTCTAAGAGCCCGGTACCATCCATCAATTCATTTAATCATCTGTTTCAGGCCTTAATTCGCATGAAGAACTCAAACAACCATTATGCAGTTGTCTTTTCACTCTTTAACCGCTTGACCCAATCTAGAAGGGTCTCACCGTCACCCAATGTCGTTACCTATACTATGTTGATTGAGTACTGTACTCGAATGAATCGTCCTGGACTTGGGTTGATTTTCTTTGGACGGTTCATTAGGGAGGGCCAGAGAGGTGATGCTTACTTGTTCAATTCGCTACTCAAGGGCCTCTGTTCTGAGAATTGGATTAGTGAGGCCGTAGCCATGGTGTTGAACAAAATGCCTAAGCTGGGCTGCAGACCTGACGTGATCTCCTACAGCATTGTTATTGATGGCCTTCGTAAAGAAGGTGAAGTGAGTAAAGCATTTGGTTTGTTTGAGCAAATGCTTTCAGAGGGTATTGCGCCAAATGTATTTACGTATAACTCACTGATTGACGGCCTTTGTAAAGAAGGTGCAATTAGTAAAGCATTTAGTTTCTTTGAGCGAATGCTTTCAGAGGGTATCGCACCAAATGTAGTCACATACAACTCGCTGATTAATGGCCTGTGCAAGGAAGGAGAAACTGAGAAGGCTGAGGAACTGCTGTCCTACATGCTTTCTAAAGGACTTCGACCTGATGTTGTGACCTATAATACTCTCGTGGATGGGTTGTGCAAGAAAGGGCAATTGGGCAAAGCTGTGGAAATGTTCCAGTCCATGGTTTCTAATGGACATGATCCCAATGTTGTGACTTATAGTGCCATCATAAATGCACTTTGCAAGGAGGGGGAAACTGAAAACGCAAAAGAGTTGCTTTGTAATATGATTTCTAGAGGTACAAATCCTAATGTTCATACCTATAATACTCTTATAGATGGGCTCTGCAAGTTGGACAAATTAGATAAGGCAAAGGAATTACTGAATGAGATGGTTTCAAAGGGATTATTGCCTGACACTGTGACTTGCACTATAATTGTGGATGCACTTTGCAAGAGGGGGGGACCCGACAGGGCAGAAAAACTACTATATGATATGCTTGATCAAGGTGCCACACCTAATCTTATCACATATACTAGTGTTATACATGGATATTCTAAGCTAGGCTGTTGGAAAGAGTCGATTAGAGTTTTCAAGAATATGATTGATCGAGGCATTTTGCCAAATGAGGTTACATACAGATCAATGATGGATTCTTTGTGCAAACAAGGACAAAGCAAGGAAGCTGAAAAATTGCTCGACTTAATGGTAAGTGGAGGTATAGAACCAGGTGTTGTATCATATCGATTTTTACTTCTTGGCTATGTAAATGATGGTAATATTGATGATGTGATGAATATCCTAGAGAGAATGCAGTTCAATCATGTAGTGCCAGATCTCTCCACTTACACTTCCTTGTTGAAAGCATATGCTAAGAAGAGAAAAGTAGAGGAGGCTATGTGTGTGCTGAATAGAATGAAGCAAGAAGGGGTGAATCCCGATTTAGCTGCCTCTGCACCAGTATTAGAACTGCTTTTGAAAATGGGACGAGATGATGATGCGAGGGATCTCATGGACCAGACAATTAGTGAGACAAATGATTGAGGTGCTGAGTTTGGTTGAAGATAGCTTATTTGAATTTAGATAATCATTTTATGTACTCTGGGCATTTCACTACTCTATTTACTCAATATTCTGGCTTTTTTTTTTCCTATTGCCGCTGTGCATTTCCTTTGCCTCATTTACCTTAACCATAACACGCATCAGAGCTCCTCTATTTCCTCCACTTTCCTCTCTATGATGAAATTATGAGCTCCCTTTCCTTTTTATTTTTATTTTTTTATTTTGGTTATTCTTTTTTCCTTTAGGTTAAAACAATTATGAGATTTGAGATCCGACATGCTGCATCTCCGAAACCCCACTAGTTATTAAGCAGCAGTACTTAACTCTCTGGGTTTTGAGATTATTTGTCATGTTATGCACAAATTTGATTGATGTTTCATTATCAATGAAATGATACCAAGTAACCACATAAAAGAATTTCTGTTGTTGCACAAATTTGATTTTGCTTTTGCTTTGTGCTATGTGGACACCCATACCTTTCATCTTTAATTCCATTGCTTTTGCTTTGATGATTTGAAAATCCATTGCTAGGCCCGGTCTTTTTGTACAGCAACGTTATGATATATTTTATCATTAATTCCCTAAGATTTCGAGGGCTATTAATTTTATTATTATGAAATTATATAATATATGAGCTCAGGTTGATATAAATTTAACAAATAATGTTCGTTAGTTTGAAGAGTACGTTTTCTTTTTTAATGTTCGTTGGTTTTGAATTATTGGGATTTTAGTAGGCTTTACTGTAATAAATTTGTACATAGAATTTTTTCTCAAAATAAATTTGAGAGATAAGTTTTGAAAAATATATACTTGATGATACGCAATATAAATAAACTATATATGGTGTCACTGTTAACATATAATCTATTAAACTACTAGACTCATAAAAAAAATAGAAACTTCAAATCGCCATTTCAGCGGAATTAAGAAGGGTGCTATTTTTTATTATTTCAAATAGAAAATTAAGTGATATTTTTCAAACCTACGGCATAAAAATTAAGCCTTTTGAAATTATTTTGTTATGCTATGCGAGGGGTTGGTTGATGTTTAATGAACATATAGCAATAGTAACCATTATAAGTTACAAAATTTCTCATAACAAACATTGCCATATATATGCAACACACTTGCACACATATATAACAAGCAATTTTAAGAAAAATACTGAGTGATCTCAATTGATCCTAGGAAAAATTGATGCTTAGGCAGCTTACCAGCCGCGGCCTTTTCTTCCTCTACAAGTGCTGTACGCAGCAGCAATACGTAGATTCTACATATAAATTAAGTTAAATTCAACTCAATTCAAGAGGAATATCCGCAAGATTTTCATTCTATTTTGTGCATTGGGAAGGTCCACATATATCCTACATATAAAAAACAAAACAAAATTGAAATATACAAAGAAGACATGTAGCGAGTCAGTGTAAATAGCCTTACTGAGTTATGCATGAAGTGATACACAAAATGGCTCTCTGTTGTGTTTTCCCTCTTTACCCATTTACCTTTGAATATGACTCGCTGCACACAATGGCCATAATTTTTAAGTTCCTGTTGAAAAATTCGATAAAAGCAGAAACAAGATCAAGATCAGCCACGTCATTTACATGATATGATATGGGGACGATGTAGATCAAGCCACAGCTTAGAGGACTTCCCATCCTTGGGAAGAAATAAATTTATTGGCATTTGTGATCATGACTGTATAAATATATATATATATATATATATATATATATATATATTTTTTAAAGAAAGTTGAGAATCGAGTTTATTTTTAATATAAAACGATGTTATTAGAAACAAATCGGACATTAATTTGATAAAGTTTCATATCAACGGTTTATTAGTCATATCGGTAGATTAATTGTTTCAACCGCTTGAAATCAGTTATTACTTATAACTCAAAAGCTCAACATGTTATTTACTTTTGTGTTTAAAACCCTTCTAACAAGGAATAATGTCACATTTTACTGAATAAATTAACCTTCTATGTATTGGGTTCATATTTAATTAGTTGTCAAAATGAAGATTTTGTTTTGCTAAAGTTAAGAGTAGTATATGTGGCATGTTTAATTCTCATTTACATATTTAGTTTGCCGATATTTTGAGTAGATACGTACCAATACAAATATTGTATTATAATCTAATGGGACATGATCTTGAACTTCATATTTTGTTATACTAATTGAGTACGTACTACTAACAATTAGATCATCAACTTTTGAGTCTAAAATTAAATAATTATGCAGAAATATTATTTAGGTGATGAAGAATATAAATGATATGATTAAATAATTATCATCATGTGTTGTCTTATTATAAAAATGATTCTTACACATAAATCATATGTATTATATAATTTAATGAATAACTTCTTTTGTTTTATCGTTTTGAAGTTTATAAGTTGCTATAAGTTTCTAATTAATTAGATTTAAAATATATGATATTTAAAGATGTTTTAGTGATTGAGATATTTGAGAAAATCTCTATATGACATTTTCTCTTCCAATTGACAAATATGTAATGGCAAATATTAAAGTGGTACATTAATCCATTAAGTTAAATTAAAGTATTTTTAGTATTAATTAAGTTCCTAATATTTTGTAGGTAAATTCTTAAGTCTATTGTATTGCAATGAAACATGACAAATATTAAATCGTTTCTTTACTTTGTTTAAGGTTTAGGTTAATGTTAGAAAGCTACCAATTATTAATAATTAATGTTAGGTTTTTACTCATACCTAGTTTGAATACTAATTATGGTTTTTTACTTAAGTTTTTTTAAAAGATAAAAAATAGTTAATAAATCTTTTCACATAAATCATGGTGTACTTGTACCCAAAGAGGTCTTTTTTTTTTCCATTTTAATGTTTGTTTAAATTTTTCAGGATAAAAGACAGAAAAAAAAAATCTTTGCTACATTTATTGTAGTTTTTTCACTACTGCCAATACTTCTATTAATGGTCGTCAACGAAATGAAAAATAATTATTTCCTCAACATGGAAACTCATATCTCCGTGATTCTTAACTAGGCATGATTTGCTGAAAACAGTCTCTAGCATAGTTGTGATTCTCGTTCCCAAAACGTCCAACGGTTTGATCAAGAAGATGGATGGCATATCCATATGTCTGTTGGATGTTATTTTGTTGTGTCCAACAACAACAATGATTTGGGAATTTGGGTCCACATCTATAGACGCAAATTGAAGATGAAGAATATAATTTTTAAGTTTTCTTTTATTTTTCATGGCCCATGTTTTCTGTAACTTGTTGAAAGTTTTTTTGTGACTTGTGTTAGATTTAAGTCTACATAATAATTTAGGTTTTTTTTTTAACACACAAACAATATTAGAAGAATTGATGAGGTTTTGACAATTCTAGATTTCTGTTTTACACAGGTTTATTTACATGTATACTTATTTCCTCAACTAAAATAAAAATAAAAATAAAAATAAAAAATAAAAGTGAGAATATATGCATAGCGATATCCATAACCGACCACATGCATACTTGTAGATGGCGCAATTTGATGCTGAAACGTTAAATTGATAATAAATAAAATCTTTCCAAGACATAAAAAGATGCATAATAATATACAACGACTACGATCAAAAAGTAACCATTTTGAGATCGTTAATTTCTTCAGAAATGTCCTTGTTGGTCCTCAATCAGAAAAGGGATCTTCGCTATCAAATCCATACCTAGTGCAAGGTGAACCCGTTTGAAATTTATTCCAAGAGAAAGAACTATGTGGCGCAATCACAAGGGTCGGACACGAAGCTTGACGCCATTTGAAACTTCAGAAGCCATGTCAGAACTATTCGTTTAAAATTAAAAAATAAACAAAGAAAAAAAAGAAGCCTATTGTTGCCGAATTCCGGCTTATTGAAAATAAAGCCCAAAATAGAGGAATGAGATGAATGAAGCCCAAAGAAGCAAAACACATCCCAAGAAGAAGAAACAACTCAGCATAAAAAACAAATTGTCGAGGTGATCAGAGTTATAAAAAAGAAAAGAAAAAAAAGGGTGAAGTTCTTGAACTAAATTGCTCCCAACGCCACACCGCCGCCTCATTCTCTTTCTTCCTCTACTCTCAGGCAGTCTCAGCTCACTTCCTCTCTCAAGTATCTCTTGCACTCCAGCTGTTTGTGAAAATGCTCCTGAGAAGTATTGTCGCTTGGAACAAGTACCCCTCTCTCTTTTCATTTTAACGCTGCCCAATCCCCCAATCCCCTCCTTGTACAATTACTTCATTGGATCTCTTCTTCCGACACCTTCCTCCTTACCACTCCTCTCTTCATTTTTGAATGCGGTGTAATACAACTCTCTTGCACGTCAACTGTTTGTGAAAATGCCCCTGAGCGATATTCTCGCTTCAAGCACCAGTTCCAAACAAGGACTCCATCTGTTCGTTTGCTATTGAGCTGATCGAGTTTGGTACCGGCGTGTGCTGGTCATCACTGGGCATGCACACTATCTACTGCAACAGTTTCAATTTGGTAAGGTTAATTTTAATCTTTTTAATTTCTGTGGTTAAATCATTATCTCTAGTAGGAATAACTGCTTTGGTGGGACATAAATTAATCTGGTATTAGAATGCTTATTTGTAATTTACTAATTTATGAGAGGCATCGACTCTAGTATTTGTCCAGTCATACCAAATATGGTTACCTCACCTTTTTAGTATGTTTTTAGTATGGTATAGTATTTATTTCGATCCTCAACATGGCATCAACTTGTAAATTGGAAAAAAAGAAAAAACAAAAGTCCCAAGTAACAACTAATTTCTGGTTCATAAAGTTGAAGTTTCTCTGATGCAAAACACTACAAGCTCAGTAATTACTAGTATAAGAGTATCGACCACGAACATTAATTAAGTAAATAGGGAGTTCTCTATTTAGCCTTTTGCTACATTTATATGATACTATGATTTATTATATATCAAGTTTTGAGTCTCGTGTTGCTCCTTAATTACTTGGATCACCTGCTCACTGACCAAATCTCTAACCTGAAAATTGACCGAAAAGCCCTTCGGGAAAAGCCCAACTTGACCTTCACTGCCCTCAACCAAGCCCATCTTAGTACAGATAAGATATACAAGGAACATGAAATTGTATAAAACACAGAAAAGGCATTTGGTAGTACCCAGCAGTACCTACCTCGAAAACTTCATCTATCGGTAGCTGATCTGATTGCAATTGTACCAACCTGGAAAGCATCACTATTAAGCACATCACGTACTGGACTGATGCCTAACTAGTTCTGTTACCTATAGCCTTTGTCATGTTATGCAAAATTTATTAACCATTCTTTCATTCATGTATTGATAAATTTATAGTTGAACAAGGGTGGCAGCCCATTTTCTGAGGCTACCAACAGCCTCTAGAGACCATTTCCAACACACGGCCATGGGGATTCGCCAATTGGAACTGGCTTTAAAAGAACATTGTCGGTCAGGCACCCTTGCTATGGAAGATGCTCTTCAATTTTTTGATTGCTTGCTGGATGCGAAGAATCCGGCACCGTCCATCTATTCCTTTAATAATCTCTTGACAGCCTTAACTCGTATGAAGAACTCCAACAACCATTATTCAACTATCTTTTCACTCTTTAACCGCTGGACCCAACCTAAAGCGGTCTCACCCTCACCCGATGTTTGCACCTATAGTGTCTTGATCAGCTACTGTATCCGAATGAATCGGCCGGCGTTTGGGTTGATTTTCTTGGGGCGGTTTATTAAGGGCGGGCAGAGAGCTGATGCTTTCATCTTCACTCCTATACTCCAGGGTCTTTGTTATGAGAATAAGAGCAGTGAGGCCGTAACCATGTTGCTCTATAAAATGCCTAAGCTGGACTGCACACCTAACTTGATCTCCTACAGCACTGTCATTCATGGCCTTTGTAAAGAAGGCGCAATTAGTAAAGCATTTAGTTTGTTTGAGAAAATGCTTTCGGCGGGTATTGTGCCAAATGTAGTGACATACACCTCACTGATTGACGGTCTTTGTAAAGAAGGCGCAATTAGTAAAGCATTTAGTTTGTTTGAGCAAATGCTTTCAGAGAGTATTGCGCCAAATGTAGTGACATACAACTCAATGATTGATGGCCTTTGCAAAAAAGGCGAAATTAGTAAAGCATTTAGTTTGTTTGAGCGAATGCTTTCAGTGGGTATTGCGCCAGATGTAATCACATACAGCTCACTGATTAATGGCCTGTGCAAGGAAGGAGATACTGAGAAGGCAGAGGAACTGTTGTCCTACATGGTTTCTCGAGGACTTCAACCTAATGTTGTGACCTATACTACTCTCGTGGATGGGTTGTGCAAGAAAGGGCAATTGGACAAGGCAGTGGAAATGCTTCAGTCCATGGTTTCTCAAGGACATGATCCCGATGTTGTGACTTATAATACTATCATTGATGCACTTTGCAAGGAGGGAGAAACTGGAAACGCAGAAGAGTTGCTATGTAATATGATTTCTAGAGGTACAAATCCTAATGTTCGTACCTATAATACTCTTATAGATGGGCTCTGCAAGTTGGACAAATTAGATAAGGCAAAGGAATTACTAAATGAGATGGTTTCAAAGGGAATATTGCCTGACACCGTGACATGCAATATAATTGTGGATTCACTTTGCAAGAGGGGGGAAACTGACAAGGCAGAGAAACTACTGTATGATATGATTGATAAAGGTGTCACACCAAATCTCATCACATATACTAGTGTTATAAATGGGTATTCTAAACTAGGATGTTGGAAAGGGTCAATTAGAGTTTTCAAGGCTATGATTGATCAAGGTATTTTGCCGGATGAGGTTACTTATGGTTCAATGATGGATTCTTTGTGTAAACAAGGACAAAGCAAGGAAGCTGAAAAATTGCTCGACTTAATGGTAAGGGGAGGTATAGAACCAGGTGTTGTATCATATCGATTTTTACTTGTTGGCTATGTAAATGATGGTAATATTGATGATGTGATGAATATCTTAGATAGAATGCAGCTCAATCATGTAGTGCCAGATCTCTCCTCTTACACTTCCTTGTTGAAAGCATATGCTAAGAAGAGAAAAGTAGAGGAGGCTATGTGTGTGCTGAATAGAATGAAGCAAGAAGGGGTGAATCCAGATTTAGTTGCCTCTGCACCTGTATTAGAACTGCTTTTGAAAATGGGACGAGATGATGATGCGAGGGATCTCATGAACCAAACAATTAGTGAGACAAATGATTGAGGTGCTGAGTTTGGTTGAAGATAGCTTATTTGAATTTAGATAATCATTTTATGTACTCTGGGCCTTTCACTACTCTATTAACTGAATATTCTGGCTTCTTTTTTTTTTTTCCTATTGTCGCTGTGCATTTCCTTTGCCTCATTTACCTTAACCATAACACACATCAGAGCTCCTCTATTTCCTCCACTTTCCTCTCTATGATGAAATTATCTATGAAATGATACCAGGTAACCACATAAAAGAATTTCTGTTTTTGCACAAATTTTATTGATGTTTAATTATATGTGAAATGAATCCAAGATCAAACGAATAAGATATCTTTTTAGAATTTGTTTAAAATAATTTCTTCTATCCATCCATTCAAGATCAGCACTTGCAACGCATGCCTGAACCTTAGCTGTCACGCCCCCAACTGGTTTAGCTAATGCAACTGGTACTTCCCTGTTTGCTTTATTTCTCAATTTTATTAAAAGTAAAATGTTTACAAAGAAAATTTATTTGACGAGTAAATTTAATGTAAGTTTGAAACTTAATTAGTTTCAAAGCTCATTTAATCATATTTAGACCACGAACTTAAATTCTTTTACCAATCTACGTCAAGTGACTAAATGGATGTCTGTCTAAAACTTCATTTTTATGTGTTTCATTTTGATTTTTTTTTTGCCATTTAACTTCATATTAAATAAATTCAAGAGTTTATAAATACAGAATATAAAATAAATAACTCGTGGAATATATTAATTTGAACTTTATGGATTAATTTATTATTTAAAACGGATTCGATAACATAAATTTATGTTAAAAAAATTGTCTTGATGAGATTAAACTTATAATAGTTTTACTCAAAATAAAAATAAAACACTACATTAAAAAACATTAAGGGTACGTTTGGATGCACTCTAGAATAGCGAGAATAGCTACTGTTGAGAATAGTATATTAAGAATAGCTAGAATAGCTACTGTTTAAGAATAGCGCTAACTCAAAGCTATTCGGAATAGCTAAAAAGTTGTTTGGATGCACACTTTGGAATAGAGTTTGGAGGGAATGAATAAAATAATATTTTTTGTGCAACTACCTTCTAATCTTTAATTATTATTTGTTGAAAATATTTGAAGCATCTTTTTAGCTAATTTAATACATCAACGTAATTAAAAATAGGAAATTCATCCAAGAGCAATTAAAAAATATTTAAAGCATCTTTTTATCCAATATGTATATTGTTGAAGATAAAAAAAAAATATTAAAAATATCTAACTCGTAATTAACCAAAAAAATAAAAAAAAATATTTTCAACAAATAGTTTAAAATTGGAAAGGAATAAAAAATTGGAAAGGAATAAAAAAATATTAAAAACATCTTTCCTTTTCTTCATCTCTCTTGTTTCAAGGCAGTTAATTGGAAAGGAATAAAAAATTGAAGAGTGCTCTTTCTCTCTCCTCACGCTGCACACTTTTTTGGGCTGAAATCGCTATTCCACCTTTTGGTGGGGTTAGGAGAACAGCACTGAATAGCGCTATTCCGAATAGCACTCAGTACGTTTGGATGCACTACTATTCAGAATAGTGTTACTATTCCGAAAACAGCCCTATTCTCCTGCATCCAAACATACCCTAAGGGTTCAAACAAGTGTTTGATTAATGTGAACAAAATTGTGGTGACAAAAAATCTGCATTTGGACCTGCTAATACTTATGGTAATTTAACTTTATTCCTTCATCTAGCATAAATCAACATATAAAATGAGACAAAGTTCGAGTATGAAGTTTTAGTTGTTGTATTATGTTGCTGTAGTCTTGTATTCTATTTGTGTTTGAGTTGGGCTAAGTTACGGGTACCATAGGTGGTACCAGTCAAACAATTGTATTACCTATTTTTGTTTTCATGATAATGGAAAATCGGTAGCATAGCTACTTCTTTCACAAAAAAAAAAGTTTTTAAACTTGTATACAATTAAGCCCCACAATTATATATTTCACATCCTTCAATCAAAGTTTTACAATTATTTCCTTTATATTTTGAAATTGGTTGAAATTGGTATTTTAATTAGTCAACTAATAATTGACATAATATCAAAATTGACAATTTTAACTAGTAATGGAAGGTTTAACATAGTGAAATCTTAATTAAAAATTTCAGTGGGCTAATTTGAATTAAAAAATCCAAGTAAAACTTAATAATAATTATATGCAATGATTGAAAAACTTTAATTGATAAAAAAAAAATAAGTGGACGCAATCAAATTTTTAACCAAGTACAATGAATAATAATTAATAAATAATAAATAGCCTAAAACGAAAAAAGATAAATGTTCTCCAGCGCAAATTAAAGTAAAGGTCTCGCACTCTCGCATCAGATTGGGTTTACTTGTTGCTTTCTAAGTACTAATATGTAAAATTTGTAAAGATGGCTGCTGGAGCAAGGAGCATTGTTGTAAAAAGCTTCAGTAAAGAGTGAGTAACAATCATGTGATGGAACTCACATCACATTGGCATTTTTTTTTTTTTTTTTTTTCAAATTTCTCACCTTTCCTTCAATTTCGTACTTGTTGATTCTTCTTTTGGGGAGGTCACATAATGACACATACTTCTTATTTTCCCTCTTCAGAATAATTTTTGTAGTTGTATCTTGAAGAAATTAGAAGTAAAAAAAAATAAAAAACTTTTAGTATCAAGAAAATAGTTTTGAATTTACATAAATGAAAGCATGAATCATATATGATGTGTTTAACTTACTATTTGACCCCTCACAACATCTATTATAGTCAAGATGAAGTATTTCCGCATTTAATCGTTAGACATATATGATATAATTTTTCAATTTGGTTGTTGCACATTCAACATTCTTACAAAGAAAATTTATTTGACGAGTAAAGTTAACAAACTTGAAAAGTAAAGTTAATGTAAGTTTGAAACTTAATTTCAAAGCTCATTCAATCATATTTAAACCACTAACCCAAATTAATAGGTTTAATGTGTTTAACTTGTTCTTTTTATGATTTAACTTCATGTTAAATCTATTAATTTGAAATGAATGAATAAATTTATTATTCGAAACTGATTGGATAAATCATAACTTTATTAACAATTTATCTTAATTAGTTTAAACTCATTATAACTTTACTCAAAATAAAAATAAAATAATACATAAAAGAAATTAAGGATTGAAATAGATATTTGATTAATGTGAACAAAATTGTGATCAACCATAAATCAAAATATAAAATGAAATAAAGTCCGAGTTTAGAGGCAATCAAATTTTCGATCAAAGTAGTCAAAAACGAAAAAGATAATGGTCTCCTGCGCAAATCAAGGTAAGTTAAGACGCCAAATTGTGGAGCTGATCTGAGTTGTGAAAGAAAAAAAAGGTGAAGGTATCGCATCTTTGGCCCACTTGAATCCCACCGACCAGATTGGGTTTACAATCGAACGAAAGTATCACTCTCAGCGCCTCATTCTCCCGTCTTCCCACCTAAACCCCCACTCTCAGCTCACCTCCTCTCTCAACTCTCAACTCTCAGCTGTTGGTCGGTGAGAGTAGTTCATAACCTAAACCCACACTTTCAGCTCACCTCCTCTCTCAACTCTCTCTGGCACTTCAACTGTTTGTCAAAATGCTTCTGACAAGTTTTGTCGTTCCAAGCAGCCTGCTGGTCGGGCACCCTCAGTATTGAAGACGCTCTTTGATTTATCAACCGCCTGCTGGCCACAAGAAACTGGCACCCTCCATCTTCTAGAAGCAATTCTAAGGTAACCACTCATCCTCTGGGCGTGCACGTTATCTGCTTGATAAAATGTCCCAAAGAGACATTACACTATGGATTCAATTTTTTTAACCTTTCTGTTGGGAAGTACCATTTAGATTTCATTTCCCAAACGGATAAATACACATAAAACCAATTAATTGCAGTTGTGAATCTGGATTTATTTTAAGAAGGAAATAGGAATTTAGGTCATGAACCACAACAACCAGTTTAGTAAGGTTGAATACAAAAATATAAGAGAATAAGAGAAAACTAAGAGTACCATTCTGAGGGATACATCTACAATTGTATTTATGAGTTATTAGGGTTCTGATAGTTCTTAGGATCTGTGTAGGTTACCTCACAGCATCTACACATAGTTTGAATGTTACAAGCATAATGGTGACATTATATTTTAATGAATCAAGTAAAGGCAATTTATTATTAGATCAAATATTCGCTTAAGAAAAATTTCTTTATGAGCAGTTTACAATACCAGTTCCAGTCAAGCACTTAATTCTCAGGTTCTTTTGAGCTGATCAAGTTTGTACCGGCATGTACTGGTCATCACTGTGCATGCACACTATCTGCTGCCACAGATCCAATTTGTAAGGTTAATTTTGATCTTTAGATTTCTTTCGTTTAATTATCTCCAGGAGGAGTAATTAGTTTGTTGGGACATAAATTAGGCTGGTATTAGAATTCTTATTTGTACCAAATCTGGATACCTCACCTTTTATAGGATGGTGTAGGAATTATTTCTAGTATCCTCAACATAGCACCAACATGTAAATTGGAAAAAAAAAACACAAAAATACCTAAGCTAAGTAATTACTGGTATAAGAGTATTGAGCTCAACCATTAATTAAGTTAATAGGTACTTCTCTATTTAGCCTTTTGCTACATTTAGTATGATACTGTGATTTATTATTTTTCAAGTTTTGAGTCTCGTGTTGCTTCTTGATTCCTTACCTGCTCACTGACCAAATCCCTAACCAGAAAAATAATCAAAATGCCCTTCCAGAAGAGCCCAACTTGACCTGGGTCTGGATCCCCTGAAGTAACCCAATGTTTGGGTTTTGGACCGTCCTATTCGAATCCATCGCTCAGAATTGTCTCGGGATGTGTGCGCTCCACTTGAGATGGATTGTCGCGGATTCAAATCGGACGGCTCCGATCCGAAACCCAAACATTGAATTACTTCAGTGGATCTGAATTCACTTGACCTTCAGTGCCCTCAACCAAGCCCATCTTAGTACATATAAGAATTACAAGGAACATGAAATTGTATAACACAGTAAAGGCATTTGGTAGTACCCAGCAGTACCTACCTCAAAAACTTCATCTATCGGTAGCTGATCTGATTTCAAGTTGTACCAACCTGGAAAGCATCACTATTAAGCAAAGGTGCACATCACGTACTGGACTGATGCCTAACTATTATTGTTCTGTTACTTGTAGCCTTTGTCATGTTATGCAAAATTTATTAATCATTCTTTCATTTATGTTTTGTAGGGAATGTATTGATGAATTTTTAGGACACTACTATAGTTGAACAAGGGGGGTCACACCGCATTTTGTGAGGCTACCAACAGAATCAACTGAACCATCAACAAGGGGAGTTGTGACCAATTCCAACACTTGCTAATGGGGACCCGTCAGCTGGAATCACTTGTAAAAGAATGTTGTCGCTCGGGAACCCTTACTATTAAAGATGCTCTTCAATTTTTTGATCGCTTGTTGGCCACTAAGAACCCGACTCCGTCCATCTATTCCTTTAATCATCTCTTTACAGCCTTAACTCGTATGAAGAATTCCAACAACCATTATGCAACTTTATTCTCACTCTTTAACCGCTGGACCCAACCTAAAGGGGTCTCACCCTCACCCGATGTTTGCACCTATTGTATCTTGATTGCCTACTGTATCCGATTGAATCGGCCGAAACTAGGCTTGGTTTTCTTAGGGCGGTTTATTAAGGGAGGGCAGAGAGGTGATGCTAGGATCTTCAATCCACTACTTAAGGGCCTTTGTTATGAGAATAGGATTAGTGAGGCCGTAGCCATGGTGTTGAACAAAATGCCTAAGGTGGGATTCACACCAAACTTGATCTCCTACAACACTATTATTGATGGCTTTTGTAAAGAAGGTGAAGTGAGTAATGCATTTAGTATGTTTGACCGAATGCTCTCAAAGGGTATTACACCAGATGTATTTACGTACAACTCACTGATTGATGGCCTTTGTAAAGAAGGCGCAATTAGTAAAGCATTTAGTTTGTTTGAGCGAATGCTTTCGGAGGGTATTGCGCCAGATGTAATCACATACAACTCACTGATTGACGGCCTTTGTAAAGAAGGCGCAGTTAGTAAGGCAATTAGTTTGTTTGAGCGACTGCTTTCGGAGGAGGGTATTGTGCCAGATGTCTTCACATACAACTCACTGATTAATGGCCTGTGCAAGGAAGGAGATACTGAGAAGGCAGAGGAAATGTTGTCCTACATGGTTTCTCAAGGACTTCGACCTGATGTTGTGACTTATACTACTCTTGTGGATGGATTGTGCAAGAAAGGGCTATTGGACAAGGCAGTGGAATTACTTCAGTCCATGGTTTCTAAAAAACATGATCCCAATGTTGTGACTTATACTACCATCATAGATGCACTTTGCAAGGAGGGGGAAAGTGAAAACGCAGTAGAGTTGCTACGTAATATGATTTCTAGAGGTACAAATCCTGATGTTCGTACCTATAATACTCTTATAGATGGGCTCTGCAAAATGAACAAAGTAGAGAAGGCAAAGAAGGTGCTGAATGAGATGGTTTCAAAGGGAATATTGCCTAACACCGTGACTTGCAATATAATTGTGGATGCAGTTTGCAAGAGGGGGGAACCTGACAGGGCAGAGAAACTTTTGGATGATATGCTTGATAAAGGTACCGCACCTGATCTTATCACATATACTAGTGTTATACATGGATATTCTAAGCTAGGTTGTTGGAAAGAGTCAATTAGGGTCTTCAAGGATATGATTGATCGAGGCTTTTTGCCGGATGAGGTTACTTATCGATCAATGATGGATTCTTTGTGCAAACAAGGACAAAGTAAGGAAGCTGAAAAGTTACTCGACGTAATGGTAAGGGGAGGTATAAAACCAGGTGTTGTATCATATCGATTTTTACTTCTAGGCTATGCAAATGATGGCAATATTGATGATGTGATGAATATCCTAGATAGAATGCATCTCAATCATGTAGCTCCAGATCTCTCGACTTACACTTCCTTGATTAGAGCATATGCTACAAAGAAAAAGGTAGATGATGCTATCTGTGTGCTGAACAGAATGAAGCAAGAAGGGGTGAAACCTGATTTAGCTTCCTATGCTCCCATATTAGAACTTCTTTTCAAAATGGGACGTGATGATGATGCAAGAGATCTCATGAAGGAGACAAGTGGCAAGACAAATGACTGATGTGCTAAATCGGGTCCAAGATGGCTTCTTGGAGTGTAGATAATCAATTAATTTACTTTGGGCAGCTCCTTGCGTTATTAACTTTAAAGTTTTTGTACTGCTTTGCTTATTTTTTTGTCATCAATTAATCTCTCCACGAGTGTACAAATTTATCCAAAAGAAAAAAAAAAATCCAAATTTTCATTAGACTTGTAATGAAATTTTCATCAAAACTCAACTTTTCTTTGAAATTAAAAAGAGGTGTTTGCCAAGTTGTTAAATTATATACTTTGTGTAAATATTTCCATGGTCATGCTAATGGTTATTTAATTAAGGATTGAAATAGCTATTTGATTAATGGGAACAAAAAGGTGATGACAAAAACTCAGCATCCGAACTTGATAATAGTTGTCACAAATCAACTTTATTTCATTCATCGTAAATCAAAATATAAAATAAAAATAAAGTGTGATTTTGAACTTCTAGTTGTTATATTTAGTCATGTTTCAGTGTTCATTTTAAGCCTCTCAATTATTTTACATCATTTAATCTCGGTCTTAACTTAATTCTTAAATATTATTTCCTTAATATTCAGACCTTAATTCAAATTGGTGTTTCAATTAATCAAATTTGATGACTTTTAGCAAATAATGTAAGGTTTTACATAATCAAGTCTTAATTAATAATGTCAGAGGACAAATTGAATTAGCAAAAACAATTAGAACTTGATAAAATTATTATGTCCAATATTTGAAAATTTTGATTGAACAAATACTTTTATAAAATGAACACAATCAAATATCCGATCAAATACAATAATAAGCAGCAAAAAAAAAATGGAAAACGATTAAATTATTATTGGCTAAGATTTTTCTTAGAATCCCATTGACTCCAATTGAACCTATTGTTGCTAGGGGTGAAAACGGAGCGAATACGGAGTGGATAGTGGTAAAACCATATCTATATCTCTTTTTAATTTTTTGGATACGAATACGGATCGGATATCAGCTGAATACAGATACGGATATGGATCAGATTGAATATTTATTAAAATAAAATTAAAAAATATCAAAGTTCATAATATTTATCTAATTTTAATGATAAATAACAATATTTTTTCATAATATATATTAAAATATATGATATATATCTACTATTCGAATATGAATAATTGAAACGTAAAAACCATATCAGTATCCATATCCACACGAATATATTTGAATACAAGTTACTTGATGTACTTTGCTGGTTATCATGTACCTTGAATTTTAATGGTACATTCGTGTTTATTATATATGTACTCTGCTGGTTATTATTTTTTTCTTCCTATTTTTAGTTAGAGAAAATATTATTATCATTAGATGAAAGTCGAACTTGTAAAACTTAAAAGTACCTTTCATCACTATAGTGTGACAGCTTATATTAAACAGCATAAAGTGACTGATTTATATTAAACAACTTCTTTTTTTTAATTCTTTTATGCATTCAGGCACTTGGAGACATTGTAGAAAGCATAACTGGGGCAATATTGATTGACACGAAATTCAATATAAGTATGAGAAATTGTTGAATCTTTGTTATTTGTATATGTGACACCTGAAAGGAAAAGTTGCTTTCCATTTGTTGAAGGATCTTGAGATAATGATTTTCAGTCCCAAATTAAAATAGCCTGTTATATTCCAGCATGAGACCTAATAGTAGAATATTGCAATGTGACCCAAAAATTAATTAACATCACTCAACATACAATTACGGTGAAATCTAGTCGAAATTTGACTTACCGAAAGCAAGCACCAATTTAGGATTAACAAGTACTAGATTTATTTATTCTTTTATAAATGACAGAAATTACAAGGGTCATGCCCTCCAGATATGACACCCAAGTGAAGAAGCCATATCGCATTACAAAAAAATTGATGGCTTTTGTTGACTTCGTTGACATTCGCTTGGGTTTGTATGATTAGTGGCTGAATCATGTTTGAGCCCTCAAACCACTTGTTGTAATTGTATGATCTAGTATTCTCTTAAGATGGACAAATTATTTGCAATAAAAGTAGTGACTACAGTGCCAACCTTGAACTAAAATACACAATCATTTATAATTTGATTCCATTTTTTTTAACAGTGACTAATTCACTGTTAGTGAATTTTTGTTTCAGGATAAAGGTAGTGGGATTAGAAGAAGAACAATTTGACTGGTATCTAGACCTTAGAAGACATGGTACAGTTAAGCACGCTAGTTTTCAAATCAATTTTGATCAACTCGTGATGTTCTTAATGGGTTTTGGAAACGTCAGGGATGTAGTTTCATATCTAAGAACAAAAAATGATGCTAAATGCTAATAAACTTGTTAACCATATTAAAATAGTGACTGTAAAATTGCCAGTTGTTTAAATTCATGTACAGATTGATGTACAGATATATTTATTGCTATTACTATGTAGATTAATGTTTATTGCATGCTTTCTATATGTATATCAATGTGTTTATGTTTATTTGATTCAACGGGAAGTGGGGAATGTAAAAGAGTACCGGATTGGTACGGGGAGGATTGTAGAATGATGGCATGCTGATATGATGCAATTTATGGTTATTATTTGCATGGGTATATTCATGCAAGTATTAGCTCATGGAAATAGTTAGGTTCGCTAGCCTGAAAATTAATCAGGCGGGTCTCATGTTTGTTGCCCTTGGAAATAACTAGGTGAGCCCCACCTTAACAAGCCTTGGAAATACTCAATGGATCCCAAGTTCACTACCCTTGGAAATAATCAAGTGAGTCTCACCTTAACTAGCCTTGGATATACCCAGTGAGTCCCAGGTTTGCTACCCCCTTGAAAATAATCAAGTGGGCCCCACATACGATGCTCTTGGAAATAATCCAAACAAGAGTCAGGTGTGAAACTATTTTCATGCGCCGTTGTGCCAAGGGTAGTCGCATGGAAAAAACCAGAAAATACGTATTTCTATTAAGGCTTATTACGACAGTAGTATTTCCAAACGTATCGCATGAAAATGACAATTTTAGAGCTTATTCCAAAGGTAAGCCCATGGAACAAGTCTTTTTTCTCTCCTTACTAAAAACGAAAATTCTAGTAGTGGCATCTGACAGAGTCTAGTCACAAAAGCTTCTTAAGAAAGGTATCTTTCTTTGTTTGCTTTCATGCCAATCTGCGGTTAAATCTTCAGGTGGTCAATTTTAAACATGGACTTTTTATTTTTATCAGGTGATAGGATCAGGTATATGCGCAAGTCAGTGCCTGATGAAGCTGATCAAAGGTAGCTCGCCTTATTATCAAATACAAATTATTAGGTAAGTATGAATGAGATTTAACTTGTTAGAAATTTCATAATAGAGCTACTTGACTTGTAATACTGATTTTTTCCTTGAATTTGATTTAGGAGTTTGTCAAGTGGGGCAAGAGGAGAGAGGCAGATGTCATTTTTGATTCGACTGAGAACAAATCTGAGGAGACAAGTAAAAGTGAGGATTTATTAAAGGGCTGTAAACGAGCTGGCTCGCGAGCTGACAAGCTGGCTAGCTGGATATGGCTGGATCTTGTTCTAACCAAGCTGAACCGAGTCAGACCGAGCTGGACCGAGCTGATACTTTTTTTTTTTTGACAAAACCGATCCTGATGCTTTTTTTTTTGACAAAACCGATCCTGATACTTTTTTTTTTTTTTTAATGTTGGTTCTGAAAAAAAAAAAAAGTATCAGGATCGGTTTTGTCAACAGAACCGATCCTGATACTTTTTTTTTTTTTAATATTGGTTCTGAAAAAGAAAAAAATCAGGATCGGTTTTGTTGAAAAAATCGATCCTGATACTTTTTTTTTTTTTTTTTTAATGTTGGTTCTGAAAAAAAAAAAAAGTATCAGGATCGGTTATGTAAACAAAACCGATCCTGATACATTTTTTTTTTTTATTTAATGTTGGTTCTGAAAAAAAAAAAAAGTATCAGGATCAGTTCTGTAAACCAAACCGATCCTGATACTTTTTTTTTTTTTTTAATGTTGGTTCTGAAAAAAAAAAAAAAAAAGTATCAGGATCGGTACTGTTGTAACAACCGATCCTGATTCTTTTTTTTTTCAGAACCAACATTAAAAAAAAGAAATTAGAATTGGTTGTTTGTTAGAACCGATTCTAATTGTTCATAAATTAGGATCGGTTTTCTTAAAAAAACCGATCCAGATAGATATTAGAATCGGTTGTTTCATATAACCGATACTATTAGGCCGATCCTGATTCCAGTTTTTCCACTAGTGGAGCTTTTTTGTCACCCCTAGTGAGGATTCAAAAGAACCTACTGCATGAAAAGTTCTCCATTGTCTTGGTTGAATGACCTACTGCTGCTGTTTCCTCACTAATCCGTAAAATTTTCCTTTGGAAATTAAGCCCTTAAATAAATATTACAGTGCATGAGTTGAATGACCTACTGCACTGCATTATTTTAGTTAGGATCATCTTGAGCATGATACAGATGCACACTTTGTGAGGTACTTGTTACAAAGCTGTGACATGTTCACATTTCCTTTTTTTTTTTTTGTGATCTCGTCTAATTTTTGGGTTTTGGTGTAAAATGACAGATTTTTGCCGTCTCTGGAACCAGTTATTGTATACTTCCCTGACAGCTCAAAGTGGTTATCAAAGGCAAATGCTCCATTTAGTGTTACTTGTAACAATAGAAGTGTTCGTGGACAGATTTTTTTTTTTTTTTATGGGTGATTCAATGTTTTGCTGCCACACTTCTGACCTGCTTTTTTGGTTGCTTTGCATTGTAGTCTACTTGTCTTTATTTATTTTTATTTTTAAAAAGAGGCAAAGCCCATTTCATTGATTGGAAAGTATAATTATAGGAACTACCAAATAGTATCTTAATTTGGGACTGCACATCTGATACTTGTCTTTATTTTGTATATGTGAGTCAGTTAAAACCCGTATTGTATTGTATTGTATTGTATCCAAATTCAATGTTGTTAGATGAGGCTATGTGTGTTATGAACATCAAGTACAATTGCTTGCAAGTTTTAATTGAAGTGAGATATCTCTAGCTAGCATTTCACTATTGAACATTTAACAATTTCTTGTAATTTTCATCAAAACTATAATGATATATGTTAAAGTTGAATGCATTTCCCTTACATGGTCAGTGCACATGTTTGCAATGCATATTGGCTTCATCCATTTCTATTGTCTATGAATTTATAGATGCTATTTTTCCTTTCCGTTAGTTACAGTCCTTTATATCCAGCCCAGCATACATGGCCGCTTGCAATTGCATCCCATTAAAAAAAGAATATTGTAGCCCAGCCCAGCTCATTTAAAAAAATTCATTGGGTTATAACTTATAATACAAATAATTAGTTTTGTCGGATGGAAACAAGCTAGAGACATGGCCGCTTTCAATTGCAAATATCTAATCTAGGTAATAACCAGCCCTACTTCTTTAGAATGCGCCGCCATTCCAATTTCTAATTAGATGGTTAGAAATTGGAAACTAGAAGTCGTCAGACTCATTTAGAGGATGTCAACCTGCATGCTCCCATTCTAATTTCTCAAGGACATGATTCTAATGTTGTGCTAGCGTGGCTTATAATACCATCATAGATGCACTATACAAGGAGGGAGAAACTTAATACCTTTTCAGTTCTTCTTGCATAGTGCATCTATGATGGTATTTTAGGTTGACAATTTACTTAGTACCAGAGGTGGTGCCTTAAGCCTTTGGGCATGAGGCAACAAGACGAATGAGAAATGAATTCATGGCGGCCTAATTGGGATGGGTTGAGGTCAAAGGGACGATTATTCTTGCATCCACTAAATCGCCTCTTTAACCAGAATGAAGGTTGAGTTGAGCACAGTTTCTTATTCATTTTTTGTATCACTTCATGCATAACTCAATAAGGCTATTCACACTGACTCGCTACATGTCTTCTTTGTATATTTCAATTTTTTTTTGTTTTTTGTTATATATGTAGGATATATGCCGATGCACAAAATAGAAAGAAAATCTTGCGGATATTTCTCTTGAATGAAAACGTTAATTCGAATTTTTATTATGAAGAGTTAACCAATGCCACTGAAGGGTATTCTGGGAGTGACTTGAAGGTACTACTTAACTCCTAACACGAACTGATTGCTACAATTTTCCCTTTTTTTTTTTTGTTCTTAACAAATTAAGGTTATTTTAGTCTAAGTCATCTAATCGGTATCGAGATTTGTGCAGATGGACTTAGATTTGACATCGGATGGATGGATGGATTTTAATCAGATATCCCTCCTCTCCCTCTTGAGTCTTTAAGTTGATGTAAAGGTGAAAATAAATAGACAAATCCCAGTAAATTCAAGTATTAATTAGAAAACATTATCACTTTGAATACTGGAGTGGAGTTTTCTAGTGGTTTCAACTTCTAAACATCCTTTATTTGAAAGAGCATTCAAACTTGTTTTCATGAAATCATCGACTTGCCTTTCCTGGAGTCAAATTACAAATTGTATATGTTGCTATCCAAATCCAAATCCAAATCATACAATTTGATCATATCATAAAGAGGAGGTGCAAGGAAGCTACTTTGTGAGTATGTTGATGATTGATTCTGCTACTTAATTTGTCGTTTCAATTTTGGTTATTAAATTAAAAAAAAAATGAGTCGATGCGGCTATGAGTGTGCTGAGGTAAGCACCGAAGAGGAATGGCATCCAAATCTTAAGGCATCCAGCTACTCAAGTGTGAACCAGTGCAAAATTCTGAAACATAAAACAACAAATTAAAAAGCAAATTAAAAATTTTATAAAAAAATGCACTTTGTACATACTTTGGAAATGTAAACCAGTGTAAAATTCATAAAGGTCAAGTCCTCCAAAGAAAAAACCCTAGCCCTCCAGAGCAAATTGAATCAGATTTTACCAGAATATGTCAAGGTCATAATTTATAAAGACTCTCCCCATTGTAAGCACAACATTACAACACAACATTTGTAATTACACAACATTTGTAATTACTAGCAATGACAACCAACCAAATTTACATACCAAAGCAATATTAAACAGCAAATACTAGCTGGTTCATTCCAAGCATAATCAAGTAAATAGAAAGCACACATTAAAACAAAATATAACTTAATTAGCAAACATATTCATTCCAATAAGGATGCAAAAGATACAAAAAGCATATTTTAAGTCAAAAGGCTAACAAAATGTTAAACAACAAAAGGTAACAACTAAAGTACTAATTCTCAGCAGAACAAATCAAATTGAACAAATATTTCACAAAGTCTCATTCTACTACAACTTGTAATAAAACGCTTCTGCAGTACTTACTAAGACATCCAGTGGCATTGCTTAGTTGGCAAATACCAACGCTTGGAGCCCTCTTTATTATGTAAACTTGTAGTTGTAGGGGATCACACCCAATCAACCCA
Source organism: Carex kokanica (assembly GCA_025461125.1). NCBI lineage: Eukaryota > Viridiplantae > Streptophyta > Magnoliopsida > Poales > Cyperaceae > Carex > Carex kokanica. The sequence continues at coordinate 85,064 of JAJGRX010000069.1, read as the reverse complement.
ATTTATAGAATATAAAATACAAGTGGGAAGGATGAGATACACTAACTGGTGAAATCAAATAATGGCTCAAAGATAATTTCACAGAGAATTAAACATCAACCAAATCCGTTTATAGAGTAATATGCAGCAGAGCAGTACAAGCCCTTCAGTTAATTAGAGAAGTGAAATGCCCAAAGTACATAAAATGATTATCCAAATTCAAATGAGCTATCTTCAACCAAACTCAGCACTTCAATCATTAGTCTTACTAATTGTCTGCTCCATGAGATTTCTCGCATCATCATCTCGTCCCATTTTCAAAAGCAGTTCTAAAACCGGTGCAAAGGCAGCTAAATCGGGTTTCACCCCTTCTTGCTTCATTCTGTTCAGCACACTCATAGCCGCATCGACTCATTTTTTTTTTAATTTAATAACCAAAATTGAAACGACAAATTAAGTAGCAGAATCAATCATCAACATACTCACAAAGTAGCTTCCTTGCACCTCCTCTTTATGATATGATCAAATTGTATGATTTGGATTTGGATTTGGATAGCAACATATACAATTTGTAATTTGACTCCAGGAAAGGCAAGTCGATGATTTCATGAAAACAAGTTTGAATGCTCTTTCAAATAAAGGATGTTTAGAAGTTGAAACCACTAGAAAACTCCACTCCAGTATTCAAAGTGATAATGTTTTCTAATTAATACTTGAATTTACTGGGATTTGTCTATTTATTTTCACCTTTACATCAACTTAAAGACTCAAGAGGGAGAGGAGGGATATCTGATTAAAATCCATCCATCCATCCGATGTCAAATCTAAGTCCATCTGCACAAATCTCGATACCGATTAGATGACTTAGACTAAAATAACCTTAATTTGTTAAGAACAAAAAAAAAAAAGGGAAAATTGTAGCAATCAGTTCGTGTTAGGAGTTAAGTAGTACCTTCAAGTCACTCCCAGAATACCCTTCAGTGGCATTGGTTAACTCTTCATAATAAAAATTCGAATTAACGTTTTCATTCAAGAGAAATATCCGCAAGATTTTCTTTCTATTTTGTGCATCGGCATATATCCTACATATATAACAAAAACAAAAACAAAAAAAAATTGAAATATACAAAGAAGACATGTAGCGAGTCAGTGTGCATAGCCTTATTGAGTTATGCATGAAGTGATACAAAAAATGAATAAGAAACTGTGCTCAACTCAACCTTCATTCTGGTCAAAGAGGCGATTTAGTGGATGCAAGAATAATCGTCCCTTTGACCTCAACCCATCCCAATTAGGCCGCCATGAATTCATTTCTCATTCGTCTTGTTGCCTCATGCCCAAAGGCTTAAGGCACCACCTCTGGTACTAAGTAAATTGTCAACCTAAAATACCATCATAGATGCACTATGCAAGAAGAACTGAAAAGGTATTAAGTTTCTCCCTCCTTGTATAGTGCATCCATGATGGTATTATAAGCCACGCTAGCACAACATTAGAATCATGTCCTTGAGAAATTAGAATGGGAGCATGCAGATTGACATCCTCTAAATGAGTCTGACGACTTCTAGTTTCCAATTTCTAACCATCTAACTTGCTACTAATTTTTCCCTCTTTGGAATATTTTTTTTAGTTGTATCTTGAAGAAATTAAAAAAAAAATGAAAACTTTTCAGTATGAAGACAATTGCTTTGGATTTACATAAATGAAAGCATGAATCATATGATGTGTTTAACTTACTATCTTACTATGTCAAGATGCGGTGTTTCCACGTTTAATCCTTGGATATTTATGATATAATTTTCCAATTTAGTTGTTGCACATTCAACATTCTTAACATAGTACTAAATCTACAATTATTTCACTTCTTCAATCAAAGTTTAAAATTTTTCTTGACAATTATTTCCTTTATATTTTGATATTGGTTCAAATTAATATTTAATTAGTTCACTAATAATTGACATAATATCAAAATTGACGACTTTAACCAGTAATGTAAGATTTTACATAGTGAATATTAATTAAAAATTCCAGTGTACTAATTTGAATTAAGAAAATGAAATAAAACTTAATAATAATTATGTGCAATGATTGAAAAACTTGATTGACAACAAAAATTAATAAGTGGACCCAATCAAATTTTCAACCAAGTACAATGAATAATAATATAGCCAAAATCAAAATAAAATAAATAAATAAATGTTCTCCAGCGCAAATCAAAGTAAAGGTTTAGGTCTCGCATCTTTGGCCCCTTGAATCCCACCGACCAGATTGGGTTGTTTTAAAATCGAACCAAAGTACCACTACTTCTACAGTTCTCCCCCACTCAATAAAATTACCCACAGCGCCACACCGCCACACCGCCGTCTCATTCTCTTCTTTCTTCCTCTACTCTCAGGCTCTCAGCTCACCTCCCCTCTCAACTCTCTCTTGCACTTGAACTCTGTTTGTCAAAATGCTCCTGACAAGTTTTGTTGCTCCAAGCGGCAGGAATCACTTGTAAAAGAAAGCTGTCGGTCGAGCACCCTCACTATTGAAGACGTTCTTTGATTTATCAACTGCTTGCTGAACGCAAGAAACTGTCACCCTCCATCTTCTAGAAGCAATTCTAAGGTAACCAATCATCTTGCACTTGAACATTTTGGGGTCCTCTGGCCGTGCACGTTAGCTGCTTGATAAATGTCCCAAAGACAAATTACACTATGGATTCAATTTTTTTAACCTCTCTGTTGGGAAGTGTCATTTAGATTTCATTTCCCAAATGGATAAATAACAAATAAACCAATTAATTGCAGTTGTGAAGCTGGATTTGTATAGGAAGGAAATAGGGGTTTAGGTTATGAACCACAACAACCAGTTTAGTAAGGTTGAATACAAAAGAATAAGAGAATGAGAGAACATTAAGAGTACCATTCGGAGGGATACATCTTATTTATTGAATATTTACTAGTTTATGAGCTAATTAGGGTTCTGATAGTTCTTAGGATTTGTGCAGGTAAACTTAGTTTGATGGTTACAAGCATAATGGTGACATGATATTTTGATTAATCATGTAAAGGCAATTTATTATTAGATGATTAGATCAATATTCTCTAAAGAAAAATTTCTTAATGAGCAGGTTACAATACCAGTTCCAATCAAGAACTTAATTCTCAGGTTGTTTTGAGCTGATCAGGTTGGTACCGGCACGTACTGGTCATCACTGTGCATGCACACCATCTGCTGCCACAGATCCAATTTGTAAGGATAATTTTGATCTTCAGATTTCTTTCGTTTAATTGTCTGCAGGAGTAATTGGTTTGTTGGGACATAAATTAGGCTGGTATTAGAATTCTTTATTTGTAATTTGTGAGAGGCAAACACAAAAAGATCCAAGTAATTACTAAAATCTGGTTAACAAAGTCGAAGTTTGTCTGATTTGGACCACTGTAAGCTCAGTAATTACTGCTATAAGAGTACCGAGCTGCAACAATAATTGAGTTAATAGGGGGTTCTCAATTTAGCCTTTAACTACATTTAGTCTGATACTATGATTTATTATTTTTTAAGTTTTGAGTCTCTTGTTGCTTCTTCATTCCTTACATGCTCACAGAAAAAATCCCTAACCAGAAAAATGATCAAAATGCCCTTCGAGAAGAGCCCAACTTGACGTTCACTGCCCTCAACCAAGCCCATCTTAGTATGGATAAAAAATACAACGAAAAAGACATCTGGTAGTAACCAACGGTAATGGTAGCTGATCTGATTGAAATTGTACCAATGGAAAACTTCATGTATTCGTGTTTGACTATTTGCATTGTACATCGCTATTAAGAAAAATTACAAGTATTGTTCTGGTTCCTATTAACTCAGCCATGTTATGCAAAATTATATTCACTGTTCTTTCATTTGTGTTTTGTAGGGAATGTATTGATTAATTTTTAGGACCCCATTATAGTTGAACTAGGAAGCAACCTATTTTCTGAGGCTACCAACAGCCTCAACTGAATCATCATCTAAGTGGAGTGTTGACCAATTGAAACACACGACCATGGGGATCGACCAACAGCCATGTCGCTCGGGTACCCTTACTATTAAAGATGCTCTTCAATTATTTGATCGCTTGCTGGCCGCTAAGAGCCCGGCACCATCAATCTATTCCTTTAATCAACTCTTTACAGCCTTAACTCGTATGAAGAACTCCAACGACCATTATGCAACTGTCTTTGCCCTCTTTAACCGCTTGACCCAACCTAAAAGGGTCTCAGCCTCGCCCAATATCTACACCTATTGTATCTTGATTTCCTACTGTATCCGAATGAATCGGCTGAGACTAGGCTTACTTTTCTTGGGGCGGTTTATTAAGGGCGGGCAGAGAGTTGAACCTAGCATCTTCAATCCACTGCTTAAGGGCCTTTGTTCTCAGAATAGGATTAGTGAGGCCGTAGCCATGGCGTTCAATAAAATGCCTAAGCTTGGCTGCACACCGAACTTGATCTCCTATAGCACTGTAATTGATGGCCTTTGTAAAGAAGGTGCAATTAGTAAAGCATTTAGTTTGCTTGAGCGAATGCTTTCAGAGGGTATTGCGCCAAATGTAGTCACATACAGCTCACTGATTGACGGTCTTTGTAAAGAAGGCGCAATTAGTAAAGCATTTAGTTTGTTTGAGCGAATGCTTTCAGAGGGTATTGTGCCAAATGTAGTCACATACAGCTCACTGATTAATGGCCTGTGCAAGGAAGGAGATACTAAGAAGGCAGAGGAACTGTTGTGCTACATGGTTTCTAAAGGACTTCAACCTGATGTTGTGACCTATACTACTCTTATGGATGGGTTGTGCAAGAAAGGGCAATTTGGCAAGGCAGTGGAAATGCTCCAGTCCGTGGTTTCTAAAGGTCATGATCCCGATGTTATGACCTATACTACCATCATAGATGCTCTATGCAAGGAGGGGGAAACTGAAAATGCAGAAGAGTTGCTGTGTAATATGATTTGTAGAGGTACAAATCCTGATGTTCGTACCTATAATACTCTTATAGATGGGCTCTGTAAAATGAACAAAGTAGAGAAGGCAAAGAAGATGCTGAATGAGATGGTTTCAAAGGGATTATTGCCTAACACCGTGACATGCAATATAATTGTGGATGCACTTTGCAAGAGGGGGGAACCCGACAGGGCAGAAAAACTACTATATGATATGCTTGATCAAGGTGCCACACCTAATCTTATCACATATACTAGTGTTATACATGGATATTCTAAGCTAGGCTGTTGGAAAGAGTCGATTAGGGTTTTCAAGGATATGATTGATCGAGGCTTTTTTCCGAATGAGGTTACTTATGGATCAATGATGGATTCTTTGTGCAAACAAGGGCAAAGCAAGGAAGCTGAAAAGTTACTCGACTTAATGGCAAGGAGAGGTATAAAACCAGCTGTTGTATCATATAAAATTTTACTTATCGGCTATGCAAATTATGGCACTATCGATGATGTGATGAAAATCTTAGATAGAATGCATCTCAATCATGTAGTGCCAGATCTCTCGACTTACACTTCCTTGCTCAAAGCATATGCTAAGAGCAGAAAAGTAGACGCAGCTATGAGTGTGCTGAGTAGAATGAAGCAAGAAGGGGTGAAACCAGATTTAGCTGCCTCTGCACCGGTTTTAGAACTGCTTTTGAAAATGGGACGAGATGATGATGCGAGGAATCTCATGGAGCAGACAATTAGTAAGACTAATGATTAAAGTGCTGAGTTTGGTTGAAGATTGCTTTTTTTTAATCTAGGTAATCATTTTATGTACTTCAGGCATTTCACTACTCTATTTAACTGAAGGGCTTGTAGTGCTCTGCTGCACATTATTAACGGATTTGGTTGATGTTTAATTCTCTGTGAAATGATCTTTGATCCATTATTTGATTTCACCAGTTAATGTATCTTATCCTCCCAACTTGTATTTTATATTCTATTAATTGGGTTCATTGTGTGCGATCCCCTACAACTACAAGTTTACATAATATATTAAGTGGGCTCCAGTTAAACGTTGGTATTTGCCAACTAAGAAAACATGTCAATATGAATGTGTTCTATTAAGTATCAATGCCACTGGATGTCTTAGTAATGAGAAATGTGACTTTGTGAAATATTTGTCCAATTTGATTTGTTCTGCTGAGAATTTCTACTCTAAGTTTGGGCTGCTTCTAAGCTATTCTTTTAAAATGTACCAAGGTCAACAAGATATTAATAAACTATTATTTTATATTTGAAAAAAAAAATATTTAATTCGAAGAATACTTCAATATCTGTCAAGTTAATCGATTATCAACGCATCTCGATTTTTTTCTTTTAGATTTTGTTCCAACTAAACACACAAAACAAAGTACGTTTCAATAATAATATTTTTTATCAATAAAATTAACAATTAAAAGTAAGGTATTTTATCAGAAATAAAATCTTTCAACCATTTGATCAAAGCTCAAACGAATAAGATTTCTTTCTTTTAGGAACTTCCTAAAAATAATTTCTTTCAAAATATAGTTGAAAGTACACTCATTACAAATTGTGTGAAAAAAAGAGTTGATGAAGCTTTAAAATTTGAGCTATCTCGCAATGGTCAAAAGGTTTTAAAGTAAGAAAATTAACATTGTCTAAATTTTCAATAAACTTTAATAAATATATATTATTTGACTTATCATACCAGAGGAGAGGAGTCTAATTGTAATTTTGAACTTTGTTGTATTTAGTTGAATCAAGTTTATGAACTTGTGTTCAATTAAGCCCCTCAATTATTTTACTATTTTCAATCAAAGTCTTTAACTTTTTTGGGATAATATTTTCCATATATTTTGGGATTTGTTCAAATTGATATTTAAATTAGTCAACTAATAATTGACATAATATCAAAGTTGACGACTTTAGGATATAAAAAGTCTTAATTAATAATTTTAGAAGGCTGGTTGAGTTAAGAAATTTGATAAAATTGTCGTCCAATAATAAAAAACGACTATAGCATTGGTGAAGGCTCTTACTAAACAGTGAGCTCCAATATAAGTATAACTATCGCCAAATGAAAGCAAAGATTTTGTCGCATCTTTCCGCTTTCGCCCCTGAAATCCCACTGACCAAATTGGTTCTTCATTCCGATCAAAGGAAGGCCTGTTCTAAATTGCTCCCTCTCCCCGATTGAACTAAAGCAACTCCTGTCTTCCTCTACTCTCAGCTCACCTCTCTCTCTCTCTTGCACTTCAACTGTTTGTCAAAATGCTCCTGACAAGTAACAAGTACCCCTCTCTCTTTTCATTTTAACGCTGCCCAATCCCCCAATCCCCTCCACCTCGTCCAAGCGCACCATACAACTCTCTTCCCCCAATCATCAGCTCTCCTCTCTTCCTTTTTCAATGTGGTGTAATACTACTCTCTTGCCCGTCAACTGTTTGTGAAATGCCCCTGAGAGATATTCTCGTTTCAAGCAGCAGATTGTGACGGCTAAGCTCCTTCATACATGTTTTCTAAACCAGCTCTCAAGCTCTTCTCTGAAATGCAAGAATGAACAAGACAGACTAGACTCTCTTTAACCATGGTAACAGTTCTGCTCTCCTGTACCACTTCCTTTAGGTGCTATGTATCTAGACCAGAAATTTAGCACCGTGCTAGATTATGGTGACTTTTTTCTTTTCTTTTCTTTCCTCAAATTCTGTGTCCTTTATTTGGTACTGCACTTGTACAATTTAGGAGTCATCTAACCGTGCACGTAAGTTGCTTGATAAAGTGTCCCAAAGAGATATTACAGCATGGATTCAATTTTTGAACCTTCCCATTGGAAATCATCATTCAGCTTTCATTTCTAAATGTGAAGCTGGGTTTTTTTAGGAAGGAAATAGGGGTTTAGGACTTTAGGTTATGAACGAAAAACCCGTTTAGTAACGTTGATGCAAAAAGTAAGAGAATGAGAACACACTAAAAGTATTATTCTGTGGGATACATCTACAATTGTATTTATTTGAATATGTACTAGTTTATGAGTTATTAGGGTTCTGATAGTACATAGGATCTGTGCAGGTTACCTCACAGCATTTAAACTTAGTTTGAAGGTTACAAGATAATGGTGACATAATTTTATAATGAATCATGAAAAGGCAAATCATTATTTGATCAAGTATTTACTTAAGCATAATATCTTTATGAGCAGGTTACGGTACCAGTTGCAATCAAGGACTCCAATATCAGGTTCTTTTGAGCTGATCAAGTTTGTACCGGCATGTACTGGTCATCACAGATCCAATTTGTAAGGTTAATTTTGATCTTTAGATTTCTTTCGTTTAATTATCTCCGGGAGAAGTACTTAGTCTAGCAGCATGGTAGCTGATCTGATTGAAATTGTACCAACCTGGAAAGCATCACTATTAAGCAAAGGTGCACATCACGTACTGGACTGATTCCTAACTAGTACTGTTCTGGTACCAATTGCCATGTTATGCAAAATTTATTCATCATCCTTTCATTCATGTTTTGTAGGGATTTGTATTGATTAAGTTTTAGGACACTATTATAGTTGAACAAGGGGGTCACCGCATATTGTGAGGCTACCAACAACCTCAACTGAACCATCTACAAGTGGAGCTGTGACCAATTCAAATACATGCTCATGGGGACCCACCAGCTGGAATCACTTGTAAAAGAACGCTGTCACTCGGGCACCCTTACTATTAAAGATGCTCTTCAATTTTTTGATCGCTTGCTGGCTGCGAAGAACCCGGTACCGTCCATCTATTCCTTTAATCATCTCTTTACAGCCTTGACTCGTATGAAGAACTCCAACAACCATTATTCAACTATCTTTTCACTCTTTAACCGCTGGACCCAACCTAAAGCAGTCTCACCCTCACCCGATGTTTGCACCTATAGTGTCTTGATCAGCTACTGTATCTGAATGAACCGGCCAGCATTTGGGTTGATTTTCTTGGGGCTGTTTATTAAGGGCGGGCAGAGAGCTGATGCTTTCATCTTCACTCCTATACTCCAGGGTCTTTGTTATGAGAATAAGAGCAGTGAGGCCGTAACTATGTTGCTCTATAAAATGCCTAAGCTGGACTGCACACCTAACTTGATCTCCTACAGCACTGTCATTCATGGCCTTTGTAAAGAAGGCGCAATTAGTAAAGCATTTAGTTTGTTTGAGAAAATGCTTTCGGCGGGTATTGTGCCAAATGTAGTGACATACACCTCATTGATTGACGGTCTTTGTAAAGAAGGCGCAATTAGTAAAGCATTTAGTTTGTTTGAGCAAATGCTTTCAGAGGGTATTGCACCAAATGTAGTGACATACAACTCAATGATTGATGGCCTTTGCAAGGAAGGAGATATTGAGAAGGCAGAGGAACTGTTGTCCTGCATGCTTTCTAAAGGACTTCGACCTGATGTTGTGACCTATACTATTCTCGTTGATGGGTTGTACAAGAAAGGGCAATTGGACAAGGCAGTGGAAATGCTTCAGTCCATGGTTTCTAAAGGACATGATCCCGATGTTGTGACTTATAATACCATAGTAAATGCACTATGCAAGGAGGGGGATACTGAAAAGGCAGAGGAGTTGCTGCATTATATGATTTCCAGAGGTAAGGATCCTGATGTTCAAACCTACAGTACTCTTATAGATGGGCTTTGCAAGATGAACAAATCAGAAAAGGCAAAGAAGGTGCTGAATGAGATGGTTTCAAAGGGATTATTGCCTAACACTGTGACATGCAATATAATTGTGGATGCACTTTGCAAGAGGGGAGAACCTGACAGGGCAGAGAAACTATTGGATGATATGCTTGATAAAGGTACCACACCTGATCTTATCACATATACTAGTGTTATACATGGATATTCTAAGCTAGGTTGTTGGAAAGAATCGATTAGGGTTTTCAAGGATATGATTGATAAAGGCTTTTTGCCGAATGAGGTTACTTATGGATCAATGATGGATTCTTTGTGCAAACAAGGACAAAGCAAGGAAGCTGAAAAATTGCTCGACTTAATGGTAAGGGGAGGTATAAAACCTGGTGCTGTGTCATATAGAATTTTACTTATCGGCTATGCAAATTATGGCACTATCGATGATGTGATGAATATCCTTGATAGAATGCAGCTCAATCATGTAGCTCCAGATCTCTGGACTTACACTTCCTTGATTAAAGCGTATGCTACAAAGAAAAAGGTAGATGATGCTATCTGCGTGCTAAACAGAATGAAGCAAGAAGGGGTGAAACCTGATTTAGCTTCCTATGCTCCCATATTAGAACTTCTTTTTAAAATGGGACGTGATGATGATGCAAGAGATCTCATGGAGCAAACAAGTGGCAAGAGAAATGACTGATGTGCTAAATCGGGTCCAAGATGGCTTCTTGGAGTGTAGATAATCAATTAATTTACTTTGGGCAGCTCCTTGTATTATTAAGTTTTAAGTTTTTGTACTGCTTTGCTCATTATTTTTCATCAATTAATCTCTCCACGAGTGTACAAATTTATCCCCAAAAAAAAAAAAAAAAAATCCAAATTTCTATTAGACTTATATAGAAATTTTCATCAAAACTCTAATTTTCTTTGAAAATTAAAAGAGGAGTTTGCTAAGTTGTTAAATTATTCACTTTGTGTAAATCTTTCCATGGTCATGCTAATGGCTATTTGATTAAGGATTGAAATAGCTATTTGATTAATGGGAACAAAAAGGTGATGACAAAAACTCAGCATCCGAACTTGATAATAGTTGTCACAAATCAACTTTATTCCATCCATCATAAATCAAAATATAAAATAAAATTAAAGTGTGATTTTGAACTTCTAGTTGTTTTATTTAATCAAGTTTCAGTGTTTATTTTAAGCCTCTCAATTTTTTTACATCATTTAACCTCGGTCTTAATTTATTCTTAAAGATTATTTCCTTAATATTCAGACCTTAATTCAAATTGGTGTTTCAATTAGTCAACTACTGATTGACATAATATCATATCAAATTTGATGACTTAAACAAATAATGTAAGAATTTACATAGTCAAGTCTTAATTAATAATTTCAGAGGACAAATTGAATTAAGATAAACTTGATTGAACAAATTTTTTTTAAGAAATGAACGCAATGAAATTGAATTAAGATAAACTTAGATCTCACATTAGAATTAACAGAGAAAACCCCAATAGAGTGTTACATTAGACAAGAGTGTGTGTTTAACTGTTTATAATACAATACAATTAAGTTATTTAATCTGAATGGATGATTGGGATTTGCAGACTATAGGTGTCTAGATTCCTGCTATCATGGTATGAAAAGCAGCAGAAAGAACGCAGCTATATATTATATATTATATGCGTTTGAATAAATCAAGTGTACCTTCTTATTTATACTAGATATATGGTTGAATGAGGCAAATGGTGTTTTTGTTCGTTCTCTTTTCTCCAATATCAGGTTGAATATTTCATTATTTTGTCTTGACCTACTCTTGATGTGAAATTTTTGGTTTTTATTTATTTATATTTGGGAACCAACCATTTATTCTTTATTCTTTGGTTATATGGTCTATTCTCGTTAGAAATTATCAAGTGATACATTAAGAGTGAGGCTATGGTACTATCCATAGCACAGATTGGTCCGTACTACGGATTAATGTTGTTATTTTCAAAAGCTTAAAGGTCGATCCGAACCGTGTAACATGGTCTTCATATAAATATGTACATGTAAACTAAATTTAATATATTTAAGAATTTTTTACTATTTTTTAAATGGGTAGAAAATCATTGTTTTTTTATGGTCCATAATCTTCTGATCAAATGATTTTCTACCCATCTTAAATAATAGTAAAAAATTCTAAAAAATGTAAAATTTAGTTTACAAGTACATGTTTATATGGAGATCATGTTAAACGGTTCGGATCGGCCGTTATGATTTTGAAAACAAAAATATTTATCTATAGTACAAACCAATCCACGCTTTGAATTTAAACGTGCTTGCATGCGCATTTGGCAGAATCAGATCAAATTTGATCCGTCCAGTCAGAGTCATTCAATTTGCGTTAAGATTCGGGCACATTTGTCCAATAATTAAACTTTTTTTATCTGTGTTAAAATTTGTGTGCATGAATTTTGTTATGAATCGAACAGTTATGATTGGACATCCAACCGAATTTGATACCATGTCTTTGGACCGCTCCTTATTCTTAAGTTGACTCGTAGTCTGCAAAACCAAGTTTGATTACAAAACAAGTACTCCATAAGTGGAATGAAAGAGTGAGGCTAGGGTACTGTGCATAGCACGGATTGGTCTGTGCTACGGCTCAATATTTGAGTTTTCAAAATTCTAACGGTTGATCCGAACCGTTCAACATAATTATAAAATGAATATGTACTTGCAAACCAAATTTTACATTTTTTTCAAATTTTTTTACTATTTTTTAGATATATAGAAAATCACTTGATCTGAAAATTCCGGACCATCAAAAAACAGTGATTTTCTACCTATCTAAAAAAGTAGTAAAAAAATTAGAAAAATATAAAATTTGGTTTGCAAGTACATATTCATTTTATAATCACGTTGAACGGTTTGGATCGACCATTAGAATTTTGAAAACTCAAATATTGAGCCGTAGCACGAACCAATCCGTACTATGCATAGTACCGTAGCCTCACTCGGAATGAAATATATATGCTTCATCCGAAACAGTGAAGCCAAAAATTCGACCTCCAGGGTAACATCATTGTAAACAGCATGATTAGAATATGAAGTACTTCAAAAGGAAAAAAGAAGTCCAGGTTACCACGAAACTGGATAGGAAGTATTGTTGATTACATAGTTCTTTTTGACCTTTTGCCAAAATACAAAAATCTGAGCCGTGCACTTTATGTTAATAGTCGTGTAGACAATTTTAAAATTCATGATGATTAAGTGTGCATTAATCTTGATGTGAATCAGATGGCTCCGATTGCATACCACAAACGATAATGTGTATGGGTCCTATAAATTGATTTGTGGCTTCATGTATCTTGAAAATATTATCAATCCCGTAACAACCGAGCAAGTCCGTTAAATGAAATTTGACAAAATCTTTAATTTCCAACTTCAGCAAGCAATGTTTTGTTGTTTTCTCGTCGCTGAGAAAAAAAGTAGTGTTATAAATTTGTGTCTCTTTTAATGTTTCGAGTTATTAATAAATGATACTGATACGTCCTATCTCGGGAGATGAGGCCGTATGGGAAGTTGGGCTGAGTAAGATTCGTCCTGCCAAAAGATGGCAGGCCGAGGTGTGAAAGGAGTTGTGAACTCGGGGTGGATTGTGAGAGATTCTGACTCTATCCTGTATGATCTCTCTTGTGGTTGAAAAAAGTGTCCCCGCTTCATGGGAATCACTGCCTTATATAGTCCGTCCATAACTGCTATCTCGGGCAGTTATGGAGGACGTGGGTAGTTATGTCAGCCGTTACTGGGATGGGAGGCATTAAGTTAGCCGTTTCCACTATCATCCCGCACGTCGGTTAACACAACCCCTTTTAAGGCATATTGGGGCCGCTGTACTGGGCCCCGACTTGGTGGATCTTTGGGCCTTTCATATGACTTTGGGTTGGCCTTTTAGAGAGGTCCGAATCCCAGTCGCTCATGGCCCAGTTTAAATTAGGTAAAAGGGCCTGTGGAACATGGCCCTATCATTAGCCCCCGAAGTCGGAATGCATCAGCGAGATGCTTTCGACTTGAAGGTGAATAACTCGTGAAAGCACATTTATTTAAGTTATCAATATCCGTGATGTAACATCTTCGGTCGCGAGATGTGATTGTGATATCGTGTGATGTATGACATCGATGTTTAAAGAATATACCAAATATATAAATGAACTATTCTTTAATTAATAAAGACCCATTACAACTCGAGCTAAACTAAGGATTCAAGCGAAAATAAAGGCTACAACTCAAGTTAAACTAAGAATTCATTCAAAAATAAAGGCGAGTCTACTTAGCCTATAACTATTATTCTCACAAGTAATTTAATGAAATCCTGGAGGTGAAGGGATGAAGTCCATCATCTCATTATCAGGATCTTCAAAATGGTCATCTTCCCAAATCTGATCCGGAGTAGCTGTGGCCAGCGTGGGTGCATTGGGATGTCGGTTTTGGCAAGTTTGACATCTGAAGAATCGACGTCGGGGATCCGACCTATCATGAATCAGAAAATGAGAGGGATGCCACCATGTGCGACAACCCCGACATTTGACCATGTCTTCTTTTGGGGCAGATTTCCCACATGCCAAGCAATCACGAAGAGGTCCGAGGAATTCGACGATGTTAAATTCATCGCCCACCTCCCTGAATACCGCCAGCTTGTAATTTAAAAGGTCTCGGATGGTGACGGACTCGTTATCCAGCATCCAATCCAAGTCATTGGGAAAGTCTTGGATCAAGTCCTCCCTCTCCTCGGTTGTAAGTACACGTCGCTGGGGACCTCGGCTGGAGCTGGATGAACCAACAGGGCGAGATGGGATAATTCGACGTTCAATAGCTCGACGTTGCCTTGCACGTTCCGCTAGGAACTCTAAAGCATGTCGGTTAACAGACATGATAGATGCGAGGTGGAAATGTTTTTTCTAAGAAGCAAAAGCAAAGGGAAAGTATGTAGGGAAAGTATATCCCCCTCTCTGGAAGGAATACCTTATTTATAGTCGTTCAACCGCCATCTGCCCAACTGTATACCATTAAATAGGCAGGTTTTAAAATAGGCAGGTTTTAAAATAGGCAGGTTTTAAAATAGGCAAGTTTTAAAATAGGCAAGTTTTAAACCGCCATCTCCTTTTTTTTTTTTTTTTTTTTTTGATTTTTAAGACGGAGGTCGGGATGGAACTCGACATAATCAAGACAAGAAATGAAACAGTTGAAGAAATTTCATTAATATCGCAAAATCATACAATATAAGATTTAAACTAAATACGACATGCGACATGCTATCTCTAACTAAAACTATTCCTGACGGCAACGCTTGTTCTGGCGTGCTTGAACAAGGCATTGCTTGCAAGTGAAAGATGTGAAGCGAGGGTCATGATGATTCCGAGGTGATCGTCGAGCCGAACACCCGGGATGAAAAGCTTCTTCGCAGTCGTCACAATGAAACATTTGCGGAGAGTACCCCCCTCAACTTGCAAATGGCACATCGGTCCCAAGCTAGTGGGTCGCTTTCTTCGTTTGATTTGTTGATGGCGACCTCGGGGCATGGATGTGGAGGGAGTGTTGGAGGTGACGGAATATCACCTTTCTGAATGGTAACCTCATCATTCACTTGATCAGTCATCTCGTGATAGCGCGAGGTAGAAAGAAAAGGGTACGGTTGATGGATCGTTAAAGGGAGACGGAGGAAGTTTATATAGTATATCGGCATTAAATGCCTGACGCCTCGTCTTCCGTTAGCCCGCCGTCAGCCATCAAATCACCCATCAAATCAGTCAGGGAAACGAGGTGATGGCGCAATCCTTGCTTGACACGTGGCACGCGTTAACTCGGTGAGAGCTCGCGTCCGGTGAATGAGCGCGGGAATCGAGGCGTCGCCATGATGAAAAGGGACAACGCGACGCTTCGTGGCGTCGTTTCGAAAACTACGCAAGTATTGAGCGGGAAAAAAGAAAACCTCTATATATTTCGGCCCCCCCCATTTATGCAGTATCGTTTACTTAAACCATTTGATATCGGAGCGAAAGAGCAAAAGCAATCTCGGAATTCAGGAGCTGCCAATCGCGAAGTGGACGTCGGACGAAAGTCGAGCATTTCAACCTCCAAAAAGGTAAGCCTTTATCACCTCGGTAACTGGCCTTGAATTGGCACATCCAGCATGTTGTAATGTTTATTGGCCGAGGTTAGGGAGTAAAGTAATGAATAACATAAGTATGGTAATGTTATAGGAGTCTATTTGCCTACCATAACTGTGACATCTAATGTGCATCAGTAACATAAATGCTTTTAGAAACTGATATTGTAATAGTAAGGTCGGTGACTTAAGCCAATCCTGTTTATTCGTAAATTTAGAAATGGCCGAAGAACAAGGTGGATCTCGGGACCAATCCCCCCATACCTATGAGGCGGTGTCCCCACTATCCTTTTCACCCCCCCGCCCTGGTAGGGGCAAGAGTTTATATGGGATGACTCCCGTACATTCTGACGCAATGTCGGGAGATAATGAGGAGGAAGAATATATTGAAGGAGAGGAGCACGAAAGTCCAACTCGGGGTGTACTAGTTGACACCCCCGTGGGAACATCACAAGGGCCTTCGAAACCCAAAAACCAAAAGGCCAAGAAAATAATAGTTCCCCGAGATGGCCACGCAAATGATACTAACTTCCCGACATCTGCTGGTATTTCACCCAAGCTGGTTGTCCAATGTGAAGCGTATTGTAATGCCTTCTACGACGAACTTGTGCTGGAAGCTAACATAGAAGAATATTCTCGAGAGGTAGTTCGGATGGTAGCTCCGGGTCCAAATGACCGAGCTCACGACTCAGAGCGCGGCATGTGCATATATTGGAAAATGCCAAAGTGCGGGTTCAAGATAAGGTTATCCAAGTTCGCACGCGAGATATTGCGACATCTCGAAGTGGCTCCTGCACAGTTGACCGCACCCGCGTGGTGTTACATCATGAGCTTCAAATTTGTATTCGACTACTTGCCCGAGTTGAAGAAATATTTCCCGAGTGTCGGGTTATTCTTCCATTATTTCACCGTGTTATATAACAGTGAAAGTTATCTCGCGATACGGAAGCGCCCTAATGGTTTGGCGATTTTTGAGCAACTGTCCAAAGCGGACGAGTGGAACCACGGGTGGGTATATCTCGAGAACCCTGAGGAACTGAAGTGTTTTTCAAAAATACAAAAGGAATGGCGCCTTCTAGAAAAGAAAAAATTGATGCCGACCTCACCTGATCCCCTGACTCCAGCTGATTTAGAGGCTAAAGAAATTCTTGATTATTATTTCACAAGTTAGTGTTTTTCGCTTTTAATTTACACCGGTATACCTGTGCATCATACTTATTTATCTAACTTGTAATAACATGAATAATGTACTAACTATCGCGTACCCTTTATGTCGCAGGTCACGGTTATATGGCATTGCCTTGGAAGGCCGCTAGTTCCTTCCCACTCGTAGCTAACCCGGAGGGCGGGGTTGTTCAGAAAGGGGTTAAGAACCCATCCAAGCCGAAGGCGGCTATAGTTCAGAAAACACCGAAGTCGGCCTCTACTCCCGTAGCTCGTCAGCCGAGATCGGCACATACCGGGAAAAGTATCAAGGACAACACCTCCGGTTCTTCTAAACTCGAGGGGTCTCAGAAAAGGAAGGAAGTATCTGTAGACGCTCCTCGTTTGACAAGGGAGCAAAAGGGAAAGGGTACGGCTTCTGGGCATCCCGAGGCCAAAAAACAAAAGATTCAACCCGGGGTTGTTTTGGGTCAATCAACAGAGGTTGTAGAGGAACCCTCCCAAGCTCAAGTCGACGCTGCTCAAGGGGAACTAGATAAAATTATTGACGAAGCAGCCGCCAACGTGTGGGACCCCTCAGAGGAACATAGGGAGTACTTGAAGTCGCGAGTTTCTGACCAAGGGCGACAAACTGGTTTTGTGTGGGGTACAAATATTTCTCGGGGTTTCCCGGACAGTATTTTAGCCTATCTCCCCGGATACTCTCTTATGCAGGACGAGGTAGACCATCCCGAGGTTCATGCTGCCTTTTCTCGGGAAACCTTCAGGTTAACCACCACTCAGTACCAAAGGAAATGGGCTGAGGAGCACCCTGACCAAGTTATTGGACATGTATCGAGCTTACTGCATGATGCCGGGGTGTACTTCGGGTTTCTGAAGGACTCGCTTGACAAACGGGATTCCCTCGTCATTCGTACTGACCAAGAGGCGCTGAACAGGGCTATCCTAGAGAGGAACTATTTTTTGCAAATGGCCGCAAAAAAGGATAAGGAAATGAGAATAGCGAATGGCCAAGCTGCTGTGTTTAAGGCCAAACTCGAGCTTGCAACGCATGTGGGCGTGCAAGCCGATCCCGAGCGTAAGGAGGCAGTGGAAAAATTGCAGCGTCAGAAACGCAAAGCCGAGGACTACAAGGGCAACTCAGCACGTCTAAAGACCGACCTCGAGGCCCGAACTAAAGAGTTGGAGGACGTGAAGGCAGAGAACGCCCGACTTCGGGCCGAGATGCATGAGTTGCCAAAGACAACACTTAGCAAATTTCTGGGCAGCAGGGCTTTCACTCAAGCTGTCCCTTATGCATGTGTTGACATGATGACAGCAACTGTCCATGGCTATCTGAATGCATTAGCAGGCCATTACCCGTTTAGACCAGAGCAGGTAGGGTTTACCGAGGTGGACCACGAAAAGATTAGGACAAAAAATCTTTCGGGTTACCGCTGGGATGAAGAAAATGATTTATTATTGAGCCCGGATGGTACGCCGATTAATGGAGAACTTGTGCTTGCGAATCATCCAGCTTCCGGTATCGTCCATCCCTGGCCTAAGGATAAATGGCCCAAGCATCTCGACTTGCCAGATGCCCCATCTGAAGAGCTGGACGGTTTGCCTTCTGAGTCTGAAGGTAATAGTGTAGACCGCGAGATGAGGGCAACTGAAGAAGATGAGGCGTTCAACCCTGATGGGCAAGGAAATGAGGCGACTTTAGATGCTCCCCTCTCACCTCGCGAAGGAGGAAATGAAAGTCCTAAAGAGGCGGACCCATCTATTTGTAAGTGTAAATTTATATATCTTATTCCTCGAGATGTTGTATTCTGGCCTATGCTCACTAAGTCCTTGTTTTTGTTTATATGCAGGATCATATCGAGCCGAGGAAGCAAGGAATTTTATTTTGTTTAGGAGTAAATGATTTTATACCCCCGAGATGTGGGGGTTAACAGAAATGTGATGTATTAATTTATTCATACCCCCGAGATGTGAGGGCTTTAACAGAAATGTTGTAATATGATATTGCACGCCCCTGAGATGTAGGGGTTTAACAGAAATTTGTGTAATCCTTAAAACTATTATCATTTCGTAGTTCTTAACTTATCTTGATTTCTCCGAGATGTTTCTTTCGATTTTTATCTCGGTTCATGCTTTGTATATATCATTCTTGCCCCCTTTTTTTTTATCGACATCGGGGAAAAGGGAGGTCGCGAGAAACATATACGTTACCACGAGGGGTTTTCGATTAATGTCGCGAACACAAAAATCATATTACTGGTTTAACAGTCGTCGTCTCGTAAGACTACATTTATTTGTTGTGTATCTCGGGAATGTTAAGACTTATTTTGTTGCCAAAAAGGCTTTCGTTCATATATCTCGTACCCAAATAATAAGAACACAATCAAATATCATATATATATTGAGAACAGCCTAGGACCATACAAAGACTTGTATCTCGGTCTAGGTAAAATACATGAGATGTAACAGAAAAGGGCTTATCTCGCCCATAACTTTACATGGAATATAGGAAGTAAAACAATGTTAAAGTAAAATCATACATTAAGTGTAGAATTTTCGAAGGTGGCAAGCGTTCTATGGTCGAGTAAGTATGAAACCACTCGGATCTTCCAACTCGTATGCGCCTTTTCCTCGGGGTCGGATGACCTTGAAGGGACCTTCCCATTGAGGAGCGAGTTTACTGACATGTTTGCCAGTAGCTTCAACAGTTTTAAGAACCAGATCACCAGGTTGAAATGCACGAGGTACCACATGTTTGTCGAATGCACGCTTAACTCGACGTTGATATTCCATGGTGCGTATGCGAGCCTTCTCCCGACCTTCGGTGATGAGATCGAGGTCAGCAGCCCGTGCATCCTGGTTGGCTTCAGTGGAATATGCCAAAGTACGGAGAGATGGTTCCATCAGTTCAATTGGAGTGACGGCTTCCATCCCGAAGACGAGAGAATACGGTGTCTGCTGTGTAGCCTCTCGGGGTGTTGTGCGATAAGCCCACAAGATACCATCAAGAATGTCGGGGCAATCTTTCCTGTTCTCCGCAACTTTCTTCTTCAGACCGTCTAAGATTGTACGGTTGGTGACTTCGGCCAATCCATTGCTAGCCGGGTGGCTGACCGAGGTAAAATTGTTTTGGATACCCAAGTTGGAAAGAAATGCGATGGTGCGAGCTGCATTGAATTGAGTTCCGTTGTCCGAGATAAGTGCATGTGGTATGCCAAAACGACAAATGATGTTCCTCCAAATGAACTTCTCTGCTGCTGCGGCTGTAATTGTTGCTAGTGCTTCGGCTTCAACCCATTTGGTGAAATATTCCACCGCAACAATTAGGGTGAACCAGGACTCACCGGGTTCATTGAGGACGAGAACAGCTGTGGTATCAGTGTGAATGCTGGATTCGGGAACATCCATAACAATCACGGGCCGTTCTTTGTCAAGGTTGCCCGAAGCACCGAGTTTGGATAAAGCATCAGCTTGGCAATTTTTGTTGCGAGAGACATGTTGAATGTTGACCTCGTCGAAGTGACTCTTGAGCTGGTGGAACTGCTGTCGATATTTGCGCAAGTTGTCATCCATAACTCGGCATTCATCATTGATTTGCTTGACTGCTAACTCAGAATCGCTACGGAGGTGAACCTCGCGGGCTCCCAATTCTTTAGCCAACTTTAGGCCTGCTATCATGGCTTCATATTCCGCGGTATTGTTTGTTACCGGGAATTGAAAGTGAAGAGCATAATTCAGGGTTTCCCCTTGTGGACCAGTGAGGGATACCCCGGCCCCCGCTCCTTGTAGTGAAGAGGCACCATCAACATGAATTACCCAACGCCCCTCAGATTCGGGAGGAAGTCCGGAATATTCAGCGATAAAGTCGGCGAAGATCTGAGACTTTAAGGCATTCTGGGGGTGGAAAGAGACATCAAACTCGGATAACTCGAGTGCCCAAGCTAGCAATCGCCCGGATGAATCAAAATTTGCGAAGGCCTTCTTAAGTGGAATTCCAGTATACACCTTTATAGGATGTGATTGAAAGTAAGGCCTCAACTTCCGTGCGGCTATGACTAGAGCATATGCCGCTTTTTCAATCTGGGAGTATCTGGTTTTGGCATCTCGGAGTACATGTGAAACGAAATAGACCGGCTTCTGATCGCGTCCCTCTTCGCGAACAAGGGCAGCGCTTACTGCATGCCCTGTTGTTGCCAAATACAACACCAAGGTGTCACCTGTGGTTGGCCTGCTGAGGACGGTGGATTGGCGAGATAGGATTTGACCTTTTCAAAGGCTATCGCACATTCATCTGTCCATTCAAATTTGGCCGACTTGCGCATGGCCTTAAAGAAAGGAAAACACACATCCCCAGATCTCGCAATAAACCTGTTGAGAGCGGCCAGTTTACCTGTGAGAGATTGCAGCTCTTTGAGATTTCGGGGGGGCTTCATGTCGAGTATGGCTTGTGATTTGGAAGGATGAATCTCAATGCCTCGCATAGAAACCATGAAGCCAAGGAATTTTCCACCAGTTAAACCGAAGAAGCTTTTCTTTGGGTTGAGCTTCATGTTGGCCGAATTTAATGTCGCGAAGGTTTCGCGGAGGTCTCGGACATGGTCGAGGTCAGACATGCTTTTGACGAGTAGATCATCTACGTATGCCTCTACATTTCGTCCAATCTGGCCTTGGAAAACGGTGTTAACCATTCTTTGGAATGTAGCCCCAGCATTGCGCAATCCGAAAGGCATAACCCGGTAACAGTAAAGTCCCGAATTGGTAGTAAAAGCAGTTTTCTCCTCGTCGGCTTGGCTCATCCGGATCTGATTGTATCCGGAGAAGGCATCCATGAAACTGAGATAAGCATGTCCCGAGGTTGAATCGACCAATTGATCGATTTTGGGCAAAGGGAAAGGATCCATAGGACAAGCTTTGTTGAGATCGGTATAATCGATACACATACGCCAGTCGCCATTGGATTTCTTGACAAGCACGGGATTGGCTGTCCATTCCGGGCATTCGACATTTCTTATAAAGCCAGCGTCAAGTAATTTCTGTACCTCGCGCTTGACGGCTTGCTGTCGTTCGTCCCCCATATTACGCTTCCTCTGTCTGACTGGTTTTGAGCCTGGTTTAATGTGCAATCGGTGCTCGGCAATTGACCTAGGAATTCCTGGCATGTCGGCTGCAGTCCAAGCGAAAACAGATTGGTTTTCTTGGAGGAATTTGATTAACTCGGCCCGTGCCGACCCTTGGATCGCCTTTCCTACATTAAGTGTTTTACCGTCACCTAATTCAATTTGCTCGACTTCATCAACGGGCTCAAGGGGAGCTTTCGCCTCAGCTTTATCCACCGGGTCCAATGCGAGGTCGGTGTTTGGAGGTAAAAAGTCAGTACTAGAACGCAACCGCTGTGGATTGGTCTTTGCATCAGGCTGATCGACTTGGTGAACAGAACCTCCGTGACCTTGAATGGTTGTCATGTAGCATTCACGAGCTACCTGCTGTTGGCCACATTCTTCTCCTATCCCGTTTTCGGTGTGGAACTTGATTTTGAGGTGAGAAGGAGAAATGATAGCACCGATTTTATTCAAGGTCGCTCTACCCAAGATCGCATTGTACGCAGAAGGGGCATTCACGATGAGGAAGTCCACCATGACTTCCTCTGTCCGGGGGGATGTACCGAATGTCACTTTAAGTGGTATCATTCCCCGAGGTTGAAGGGCGTCCCCCGTGAAGCCTATCAAGGGTGATATGTGTTGTTGGAGGGCGCGAATGTTGAGGCCCATTTGCGTAAAGGCTGGTAAATACAGAATGTCGGCCGAGCTGCCAGTATCAACTAACACCCTTTTCACCCGGTGAGTGTTGATCTTGAGGTTAAGCACTATGGGATCATCATGCGGGCCCGAAATTGCACCGAGGTCTTTCTCGGAAAAAGATATCGCTTCCTCAGATCGAGGCCGTTTTTTGTCATTCATGGCTTCGACTGGTAGGACAGTAGGGTACGGTTTTCGATTATCGCGTGGTATGATTTGTCGGGCAGTACCGCGATGGCCTCCACTGATCACATTTATGACAGGGCTGCCCGGCCGTTCTGGGCGCCGTGTCTCGGGACCATCCCGGGTTTGGGGACTGTCCTCGCCAACCCGAGGTCCAGTGTAATCTTGTCTGTATGGGATGGGTTTCTTAAAAACCTTGCCTTGACCATTGTATTTCTTGAAAAACTTTTTGAAGAAGTCAGGGTTGATGAAT
The DNA here is from genome assembly GCA_025461125.1 of Carex kokanica. Taxonomy (NCBI): domain Eukaryota; kingdom Viridiplantae; phylum Streptophyta; class Magnoliopsida; order Poales; family Cyperaceae; genus Carex; species Carex kokanica. The sequence goes on along the minus strand of JAJGRX010000069.1, from coordinate 61,894 downwards.
TCGACTAGTTTACCCTCTCGGGCTAGTCTCTCCAGGATGTCCTTCAATTGGAGGCATTCTGCGGTGGAGTGTCCGTTGAATCCGTGGTATTCGCACTTTTTTGAGTTGTCAATCACTGAAAAAATGCTCTTTGGCAGCGGCGGAGGGAGATCGAACATGCCCTCTATAATGTTGTACATCTCATGCCGCTTCTTAGTGAGAGGAGCATATCGCACAAAATGCTGTCGGTACCCTTTGGTACCGGAATTGTGCTCGGTTGGTTGGTTTTGCCGAGGTTCTCTTTGATTGCGAGATCTATCTTGAGTCTGCTGTTTGTTTGTTGGACGGGGAGATCGGGATCGGAACCTCGTGGGACTTCCATTGTCGTCCTCAGCACGGATGTAACCCTCAGCAAAGGCTACAAATTCCCTCAAAGTAGTCATTTTCTTCATATGTGCCTCATAACGCAAAGTACCCGGACCCCCTTTGCGAAGTCCTTTCTTGATGGCGGCCAAGGCGAATTCTTCGTTGAGATTCTGAATTCGCCGAGATGCTTGGATAAACCGATTAACAAACGCACCTGTTCTTTCACGCTGTCCCTGGACAATGTCGAGGAGCATCTCGCATGTAGCTTGCGGTGGCTTAATAATCGTGTATCTTTCCAGGAACAGTTTTGCGAAGTCTTCAAACTTGTTGATGGATCTCCGAGGTAGCGTCATGTACCAGTCCCATGCTTCACCTGTTAAACAAGTGGTGAAGACGCGGCACATAATGGCGTCAGTGGCTCAAGGAGGCGAAGTCGCTCAAGGAATCTGTACACGAAATTATGTGGATCCTGAGTATCGCCGCTGCCCCGGAAGCTGGGAAGAGTTGTTGGATACTTGAAATCCGTCATCGAATGGCGGTAGATGTCTCTGGAGAGTGGGCCATCGTTGATCCCCATAGGTCGAGAGGTGGCACCTGTCTTCTGGGATTCCATCTCGGCCAATTTAGCCGCAAGCCTTGTCTGGATCAATTCTTCTATTTGAGCCATATTTACACCTCGGGTCGGGGTAGGTGATCGCCTGTTTCTTCTATGATCATCTCGGCGAGTTCTATCCCGACCTCGGGGTGGGCTTCGTTCGCGTTCTCTACGGGAGCGCGACTGTTCTCGGCGTGACGGTCTGGAACCTCTGCCCTGGTTGGCTGATTCGCGCTCATTGTTGTGGCGAACTTCGGGTTGCTCAACCTGGGGCTGTTTTTCGGGATCAGGTTCCCTACTTTCGCCTTGCCCTTCCTGCTGTCTTCTTTCGGTTTGTTGAGCTCCTGTCAGTGGAATGTTTTGGTCCTGGCGTTTGGATTGGACCTGTTGGTCCGGCAGGATGGGCGTATCTGTTTCACTACCAGTTCGAACATCTATGAACTGAGAGTTCAAATTTCTAGGAGGAATTTTAACTGGTCGACTAAGGACACGGTTTGCTGATAGAGGCCGGGAATGTGGTACTTCCGGGGCAGTTAGTGGCACGGTCTGGATTACGGGTCGCAGCGGTACTTGTTGGGAATGTGGCGTTGGACCTGTCACTGGATATACCCCTTGAGCACCTCCCGGACCCCATTGTGCAGGTGGTGTCGCATAAGAATACTGAGGGTACATCGGGGCGTACGGCGTGTAGGTGGTCGCACCATAAGGGTAAAATGGCGTCTGTTGAGCGTAGTGCGGTATGTATGGTGGGTGATAAGTACCGAGTAACGGTGTGTGCTCAGTAAACAATGGTCTGCTCGCGTGTCCTTCGGTAAACAAAGGGTGAGCAGCAATGTCGGGGCCTGTGTGGCGAGGTTGTGTCGGTTGAGGACCAGAAGGTCGTATTATCGGATTGTTAGGCCTCGCCGCGTGAGGCTGACTGTGGGAGGGGTTCCCTGTAAGCGGGGTTACAAGAGGAGGTGGTGTGATCATTGCACCTAACGGGACTGTGACTCCGGGTGGGAGTGGAACTGATGTGTTTTGTTGAGCCATCTAATTCTGTATGAGCAAAGGCGTGGCCCCACGGTGGTTGATACGTCCTATCTCGGGAGATGAGGCCGTATGGGAAGTTGGGCTGAGTAAGATTCGTCCTGCCAAAAGATGGCAGGCCGAGGTGTGAAAGGAGTTGTGAACTCGGGGTGGATTGTGAGAGATTCTGACTCTATCCTGTATGATCTCTCTTGTGGTTGAAAAAAGTGTCCCCGCTTCATGGGAATCACTGCCTTATATAGTCCGTCCATAACTGCTATCTCGGGCAGTTATGGAGGACGTGGGTAGTTATGTCAGCCGTTACTGGGATGGGAGGCATTAAGTTAGCCGTTTCCACTATCATCCCGCACGTCGGTTAACACAACCCCTTTTAAGGCATATTGGGGCCGCTGTACTGGGCCCCGACTTGGTGGATCTTTGGGCCTTTCATATGACTTTGGGTTGGCCTTTTAGAGAGGTCCGAATCCCAGTCGCTCATGGCCCAGTTTAAATTAGGTAAAAGGGCCTGTGGAACATGGCCCTATCAGATACACTTCCATCAAATTTATAATTTATAACTTGTAAGATTGTAAAATTTGTGAAATTATGTATTTTTTTTTTGAAGGTCAGGAAGCAAGATTGCTACCTGACTTTTTTCTATTGAAATAAAAAATCCTGTACAAAATTAGGTATGTTTTCTTGAGCCAAGTTTCAATTTCAAAAACTAATTCAGTATATGTTTCCAATAAAATTAAACCGAATAAAGAATTAGTACTTCATTGACACGATCTATTGTACGCCTGTACCCTTACCTATAAAAATGTCTCCTATAACGCTGCAAGGAGAGAGCAGCACAAAAATTGTTACTTCTTGCCATGTATATATTCTAAAATAGCTGTTGTTTGTTGAATAGTTATAACAAATTATTGGGATTCTTCTTAATTTCATATTGATGGTATTGTAATATGATTTGTTACGTAAAGAAAATAAAAAATTTACCACCTGTTCCTGTGCTCTGCCTGTGATGGATACGGCCGACATTTTTATTAATACCCTAAGTCGATAAAAAATTATTAAAATTACCCATGCTCCCAAATCTTTATTAAAAATACCCATACCGGCCAATAATTGGCCGGTACCGATTAAAAAGCCAAACCGGCCAATTATTGGCCGGTACCGATTAAAAAGCCAAACCGGCCAATAATTGGCCGGCCCCGTGCTTTAATGACTTTTTACTGTTTCAGCCCCTATATTAACCCCAAATTACTCACCTTCTTCCCACAGCTGAAGAGGCAGAGGCAGCAGCGCAGCGCCCAGGTATTTTTTTTTTTTTATTATTTTAATTATTTTTTTTTTTTAAATGTTTGTAATTAATTGTAATTAATTGTAATTAATTGTAATTAAAGTTAATTAACTTCATTAAAATTAATGTTAATTAGTTTTAAATAGTTTAAATTCTTTTAGATCAAGTTCAATTAATTTGAATTAATTTTAGTTAGTTGTAATGTTTTTTAATTTAATTAAATTAATTGTAGTTGAGTTTAGTTAAGTGTAATTAATTAATTTTACTTAATTGTAATTAATTAATTTTACTTAATTGTAAGTAATTAATTTTAATTAATTGTAATTAATTAAATTTACTTAATTGTAATTAATTAATTACAAATTAATTACATTTAATTAATTTAATTTAATTTATTTTAGTTAATTTTAATTAACTGTAATTAATTTATTTTAATTAATTGTAATTAATTTATTTTAATTAATTGTAATTAATTTATTTTAATTAATTGTAATTAATTAATTGTAATTAATTAATTGTAATTAATTTTAATTAATTAATTGTAATTAATTGTAATTAATTTTAATTAATTAATTGTAATTAATTGTAATTAATTAATGTTACTTAATTTTAATTAATTAATGTTACTTAATTTTAATTAATTAATGTTACTTAATTTTAATTAATTAATTTTACTTAATTTTAATTAATTAATTTTAAGAAATTTATTTTAATAAAATTATTTTATAAATTTATTTTAATAAATTTATTTTAATAAATTTATTTTATAAAGTAATTTTAATAAATTAATTTAATTTAATTCATTTTAAGTAATTAATTACTTTTAATTAATTTTAATTAATTGTAGTTAATTTTATTATTTAATTTTAATTAATGAAAATTAATGAAAATTAATTTTAATTAATAACAATTAATTGAAATTAACTAAAATTAGTTAAAACTAATTGAACTTTATTTAAACTAATTTTCTTTATTATTCAGTCACTGTGTAAATTAGTAACCTGACAAATGTTTATCACTTTCAAAATGTAGTTCGATCACAATGCCATTGATTTCTATACACTGTGGTGGTAAGCTTGAACATAATGCAGACGGACCTTATTACAACAGAGAACCAATTGCTTCGGTTATGGTTGACGATAATATATCTCTGTTGGACTTGAAAGTCACAATTTTCGGTTACACCCGTTTTAATCCAGAAAGATGCAACCTTGAATTGGGGACCCGAGTGTGTAATGGAAACACCGGGAAATATGCACTTGCGAAAATAACAGATGAAAATACCTGGAGAGGGTTGTGTGGGCATTTTAAGGCCAACGGAGATTTTGTAATAGAGATCTATGTTAGAAGAGTTCCGAGAGAGGCAGGGGTTGGTAGTTCTAGTCAATGCTCAGTTGCAATGGAGACTCCCGTCGTGCCCCCAACAGAACGAGAAAGCAACTATCCACCTATTTACCCAGAAACGAACTATCACTCCACTTACCCAGAAACGAACTATCACCCTAATTACCCAGAAACGAACTATCACCCTACTTACCAAGAAACCATCTATCCACCTACTCACCAAGAAACATACTATCCAACTACTAACCCGGAAAACTACTATCTAACAGCGCCGCAACCACGACCTCAACCAATACTGCGAATTTGTTCCCCACCTAGACCCGTGCATGAGGAGCCTTTACCATTCCCAGGCCCAGTACACGATGAAGTTGGTTCAGATTTTGAAAATATCAATGATATCCTGGATGAACGCTTGCAGAGTGGGGATGAGTATGATGGACATGAATGGGACTCTGATCACATAGATGGATGTGGTGAAGACGGTCCAGTTGACACAGCTGAAGGGCCCATTCGGAGCAGCTCTTCCTCAGCGCCGCTCAGCGGGCGGAGTGATACGCACCCGTTCCCAGAATTCAATGATGTATCTCGGTTCAGAGAAGCAGATACTGGTTCATATGGGCCACGAATCGAGCGCACGGGTGAGCTGGCCGCAAACCAATATTTTAAAAGCAAGGATGAATTAATGAAGAAGATTAGGGAGCACCATGTCCACAAGAATCAGGAGATAAGAATGAGTAGGAGTGACACCCGCCGGATTCATGTGGTGTGCAAAGACCGGCGTTGTGGTTATGAACTCAGGGGAAAAGCATCGGGATATGGAGATGCGTGGGTTATAACGATGCAAGACAAGCCTCACACATGCAGGACTGAGTATACAAGGATCGACAATGAATGTCTGACGGCATCAATCATTGCCGATGTCATTGGGAACAGCATTAAGACTGACCCCTGTATGAGCATCCAGTCGGTGGCAAACTGTGTTATGGCTGTGTATGACAAAGTCACCCCGAAATACAACCGACTGTGGAGGGGTCGTGAGCTTGCAATAGCCCGAGAATTTGGGGGTTGGGAGGAATCGTACGGCTTGCTAAGACCACTATTGATGGCAATTTGCGTCAAGAATCCCGGATCAAAGTACCATTTTCTGACCAGTCCGATACGAGACAAAGACACAGGAGTAATAAAGGAAGGGCAAGTTCAGTTCAGGGCCGTTGCCTGGGCTTTTGGTCCATGCATTGCGGCGTTCCGGTTTTTGAGACCGGTGATCAGCATAGATGCGTGCTTCTTGTCAGGGCGGTACGAGGGGAGGCTCTTGATAGCTTGTGCCTATGATGCCGAGAACCAACTGCTGCCTCTAGCATTCGCAATCGTGCACAAGGAAAACGCCGAGAATTGGGGTTTCTTCCTGCGATGGTTGAGGAATGAAGTGCTTGGATATAACCAATTCGTCTGTGTTATATCAGACCAGCACAAGGGGATCAAAGCTGCACTGACCGAAGAATACGGATGGCCTCCGGAGCTCTTTGTGCACAGGTTCTGCATGCAGCATGTTGCTGACAACCTGGTACAGAACTGTGGAAAAGAAAGGTGGTACGGCCAAAGGTTCAGGGAAGGAGCAAAGAAGAAGAAGCCAAGAAAGCTGAAAGAGATGTTCGAAGAGTTTGCTAAGGTATTTGTAATGTACCACATTTCATTTAATTTTTTGTAGCCCCTACTTTGAAAGTGAAATAACATATGTTCGTTTTGTACAGCTAAATCCAAGGTGTAATGCATATTTGCGGAAGGTTGGCAAAGTTCGTCCGAATGATCCGACGGAGTCGTCTAATTATGAGAAGATTTTCCAAACCTGTGATGGAGGATTCCGGTTTGGTATAATGACAACAAACGGCTCTGAGTGCTTGAACAATGTTTTCCGGGATAGCCGTAGAATGCCTGTTGCTGCCATAGTGGAGGATACATTCTACAAGACGAACAAATGGTTTGTTGCACGGCGACAGCGAGCCATGGAATTGAAAGACAACCCTCTCCAGAAGTTTTCCACCCGGGTTTCGGAGAAGTTGGGGAGAAAGTGGGAGAAGGCTGCAACAATGCGTTTGGTGCCTTACACACACGGCCAAGGGCAGTACCAAGTTTCAGTTCCAAATGAGTATATTCCTTGCCGCCGCAACGACCTGGGAGTTATGGAGTTGACACGCAGAGAGTGCATGTACATTGTGAAATGCGGTCCCGACAACCAAATGGAATGTGAGTGCAGAGGTATCCAGCTGACGTCAATTCCGTGCGCTCATGTGTTAGCGGTTTGTCGGAACCGAAACTGGTGCGAGGACAGATTTGTTGCACACTGGTACAATGTGGACTACCTTCTGAGTACTTGGAACGGAATGTTTGCTCCTGTTGGCAACCCGGAAAGTTGGCCTCCTAATACTGAGCCAACAATACTCCCCGCGCAGGGATGGATTAGGAAGGGGCGGCGAAAACACATCCGTCATGTAATGACAATGGATGAACTCGAAGGTAGACGACGGGGGCATCAACCCCGACGTTCCACCGTTGATAGGCAACGAAGAGGTACGTAACATTTATCAGAAATTATATTTACTTTCAATTAGCACCAACTTACTAAACAAATATACAAATGCAGATGCAAGAATCGCGACCAATGAGTACGCGAATGACCCAGCTAGGGCAAGGGCAAGTGTGTCCGGAGGGTCACGACATTCCCCCGCTACAAGCCATTTAGATGCGTCTGTTATGTTTGCAGAAGCGATGGGGGATACCCTCAACTTAGGAGGTGAGGCGATTGGATTGCAAAGAAATCCATCGAGAAGGTCAACTAGTAGGCGTACGACAAGGGCATCTGGAGGCCAAGCAGGGCCGTCTGAGCCCCAAGCAGAGCCATCTAGCAGGCCATCTTTCGGACACGGTTTATTTAGGGGATTTAGTTTTAGGCGTAGTAGTAGTAGTAGAAGGTGATTTATCTTTATTATGACTTTTTTTATTTATATGTTGTGGACTTTTTTTTATATTCCGAGTTGTGTGGAGTATATTGAATTGAATGATACGTTTGCAAAATGGATTGTGACTCCGAATAGTAAAACACTAAATACAAAACAAGAACAACAAAACATATAACAATGAAACATATAACAATAAAATAAAGGAACAACAACATAACCATAAAAAAAGCACAACACCATAAAACTAGAACAACAACATAAAAAAAGAACAATAACATAACCATAAAAAATACATAAATCAGCGCTGAAATGGAGAAGGAGACCATCGCTCAGGTGGAACACCAGCGTTCGCCCGCTGGGGCCACGCTCTATCTCTCGGTGTCTCCGCACTAGCATCGGCCTCTCTGTACATCATATCGGCAGTATCCCAGACAGACTCATGCGTAGAGACCGGTGGAGGTGTACCGAATATAGATGCAGCGAAATCAGTCCCAAAGTCAGGCTGATGCTGAGCCCCGCTACCACTGGCCTCTCCATCGTGGGCCATCTGCGGCATCCCATAGTCATAGAACCCGAGATCGTCCAGACTCGCGCTGTACCGTGGATCTATCTCATCTGGAGCTATCTCAGGCATCTGTGGCTCCGGTGGCATCTCGGACTGACCCTGCAATCACTCACATAACATACTGAATTAGAACTGAACGAAGAAATTTGAAATAATTCATACAGCTGAAATAACAAAACATACCGGAGGCTGAAACGGATGACCGTCGGCATCGTAGAATGCGTGCCATCCCCTCGTGGACAACACCCAGCGATGATGGTCCCACTCTGGAACCGTCTCGGGGGGGGTGGCATGTCTCGCGCCAGAACCGGGCACTCATCGGGCTCGGACGGATCTATCTGACGCCAATCGATGTTTTCTCTGGCGTCTCGCAGCATGCCGATGAGCCGCCCACCGTGCCCAGAATCCTCCATGAAAGGGGCACCCTTCTCCACGTAACGGTAGCCAAACTGCCTCCAGTTCTTCTTTCCTAGCATTACTAGCCCGTGCGCTACGGTCTTAATCAAATCCAACAGCTGCAAGAGTAATTTGTTAGATCAAATAATGATGAAGTAATCAGTTCAAGGAAAAAAACATCTAGTTTCAAGTGAATTACCTGGCGAGCCCATTTTCTACCGTTGGGTGTGTAACCGTCGTCGTTCTTGATCATATCGCGTAAGTGAGCGCCGTAATCGCCCTCCAGATATACGCTCGCCATGCATACCCGCATGTACCAAGTCTCGTACCTCAGTAGGGGATCTCCCGGGGTCTGGATCAACTCATCCGGGTATACATAGTAGTGCTCGTGCTGCGGCTGTGCCAAGGTACTGCAATAGAACTCGTAGTGCACGCTCCAGTCGCGCTCCAGTCGCGCTCCAGTCGCGATAAGTGGCTCATCCTGTAAGAAACACGTTAGTTGCAACACAAATAAATCAAGTAATATATGACAGTACAAAAGAGATACGACTTACGTGTGCAGGGCTACGATAGTGGAACTCGGCAAAGATGGCTCTGCGGGAATGAACGGCGGATGTCCAAACTGGCGGAGTACGCGATCCGGATAGTGGTGCTCCACTACCCAGAAATGTACGAGCGGCCCCATATAATACCACATGTCCATAGACTGAAAACATCTCAGCGGTAGCATACCGTCATCGTACATCTTGGCGTACGGGGTCCACTCAACCTGCTCCGCCGTCAAATTCTGCAGCTGTGACCGGACTGGCCTGATACCCAATGTATAACCGTGGCCCTGATCCTGGTAGCTGTGAACACCGTGCCACTTCTTGCCGTATGCCGGGCAGCGGATATCGTCGGGCTCTCCCCAATCCGGCGCCGCATTCGGTATGGGTCTGCCCACCGGTAGCCGTGACCACGACCAGTGCTAAAGCAACAGTGCTGGCCCGTACATCTGTTTGATATTTGGCTGCATTTGTGATAATTTCATATGTCAGGTGCAACTTCTTCATTTATTATGTAAAATAGTAAGATAATAGCTAGGGACTTACCGCAGAAGCACGGCAGAGGTGGTAGTACAGATGGGCTAAGACGGCCGCACCCCAGTTGTACTTCGACGGATCATCCAGGTTTGCCAGCAGCTGGAGATACATCATCGGCATACAGTCACCGGAAGAATCAGCAAACATGACGGAACCAAATAGGTCCATCACATAGCCCCGTGTATATCTGCAGTAACAAACATGTAATATAAGATCAGCAACAAACGGGAATTCAGAATAAAAAATAATACGGGAAATTTGAAGTTTGTACCTCTGAATCTCCACATCGGTGGAGTATGCTGTCAGACCCGCGCTGAAATGCTGGCGCAACCTCTTCATCCTCAAGTGGAATTTTGATTTTCCACTATTCTCAATGAGGGACTGAGGATCAGCCCCCAATAGCTCCTCAATCTGAGCACCAAACCTCGAGCTATCAGATACACCACTGACGGGGGTGCCACTGATAGCCAACCCCCACAGAGAACTCACGTCCTGGAGAGTCACTGTCATCTCTCCGAACGGCATGTGAAACGTGTGCGTCTCTGGACGCCATCTCTCAACCAACCCCGCGATGAGAGACGCGTTGATGACGCCACTCCCAGTCCGCAAGATGTCTACCATCTGGTAGAGGCCTAGATTGATAAGATACCGGTCCATCAACGGGTAGTATGGCAAGTGAACGCACCGCAGTTTCACATCTAAAATAAACTTGTCCTACATTGACAAATTTAATCCACATGGGGTTAGCACATCAACACTTAAATTCAAAGAAATTTGAAAATGTGAAAAAAAAAAACATACCTCACGAGAAGCTAGTGAGACCCGGTGATCGCGGTGCGGCACCCACAGAAGAGGACTGAAATGATCTGTGCTGCTAGTCGAAATCGGCTCGTCAACTATGGGTGACAGTGGACGAAGTCTAGGCCGTCCTCTAACCATCCTAATTTCATTAATAAGATTCTGTTAACCGACGCTATATGAACCGTAAATCATAATTGCCGTAAGCAATGTAACAAAACGGCTAAAATAAGCTTAAACACGCTAAAAAGGGATAAAATATGATTACTTACTCTAAAATCGGTTAAAATAGGCTTAATAACGGTGAAAACCGCTAAAATAGGCTCAACTACGCTAAAAACGGCTAAAATATGCTTCATAACGGTAAAAATAGTTAAAATAGGCTTAATTACGCTAAAAAATGATAAAGTACAATTAATAACGCTAAAAACGTCTAAAGTAGACTCAAAAACTATAAAAACAGCTAAAATATTTTTCATAACGGTAAAAATATTTAAAATAGGCTTAATTACGCTAAAAAGGGATAAAGTATAATTAATAACACTAACAACGTTTAAAAAATCTTAAATAACGGAAAAAACCGCTAAAATATGATTCATAACGGTAAAAATAGTTAAAATAGGCTTAATTACGCTAAAAATTGATAAAGTACAATTAATAACGCTAAAAACGTTTAAAATGGACTCAATTATGGTAAAAACGGCTAAAATATGTTTCATAACGGTAAAAAATGTTAAAATAGGCTTAATTACGCTAAAAAGGGATAAAATATAATTAATAACGCTAAAAACGTTTAAAAAATAATCAATAACGGTAAAAACCGCTAAAATAGGCTCAACTACGCTAAAAACGGCTAAAATATGCTTTACAACGGTCACAACATCTAAAATAAAATTAATTACGCTTACAACGGAAATAATAGGCTTACTTACGGTAAAAACTAATTATACCTAATTGGCCTAATTATACTAATTATACCTAATTATACTAATTTACCTAATTATAGGCTTAATTTACCTAATTTAAATAAGCTTAATATACCTAATTATACCTAATTATACTGATCAAATAGGCTTAATTTACCTAATTATACTAAAAATATAGTCAACAATGCTAATTATATAGTCACCAATGCTAATTATACTTAATTAAAAATATATTGACCTAAATCATAAACTGTATACCCTAAATTTGACTAATTACTCTAATTACTATTTAATTTCAACTATTTCTACTAATTATACAAATTATGGTAATTACTAACAATTTCTAACATTTTACAACTAGTTTACTCTAAAAAATAAATTCCAACAAATAATAGGGACTTACTTGCAAATCTGGGAGGAGAGGGAGAAATCCGGGAGAATCTGCTCAATCGAGGAGAGAGAGTGTGAAATTTGACGAAATGAATTGTGAGAGAGAAGAGGGAGTGTGCATGCCAATTTATAGAACCGAATTAACCTCGGAACCGGCCAATTATTGGCCGGTTGGGGTCTTTAATCGGTACCGGCCAATTATTGGCCGGTTGGGCTGTTTAATCGGATCCGGCCAATAATTGGCCGGTATGGGTATTTTTAATAAAGATTTGGGCCGGTGGTTATTTTTAATAATTTTTTATGGACTTTGGGTATTAATAAAAATGTCGGTGGATATGGCCCTGTTTATTTACCGGATTTTGTTGAGATTTATCGTGAGTGGTTAAGATCAAAATAGTAGTTTCTGAGTTGTGATCATACTAGTTTGTTTTTGCGATTTTCAAAGGCCAAACAGTCGATTCAAACTATTCAACATGATATCTATAATAAAATGTGTTGGGAGACTAAATTTTATATTTTTTGAAATATTTTTACTATTTATTAAGATGTTTGAAAATCACTGTTTTTAATGGTCCATAAACTTTTTACTATTTATTAAAATCTGCAATTTTCAAACCATCTTTAAATAGTAAAAAAGTTCCAAAAAAATGTAAAATTTATTCTCCAGACACATTTTAATATAAAACTCAAATTTAACAGTTTGGACTTTAAAAATCGCAAAATCAATTAGTAATCTACCATTTTAATGTTAACCATTTTAACGTTACCATCCCGCAAGTGAACTCAAATATTATTTCCCAGTCTGAACCTAGCTAGCTTTAGACATCTAGCTAGGACTAATTATTAATTGAGACTTGAGAGAAGCAAAATTAATGCCTCTAACGTGCAGCAGTGAGAACAATTGAATGAAACAGTGTTGTAATTAATGTAATCAATAAATTTGGTTCAATCAACTTTAATGTGGAAAAATATTTCACAGTGAACTTTTTTTAACTTGTATAGTCTTAAATTAAAAAAATAACAGTGTAATAATATGGTCAATGTTTTATACTGAGTCGACAATATATCCCTATGCTATATGCAATTTTTCTTTAGTTTGTTAGATTTATAATAATTGACATGGTTCATCAACTAGTAAATAAAAAATAACATAATTATATTCAAAAATCATTACTATTATACATATTGGAATTACAAATAATGTCATAACACAATCTTTAACAATATGCATTAAAAACAATATATTATCTCTTTTGTTCAACATGTTCGCTGAATTTGACTAACACAATTAGTGTAAAATAAACATAATTTGAAGCTAGGTTTTTCGTTTTACAAGTAATATATAAAAGTTATTATTTTTCTTTTGATTTGTGCCATTGGATAAGTAGGGATCTAAAAAAAATCATATTGTGTCTGACACGTCACATAACAACACACTTACATCATGACATGATATTGCACGCAATGTCAATTCCTTGTTGTGACAAGTGGATTCTGTACCGCGACCTATTTTTATAAAAATAACGCGACACACGAAAACAAGTTAGTCACAGCATGATATGGGACAACGAATACAAAAATCACTTGGTCACGTCACGTGACCACGGCCATAGAAAAATATTTGATGTGACTACAAACACATAAAGACACTTTATCATGTGAGGCACGTGTAATCGGACAGTAAATTTTAAAATTTTAGCCAAAAAAGACGAGTGATTGCCGCTTCACTAGGAGCCTGGGGACTAATCAATTAGGGCCGAGTCTGTATCATCTTAAAGTCAGATCAAATTCTTTTTGGTACCTATTCGGATTGGATGGAACCAATATTATTGAGCTTTGAGATATATCCATGCAAAACGAATTTGAATTATCAGTTATTTTCACATATCAACTCAAAATTTGAGATATCTCAGGGAATCAAATTTTTAGGGCCAGGGACATATGGCTGGTCATTGGAATATATATTTAAATGGCAGAACAAGGCGACTCACGGACTTAGCCGTGACTAAGTTAAAAGAGTAGGGTTGAAATTTCCCATATTTTTCATATCCAATCGTAACACACATTTTTATCTTTATTTTCAAAGTTCAAATAGACAATTCAAATCACTCAATATGATCTCTATATTAAAATGTGTTAATTTGAATACCAAATTTTGCATCTTTTACTTTTTTTTTATGACAAAATTACTGTTTTTAATAAGATTCTAGACCATCCAAAAACAATAATTTTATATCTATATAAAAAAATAATAAATAATTTTTAAAATTTATAAAATTTGATTTCCAAACACAGATTAATATAAAAATCATATTAAGCTCTTCGAATTAACCATTTAAATTTAAAAAATAAAAATAAAGAGATGAGACACGGTTTAAATTTCCAACTACTCTTTCTATTCACATACATCTTGTTTTATTAATTTTGATGGATACTTCTCTATATTTTTATATACGAAGCTCTTAGGGTCAACAATAATTAGGTGATGCCATGGTTCTGTCGTTGTCCAAGTACTATTTTTCCAGCTGAAGCCTGAAGGTGATAGAACTTGTGCCCCCAACATCCAACATCAGCTTGTGGTGGACCCGTCCCGCAATTATGGATGAGTGACAAATAGAAACCGACAAACATAAGACCTGAAGTCTTCTTTCACAAAATTAATTAGGACAGAGAGAGACTCACAAAAGCCACGTACATGATTAGAATTAGATACATGTGAAATATATAGTTCAAGAGTGAGGCTACGGTACTGTGCATAGCACGGATTGTACCGTGCTACGGCTCAATATTTGAGTTTTTAAAATTTTAACGGTCGATTCGAACTGTTCAACATAATTTTTACATGAATATGTACTTGCAGACTAAATTTTATATTTTTTCGAATATTTTTACTATTTTTTTAGATAAGTAGAAAATCACTGTTTTTGGATGGTCCAGAATTTTCAGATCAAGTGATTTTCTACCTATCTGAAAAAATAGTAAAAGTTCTAAACAATGTAAATTTTGGTTTGCAAGTACATATTCATATGGAGATCATGTTGAACGGTTCGGATCGACTGTTAGGATTTTGAAAACTCAAATATTGAGCCGTAGCACGGACCAATCCGTTCTATGCATAGTACCGTAGCCTCACTCATAGTTCAATGTACTGACCATAGGGCTGTAAACGGATATGGATATCCACTCTGAATTCGCTTATAATCTGAATCAGGATTTAAACGGATACAGACATTTCGAATACGGATCTAGATAATTATTAAATACCTAGAAGAGATCCGGATTCGAATAATGGCATGAGGGTTTAAGCCACCAAGCTTCAAACCACTACATCACAATATCTTTTGTTACTACTTTTTTATTTTATTTATATATTATATCAATGGAATATCTCCCATCTTTCCAACATCAATCTCTTCATCAACTTACAATTATTCATTTATTTTCATATTTATATTTTATTAATTATTGTTTATATCTTAAAGTTCATATAACATTATTATCCGACAATTATTCATTTTGTATCTGTATTCGAATCCGTATTCATAGATTATCCGCTTTATATCTGTATCCGTTTAAGGTGGATTTGGTTTTACATTTTGACATCCGTTTACTATCCGTATTCTTATCCGCTCTTTGAAAAGTGGATATGGATATGATTTTACCACTATCCGCTCCGTTTTCACCCCTAACTGAACAGCTTGTTTTCACCCCTAACTGAACAGCTTGGGTCCAAATAATGATAATAGAAATAATAACTGGAGTAAAAAAAGTAATATCGTTTCTTTAGGATTTGATTTTAGCATGAAAAGAGAGAAATTAATTCTCTCCCTCCAGCAGACTCCAAAGGACAAAAAAAGGAAAATCTCAACTACTTACCTTCAGATGACAGAATGAAGCTTTTGAGGGTTGGATGTGGCCCTCTGGGAATTAGAAAATTATGATAAATGTAGATTAGAAACGGATTTTTTTTTTTTAAATAGAATTACTTTAAATTATTTCAACCAAACGAGCCTTCGTTGTTCTGATTTTCGGAAAATAGCCTCCACCGATCCCTAGGACCGGTGGAGCAAAAAAAACACAATCTACACCGGTCCTAGGGACCGGTGGAGCCTGTTTTGCGCCAGCCACACCTACCACACGGAAGACCACACAAAAAAACACCTGCACCGATCCTGTGGATCGGTGTAGCTGCAATATACACGAAAAAATACCTACACCGATCCACAGGATCGGTGTAGGGCCCATTTTTTTTTTTTTTTTTTTTTTTTTTTTTTTTTTTTAAGATTCAAGAGACAATATGAATGAAATTGAAGTATTGAACCATAAAAATTCGAATTTTGTTTTTAATATTTGTTAGATTACTTTTTTTAATGTATCCGAAATTTTTTTAATTAATACTAAAATACACTAAATTACTTGAAATTATATTGAATTATGCTGAATTACACTAAATTAATTGAAATTACAATAATTATGTAGAATTATGCTAAAATACGGTAAATTACGTACGAAGAGGGCCTATTTTGTAGCATCTTTCATAAATCATAAAAAATAGTAAAAAAAATTCCAAAAATAATAAAAATTGGTATTCTACAAGTTCATTACATAACTAATTTACTGAGTTACGTAGATTGGAGAATAAAAATGAAAATCTTAATCGGAAACTTCAACTGAAGTTTTGAGACTCTTCTCTTTGTTTTTTGGCTATTTTGAATTTGAAAAACTGACGAAACAAGTTCGGACGCATGCGCATTTTCACAAGCTTTCCGAAAAGTGGTCATTTGCTAAAATCGGACACTCGAGCGCCGTTTTACAACCGTTTGAAGTTTCGTCGTCGTTTTTATCAGCAGAGAGACAGCCGCATGGCGGGAAAATAGAAAACCAAGCCTCCACCGATCCTAGGGATCGGTGGAGCTATAATTGGGATTTTCTGCGGCGAGGTCAGGAGCTGGCGCAAAACATGCTCCACCGATCCCTAGGACCGGTGTAGATTGTGTTTTTTTTGCTCCACCGGTCCTAGGGATCGGTGGAGGCTATTTTTCGAAAATCAAAACAACAAAGGCTCGTTTGGTTGAAATAATTTAGAGTAATTCTATTTAAAAAAAAAAATCTTAGAAACGTGTATCTACTCAACACTAAAAGAAATAGAAATGAATAAGCAACTTTTTAAGTATTCAACATTTTCACTTGAAAACATGGCTGGTTACTTTCTTGAATAATTGACAAAAATCATAAATGGTAAAATCCGTGCACATGTTTACTGTCACATATCGCCCCACCAATCAACTTCTAATTCCTATACCAATAAATGAAACCTGACTGCCTTCACATGGCTTGCATGTGCCAAAGCCTGCTACAAAACTCTTTAATTTCTGCAGCTCATCTCCGGCCCTCCAACTCTTAATAGTTCCACAACCACATTCTTCAACTATCCCCATTACAATCTCTTTTCCTCTTGAGCAATAGCTGTAGCTCTCACTCAAAACAAAGATGGCCATGATACTCGATGCCTTCAACTGCCGTCTAAGGACAGATCACTTGTTGATTATTATTCCATGTTTCCATATCACTTTATTATTCTCCAATATAGAAACGCTTTAATTACAAAAGACCAGCTGCTCTAAAAAAAATAGAAAGTAGAGGCCTAGCTTGTAGTGTATTGCAAAAGCACGGCGTGTCGGGCACACGTGCCGGTATGCACGGCTGAGGACACGGCATGTCTTGTTAGACTTGTTGTGTTAAGACGTGTCCGTATCATGTCCTTAACCGTGCTGTGTCCGAATTTTCTTGAAATAGACACTGTTAATTACGGCACAACACGGTATGGGTACAACACACGTTCGGTACGGCACGACACGACACTTCTAATTTTTCTATTTTTTAGATATTTTTTCAAAACACAAAAATACTACAAAAAATAAAATAAAAACTGAAACTAATCCAATTTATTTCCGACTTTTTAGGTATTTTTCCATATTTTTTTTGGACATTTACACATTTTTAAATAACAAATTATCAAAATCTAAAAAAAAAAAAAAAAATTGGCACTGCATGTCTACATACTGGCATGGCACATCGAAACATGTCATACCAACTCGTGTCGTGCGCCTAAATACAGTACGTTGGAGCACGGCATGGTACGACCGCAATACACTACTTGCTTGGCTTCCCAAACAAATAGAAAGCAATAAATATTGTGGATAATCCTAATTCACAAACAATCTAAGTAATTTTATTTAATGAGGAAATAGGTTGTTTAAATAATTTTATTTAGTCAGTAATATATGTCAGGATTGATTTATACAACATTTTATAAAATTTTATTTAATTATATTTTTGTATAATTTATTATATTATGTACACAATGTTCTTAAACTAATATATTGTTTGTTTGGTATATTTTTGGATTAAATTAAATTGTTAATTTATTTGATAATTATTCGTTAATAGTTTCTTGTCCGTTAATTTTAACGAGTAAAAATATAGAATATGAATAAGGTTAATATTTAACAGGTAATGATAAAATATAAGCAAGATTAAATTCAAATTAAATCGGATACGAAAATACCTCCATCAAATTCGTAGTATTAATTCGCTCATATACCTATATCTTCTTTGCATACCTAAATCAGCCCCGCAAGAGCAATAGCTAACATGTCATTAAAGACAATAGCAGTTTAAGAATAAATGAAAATCAATCTCAACAAAACAACATAAATAAATGAATCAAACTGTTTATGTTGATATGGCATCCTACTTTCTATTTTTTTTCGAATTTGTTTTTTCTGATTTTGGATGTTGATATGACGTCCCACTTAATTTTTTTTTTTTACTTTTTTTTCAATTTTGGCAGATGCTATGGCGTTCCAATTTAAGTTTTTTTTTTTTTGGCAGAGGCTGGGTATGGTATGGCGTCTGGATGGTACGACATATTGTGTACCTTCTCATTTTTAAAATTGCTTCCTATACTTTTCTATTTTTAATTTTTTTTTCTATTTACTATAAATTGAAATTTCGGTTATTAGAGCTAGTCAAGATTCTATCGCTCTCCAGCCTCTAAAATCCCAATAATTCTTTTAGATTATTACAGTAAAGCCTACTAAAATCCCAATAATTCAAAACCACATTCTGCAACAATCCCAATCTCTTTCTAATAATTAAGCTCTGAATTCACAAAAGAGAAAAAACAAAAAACAAAAGGTATAGAACAGAACGGAAGGAATAATTACTCTTTCCCTAGCAAATTAAATATACTCTTCGGACTAACGAACATTTTTGTTAAATTATATCAACCTGAGCTCATACAGTATACAATTTCATATAATAAAATTAAAAGCCTTAAAAATCTAAGGGAATTAATGATAAAATATATCATAACGTTGCTGTACAAAAAGACCTGGCCAAAAAAAACTATGTTTGTAACAAGTAACAATGGTCGCTTAAGCAATGGATTATTCAAGTCATCAAAGCAAAAGCAACGGAATTAAAGATGAAATATAGCACCAAGCAAAAGCAATGGAATTATTAAAGATGAAACATATATATTGGTGTCCACATAACACAGCACAAAGCAAAAGGAAAGGCAAAAGGAGTGCATATCATTTCCTTGTCTTGCCATTATGTTCCACCTCTTTTGAATATAAAGCTTCAAATTTACAAAAGAGAAATGAAGATAAAAAGAAAACGGTACAACGTAACAGACAGAAAGGAATAGTTACTCTTTGATCCTAGCAAAATATACTCTTTGAACTAACGATATTTGTCTAATTAAATTATAACAGCCTGATGTACTTTAATATATAATTTCATAATAATCAAAATAATATCTCTGGAAATCTGACGGAATTAATAATCAAATATTATCATAACATTACTGCATGTACTAAAAATCCCAGCAAAAAAAACTATGTTTGTAGATAGTAACAAATGACTATATAGTCCTTGGATCAAGCAATCAATTTTCATATCATCAAAAATGAAACAAAGAATGAAACATATGGGTGTCCACATTGCGTGCAATTATGCTCCACTTCTCACAACCAACCAGTTACGACCAATTAAGCAAGCTTCAAATTTACAAAAGAGAAAAGGAAATCAAAAGGAAAAGGTACAACAAAAAGAAAGGAATAACTAATCTTTGATCCTAGCAAAAATATACCCTCCAGCTCTAGAACCGCATTCTCCAACTATCTCCATTTCAATCTCTCTTGTTTCTTCCTCTTTAGCACTATACCCTGCAGCTAGCTCTCATTCAAAACAAAAATGGCTATGATACTCGATGCCTTTGTGTCAAAGTTCAGCGAACTTCTCATGCAAATGGTGCAGGATGAGGTGGGCATGCTGCTGGGCATCCCTGGCCAGATTGAGAAGCTTGGCGAGACCGTTCGTGACATCCAATGTGTCCTTGCCGATGCTGAGAGGAAGCAAAGCAAGAGCAGTGCCATCCAGCGGTGGCTCATGCAGCTCAAGGATGTCATGTATGATGCTGATGACATTATCGACCTATGTCAGATCAAGGCAAAGGACCGCCTTGCTGGCTCCAGTTCCCATTCCTCATCAAATGCTCGTTGTGGATGCCCTTTGCTGTCTTGCTTCCGCAACCCGTTCTTTGCACATGAGATTGGTTCTAGAATTAAGGATATCAATTCCAGGCTAGAGGGGATTGCCAAGAGAAAGGCTAATCTGGGTTTAATCGAATTACAAATCTCTGGGCCTTCTGAACCAGTTCCCCGAGTGGACTCGATCATCACCCGCAAAACTGATCCCTCGGTTGTGCTAGATGATATTGTGGGAGAAAAGATTGAAGAAGATACAAATCTACTAGTGAACTGGCTGACCGAAGAAGTGAAGAGTGCAACAAAAATCTTTCATGTTGTAGCAATTGTGGGGATGGGTGGAATTGGAAAGACCACTCTAGCGAAAATGATTTTCAATGACCCGAGAATTGGAGAGGAATTCCAGTTAAAAATTTGGGTTTGTGTCTCAAAGGAGGTGAAAGGAATAGAATTGTTGAGATGTGTGATCCGAGAGGTAGGAGGTGACCACGGTGCTGCCCAGGAAAGATCAGAGCTGGTGCCTTTACTCGAGAGCCTCGTCCGAGGTAAAAAGTTCCTTCTTGTTCTGGATGATGTTTGGGAAGAGAGCCGAGCGGTGTGGGATGGTCTGTTGCGTGTTCCCATGAGCGGCGGAGGTCACGGGAGTAGGTTACTGGTGACCACTCGAGATGAAAGAGTTGCGGATGGAATGAGGGCGGCAAAATTACACCGGGTAGGGAAGTTATCTCCTGAAGATGGCTGGTCTCTATTAACAAAGCAGGTAATTAAAGTTTATAACTTTGTTTAGCCTTAGCCTTGCTACTTTTGCCTTAGAACTTAGAAGCTTAGTATTGTCCAGTTGGTCGTGATTTACTATTGAGTTCTTAGACAAACAATTTTGCAGTCGTATAACAAATCCAAACTTATTTAATCCTATCTAAATAAAACGGAATTTTGTATAAGATTTTACAATTCACCACAATGACACCTGGTAGCACTTGATAAGCAAAATGGAATTTTGTATAAAGAAATAATAGATATAGTGTCTATGATTATTTTCATAATTAATGGAACTCCAAATTAATATCTCTGTCCGCCAATAGGCAATTTCTAACAATTAATATATTCTATGAAATATTTCCACTAGTGAACTGATAGGTATTAAGATTTTAATTGATGGATTGGAGTTTCGGGTAAGAGGAGAGTAAGCCCAACATTAATTCATTTATTAAAATACGGTGCATCACTAGTGAACTGATTGGTGTGTGTGTTGTGCTGGCATGCCAAAAATTATAAAATCCGGGCATGGCATACCTTCGGGCACCGTGTTTCTCCACCCCTGGCCATGTTTCACCACCCCCATCGGCGCCTCCTTGCCGCTGACGTCTCCTTATTTTCCGGCAATGAGGTGCTCGACTCTCCCGACATCTCATTGCCGTGAATCGTTCTTGTCACATCATGTTTCATGTTTTCCAATATTATTTCTTTATTAAAAATTTATTTTAATTTTTTTCATACTAAAAATCCAATAAAATAGTTAAACTTGAACAATAACATCACATTTGGTCATAAT
This sequence comes from Carex kokanica, assembly GCA_025461125.1. Classification (NCBI taxonomy): domain Eukaryota; kingdom Viridiplantae; phylum Streptophyta; class Magnoliopsida; order Poales; family Cyperaceae; genus Carex; species Carex kokanica. Next base: position 40,078 of record JAJGRX010000069.1, on the reverse strand, counting down.
GTGAACATTACGTCGTGATGTGACAACCCTCCACCATTTTGGTCACTTCACATGAAAATAAACTTTCAATCACATGACACGATGTGACCAAATTACAATGTTCTACCTTCACTGCTCCCATGCTCAACTTACACTGCAAAACCATGACCCCTTCATGGTAAACCCATACCCTACATCGGCTACAAACCAACAACTATTGTTCATCTTTGAGTCAACTATGCATTGTTCCGCCCAAAAGTTGTCACGTCATGCCCATTGAGCTGTGCTCCATGCCCAAGCTGCGATCGTGTTGTGTTCGCGTGTATCATGCTTTTAGCAATTAACAATGCATGACATAAACCAGGGACCTATACTTGAATCACTTTCTGATGCACAATAATTTTAGCATTGATAAGTATGTTTACAGTTTTCTCATTTTAATAATTTTATTGTGTATTTTGATTTTTTTTTTTTAATATATTACTCATCGGAAGTGCATAAATTATATTTAATTTATATTTCATCATCACCAGTAATGCTATTGATATACATATATATAACAATTAAAGTTCTATGATATGGTACCTATATCGTTTGATTGATAAATATTTTTTTAAATTCATTATTACATGTGATGCCACCTCTTCGTTTGGCAAGTTCTACTACAATAGTCCTGGAAGCTTTTCAAATTCACAATTTTTAAACATTAATTCAAATTTTTGTAAGTCCATTTTCTCTTTCTGTGAAAATTAATTCCATTTATTTTATCTCCGGTTTTAAAAAAAATTAAATAAGCTTTTTGTATCTTAAACATTAATAAAAAATTTAAATTATGTGGTTTATTAGAGTTATCTTGATTGGATAAAAAGTTAGTTTCGAATTTTCATTTTAAGTAAATATCTTATATAGTTATACAGTTACATGTATGATTACATCTTCTGATTGGTAGTCTCATCATCACATGGTTTTTTATAAATAGTCCTGCATTAAAAAAGAGAATATTAGAAAATGGATGGAAAAAATATTTTGTCTGCATTGATATGGCTTGTTTAACAACCGCGATCCAAAATAAAGCCCAAGCCCAAAACTAACACTGAAGATTTCATATGGGCTAATGCACCTAATTGGTCTACTGTAAGCGCCCTTTGAGTATCCTTTAAGATAATGGCTAGTGGTTCTCAAAACCAAGTATTGTGAAATTAATTTTATTTACAGTAAAAGCTGAATATTTTGCATGACATAGAAAAAATACACCGAAAAACTTTATAATTACCAAAACTGGAACTTATATTTATTCATTATTTTTTAGACATTTCTTAAGAAACATTTTTCAATTTATTTACTACTTATATATTTTCTACAATTATACCGAAACACAAAAATACTAAAAAAAATTCACATGCCTGAAAATTATTGTGAGAATAATTTTGATTAATAAAAAAAATAACTTGCTTTTATTCTCTATTTTTAAGAAATTTTCAAAAAAATTTCGTACTTATTTACTACTTTCAAATATTTTCTCAACTTAGGCAAACACACACAAAAAAACTTATGAAAAATATAATTTAAATTTATTTCTGATTTCTGGATATATTTTCATGTTTTTTTTATACATTATTATATATTTTGTAACCATTTCTTAGCATAATTTCACTAAAGGAAGAAAATGACACAGCACGCCTAAACACGCCTTATCAAGCTGTGCCGTGTCAGTATTCGTGTTGTGCCCATTACTGATATTGTGCGGCACCAGTATAGAATGACACATTTAAATTCAAATCTATACACTCTGTGTTAATAAAAATATGAGAGCTGGAATCTCTGATGTTTTTATTGCAGCTATCATAAGCAGTTTAGTAGGTCAAAATAACCGCCTTTTGTTTCATGTGCTAACTTCACTATTGGTTTTATTTATACAGTATGTGAAGATTCGAAATTAATTAAGTTGTCCAAAATTAGTCAGTAACCCACAATTTTACATCGAACAAAGATGCTCCACAATTGGTTGCACTGCTTTCCAATTATTGAGTAAAAAACGAAATCGGCTAATAATTTGGTTGCACTTCTTTCTATCCTAATTTTTGTTCTCTTTTCTTTGAAAATGAGTTTTTGTTATCTCTTAATTAACGTGCTATACTATTTTTGCTCAATCTCAATATTTTATCATAATCCTAGGTTTTATAATTCTTCTACAATCTTAATATCTAAAGTTTCTAAGTAACTTGACATATATATAAAATAATAAAATATCTAAAGTTTCTAAGTAACTTGACATATATATGAAAGCATTGACGTTCCTAAATCCTAATTTTTTCATTTATCTAACAGGTAGTTCAACATGATCAAAAGGAAAGTGAGATTCAAGAATTTAAGGATATTGGGTTGCAACTAGTTGAAAAGTGTGATGGTTTGCCTCTTGCTATCAAAACCATTGGTGGTGTGCTTTGCACGAAGCGCAAAACCATAGTCGAATGGCAAACAGTTCTAAAAAGCAATATGTGGTCCATTGATGGAGTGCAAAGTATCCACCATGCATTTCATTTGAGCTACGAGGACCTTTCATCACCTTTGAAGCAGTGCTTCATCTTTTGCTCCCTCTTTCCGGAAGATTTTGAGTTTAATAAAACATATTTAATCTATCAGTGGTTAGCAGAAGGATTTTTGCAAGATAAGGTAGATTTCTGGGAGTTAGGAAATGACTACTACACAGAGTTACTAGTACGAAATCTATTGGAAGCTACTGACACATCATATGATCAAGGAGAATGCAAAATGCATGATCTTTTGTGGTCATTTGCCCGGGAATTAGGAAAAGATGAAAACTGTGTATTAAAGGAGGGACAAGTTTTATCCAGGCATGAGGGTTCACTGAAAGTACGACGGTTATCTATAGAAGGAAATAAGGTGAATACTGAATTAATTAAAAAAGAAAATGGGTTGAGAACATTATTTCTTCGTGATAAACCTGAAATTGCACTCGATTATCTGTGTAAAGCCTTTTCAAACCTCCGCATCTTAGACCTCAGTGGCTCCAATTTCTCAAGCCTACCAGATTCTTTGTGTGACCTCGTGCATCTGAGATACTTGGATGTCCAAGGTTCAAATATAAGAAATCTTCCAAGTTCCATTGGAAATCTCAAATATCTAGTATATTTGTGTCTTTTTGGGTGCGAAAGTTTGTCCGATGTCCCTAGTAGTATCATCAACCTACAAGAACTGAAATATCTCGATACTAATGGTTCAGGAGTCAGGGGAATCCCAATAGGCCTAAATAAACTAGACAAGCTCGTTAAACTATACGGATTTAAGCCAGACAGAAATAGTCTGGAAGGATTTAGTAGCCTAGACAACATAGAAGCTCTATCACAGCTAATTTCTCTCAGTTTATACAGTTTAGAGAAAGTATCGGACAAGAGCATAGCAAAAATGGCAAACCTTCAAAATAAAGATAGTCTACTAGACCTAAGGTTTGTTTACGAAACATTGAGCCCGGAAGAACAACTTTCCCAAACTAATGAAAAGAAGATCTCAACTGAGGATGTTTTAAATGAGCTCTGTCCTCCCCGTTCTCTAGAAATTGTTGAAATAATAGGTTACTTTGGCAGCCACCTTCCTAACTGGCTAAATTTGAGGGCAGACCTTCCAAACTTGAGATATATTAATATCGAGCATTGTGCATGCTTTAAGGAGCTTGCGTTGTTAGGCCAACTTCCCAATTTGGATTATCTTCGAATAATAGGTGCATATTCAGTTGTGAGTGTGGGAGGAGAGTTCTTGTGGGGAGGCATCCAAAACAGAGATATGACAGCATTGAGTTGTCATGCCAAGTCCGCATTTCCAAAATTGACTGTACTAAACTTTACAGGGATGCCCAATTGGAAAGAGTGGCAGTGGAATAAGGGACAGGTAGCCATGCCCAAGCTGAAAACATTATTTATTAGAGATTGTCCCCTGTTGAGATCTCTTCCGGAGGGTCTTTTGCATCATGCTACTTCCTTGGAGTGTCTAGAGATTGACGGTGCTAATAAGCTGATTACCGTAGAGAACCTCCCATCAATCAAAGATATTCGTGTTTTTAGAAGCCCAAACTTGGAGAGGATTTCAAATTTGCCCAGCATCTCATATATTCTAATTGAGGAATGCCCAAATCTAAAAGCTGTGGAGAACCTTACAGCTTTACAAACGATGGAATTAACTGATTTTGAAATGGAAGCCCTACCAGATTACTTGAGGACAACAATGCCACAGAAGCTAAGAATCAGGTGTAGTGAGGAGTTGCTGGTGAAGATTGTAAGCCAAGGAGAAAGTGGTTCTGAGTGGAACAAATTCAAGCACATTCCTAAGGTGACTATCTACTCATCTGGAGAATCTTTCTATGGTACTTACCAGAAGACACCATTCAGTTTCACCACCAATGTAAGCACAAGGTCAGTTGACTCACTTCAGAGATCTGAGATGGTGCCACAGCAAGAGTAGAAGCTTTCTCTTGCCATTACTCATTTTGTTCAGGTAGTCTAACTAGCTTTATATTAATTATCATATAATTTTTTTCAAAAATGAGATTCAATTTATTTTTTGCTATATAAATTTACAGTAGTCTTTTACTAGCTATCACATAAAGTATAGAATTTACAATTTGGATTGGTCCGCTATATCAGTTGTACCAGTACAATGTGGCAATTGTATTCTGTTCCATAATTTCCATATAGTTTAATTTGGTAGCACTAATTTGCCCTTTATCTCTGAATTTCTGCATTTCGATGAACCATTAATTCATCTGTCATTGAAGAGATTTTTTTGAGCACATTTTCTAAATTATAGAAAATCTTTAAATGGGAGAGACAAGTGTAGTGGGTACAAATTCAAATTTCAGTACCTATTTAATTATCTTCCAAGTACAAAAGGCACCTATATATGCAAATGAATTAGTACCATACCAACACGGTCCTGAAGTGAACTTGGTTTTTGAATAGTTTATTCTTCTCTATTTAAATTGGGATATGTTATTTAATACAGGTGTCAATTGTCAATCGCTCAATTGGTATATAGGACGTAGAAAGAACAGAAAAAAATTAATTTTGGAAACATGCCAACAATCCTTAATTAGTTTGTGGATTTGATGCACAATATATTAAAGTCTTGGTACGTACTAAAAAGCTGATTTATATTTTCTGTTTGTGCTCTGTAGGTTTAGCATCTAATGGAGTCGAATGTTGACATATGCATAAAGAGCAGTGTTGAGGGTAAAATAAACTATTGGGAATTAAGGAGATTTCTGCAAAAGGATGTTTTTTATTTGATTTTTTATCTACTTTGGTTTGCCCGTTGTTTTTGTAGTCATTTGTTTTGGGTTGTATTTTCCCATTACCTCTTTTTTTGTTTGTTTATGTAATAAAAAAACATATTTATTCGGACGAGACTGAATGATTTGTCCCGGCAGGACAAACAAAATCATTCATTTTTTTAAATAGCACGGTTTATTCTTTTTTGTTTTTTTATTAAAATGAGTCTGTTATAATTTTCAGTAAACTTAACAATTCTCGAAATTATAATATATATATATAGTTCAGTACAGCAGATGGAGTCTGCTATGCGCAACCGCTGATGGTGCAGAGATGAGATGCACTGGAGGTGGGGAATGCAATTGTCAAGTGGTAATTTCTCTTCCTTTAGAATGGTTAGTTTCCAAATTTATAAGGTCACTTTCCAAATGCAATGGTTAGTTTCTCTTCCTTTGGAATTATAGCCTTTTGGGGGGCATAAATATAATGAGGTTATATATATATTGAGTTTTGCTGAATAGGATAATAACTGACTGGACTCGGTTGTTGGTTCACGAATAAACCAACTGGTACTACAATCCTTATTTCTAAATTATGAGAGGCATTAATTTACTAGGTTGGTTAAGTTTTCATTTTCATGTTATTAATTCCTGTTTGCTAAATTTTAGCTTAGTCTCCAAACTTGTACACCTTGGAAAGAGGATCAGTGCTAAAGATGGAGAGGAGAGCAAGCAGAAATCACAGGTATCAACGTTCTTATTTACAACCGCATCTATAATGGTTAGTTGGAAACGGGCAGGCATGCCCGATCTCTGATTCTCCATGGTTCTCTGGTTGGCATGCTCTCCTGCCACATACTCATCAACAAAGGCAAATGACTGTTAGTACCCTTCTAAACTCGTCCCAGTTAGGTTTTGACCATAACAAACTTGAGACAATGCTTGGTACCAAACATGCCCAGACTATCATTCAAGAGTATTTGCTTGCTCCTCTGGATCCGAATATACCTGACACACAGGTTGGTATTTACTTATGCAGCAGATGGGCTTTTCACTCTCAAGAGAGGGTACCGACTCCTTGTTGCAAAGCATCATGTATACTGTGAAGCAATTTATTAGAATTCTAGTTATAAACAGCAGTAAACAAGTCATGTGCTATTGAAGTTGTCCCCTAGATACCATTGCATGTTTATGTGCAGTTTTTTTGTGTGAAAAACTGTATATGAAGTTTTTAATTAAATAGATCTGAGACAATATCTGTTTTTAATTTCTTTCTGATTATTTTTTTTTCCTAAAGGAATGGGCCAATGAACACTGAAGTGAAACAAAGAAAGGTTGAGAATCAAAGGCGAAGAGCTAGTAGACCAAATGAAAGCACTCGCCCTGAGGAGGTACTAATAAATTTTGCAGTTTCATCCCTGAAAAACTTCTCCTTTCTTTTAAATTAGATAAATTTTTGCAGTTTCATCCAATGGTAAAAGGATTGCTGTACTAGACAGTTGCTTCTGTACATCTTTGGGTAATATTGGTAATGTAGTTAGATATAATAATAAATGAAAACCACAAAATTAATGCTGAAATGACCAATGATGAAACATTCTGAATTTTTTTCTGAAAAATTCTACATATTTTTTATTTTGCTTAATAAAGGGTAAAATGGGTACTTTATAAATTTTAAATGAGTTTTAAAAGAAAAGATAATAAAAACGTAATTGCCACTTTGCTAAATTTTAAATGAGTTTTAAATTTCAAAGTTTTTGAGAGGTATACATGAAATTTCCCCTTAAAAGTAATTGCTAGTTTGCTAAATTGTTACAGTTTCTGTTCATTTTGTTCTCTTATAGCTTGGTGATCAAGAAGAAGAGGCTAAAATTGACACAGATAAAAACATGCTGGCTATTTTTGAAATATTGAGACGGAAAAAGAGTTCGAGATTAGAAAATTTTGGTGTTGAATAGAAACTCGTTCGCTCAAACAGTAGAGAATATTTTCGCCTTGTCTTTTCTGGTGAAGGATGGCCGAGTTGAAATTTTGTTCAACAAATGTGGTCACCATTTAGTCTGTAAGTGCTTCAATTTCTTTCAATCATTTTTTCAATTTTAATAAGACTATGGGAGGACCCAAATGATTATAATGTGCGTCTCTTAGCATTAATTGGTACTGTGTTCAGTTGGTCCCTGGTACAGAGAGGGACTCAGAGATGCAAAATCTTTGAGAACTGATAACATTTGGAGCTATTTACAAATGTTATCTTCCTACCTGTCCAAAAGGTATGTATGTATTCATTAGGTATATGTTTGGTAGATATAAAAGTAAAGGGATAAGGGTACACGTCTTATCAATTTTGTTTGTTTACCAGGAAGAGGAGCACTTGAGAACTTTCAACAACCAGATAGAAGAGGACAAAAAAATAATTGAACAAGAATATAATGTCTTAGATGAACTATATATAGACACATCTTTATTTTATTTTATTTCATTTTTTTCTTTATGTGACTCAGGTCCTAGAAGAGAATGAACTCTTATCGCCTGGTTGGATCTTCTGCTTCTGAAGTACAATGGTGTGTTTTTAACAAGGCCCAGTACGCACATTTCTCTCAAGAAAATAAGGAAAAGGAGAAAATTTCAAATTTTAGTGAGGCTTAGTTGAGATGCTATAAATGCTGTTTTTTTTTTTTTTTTTTTTGTATTTTGAACCTTTTTATGCGTGAAAATTGCAGAAGCCGCAAACTGATTGCTACAATTTTTCCTTTTTTTTTCCTTTCCTTTTTTTTTTTTTTAGGGTTATTTTTTTTTCCTTTCTTGTACAAGGTTTTAGCTTTTTGTGGTCCTTTACTTATTGAATTGAATGTAACCTTCTATGTAGAATCTATATACTGCTGCTGCGTACAGACCCGTTCAAGAACTTCTAGAGGACAAAAAGAAGGCGGTAAGCTTGTTGCACTTTCTTTCTTGGCAAATTCTCTATCTAGAATTACTCAATTGTGCAGTAACTAAAGAACTGTTCTTATCAGGGGGGTGTGACTAGCACAAGACCTTCTATTCGACCCCTGAAGCTGGAGGACTTTATCAAAGCTAAAGAAAGGTACAATTTATCTATTCTGACATTTTTTTTTCTCTCACTTTTCTTTAGTTTTCTTGTCACCTATCTCAAGTTCACTTAATTTTGACTTGAAGGTGAGTCCATCTGTTGCATATGATGCGACTAGCATGAACGAGCTACGTAATTGGACGCCTACTTCCATATTCTCTGCATGGCGTCTCCTAATGCTGGATGGACATGGCTCCCACATCTCTACCCTTAACCGGGCTCCGTGCTTGGATGCAGAGACATCAGGTGCTCCCAATAGAAACGCTGCAGGTGGTGTCTTCATTTAATTTCTTGTCCGAGTCAGCTGAAGAGTTTAATGACTTTACTAAGTTTCGACGGGCACACTAGAAATTCAATTTTAATAAGACTATGGGAGGACCCAAATGATTATAATGTGCATCTCTTCTCTTATATTTTAATGGCCCGTTTATTCTTATAGATTTGACAAAAGATTATTATATTAATTAATTAAGCTTTTAGAAAATAAAATTAAACGTCTTGTTAAATCATTTTATCAAGTTCTTAGCATTAATTTTTTTTAAATATATTCTTGTTAAATCATTTTATCGAGTTCTTAGCATTAGTTTTTTTTTTAAATATATTCTTGTTAAATGACGTTGAAAAAGCGCTTAAACCGTTTATACCGTCAAGTGACACCTCTTCTTAAATTCCTGCAAAAATATTTATAAAAAGTTTAATTTCAATGCAAATTGTGAAAAATATGACGAATATGACGTATTAAATTAATATAATGAGTGACCGGAAACCAATTTTTTTATGAAAATTAACCTATTTACTTAGTTGTATAAAATATACAATAAAACCCAACAAATAAAATAGAAAATAGAAATAATTAATTGAGATTTTGCTGAATAAGTGTTAAATTTCAAGTCCAATGAAGCTTTGCATTGAGTTTTTAGAGAGACAATAAAATGTTGCTATCAATACATTAATACCAATAAGATACCACCAATCACAGTTAAGAACAAACTCTTCAAGTAAAATTTCTGTGTAGCACATCAAAGGAACAATTAATATTGTAAGAAATATATGTTAATTCTTTTTTTGCAATGAGAAAAAATAGCATCATTTTTGTTAATTTTTGTTGAAATAGCAATTTAAAGCGCATACTATTTCATGAGAATGATCGAGTAGTTAAAATGATAGATCATATGTTAACAATCATCTGCTGATTATTTATGTAGCGTATCATAAAGTAATATTTTGATTATTATCTAATTTTTTTATGTTCAAATTTTACTAATATTAAATTGTGTAATAAAGCAAATGCACTGTGAACTCAAAAGAAAAATATTGTAAAAGAAACACAAAAGGACCCATAGAGTGGAATCATGCGGGTACAAATTTCATCTTTAATTTTTAAGATGTTGCATTACTTTTCAAATCCATTTTTAATATACAAACTAAAGAATTTTTCATGAAAACTCAAATTTTGTTTGAAAAAAAAGAGTTCACTAAACTTACAGGATTGAGCTTTGTGCGAATCTTGTCATGATAGTCAAAAAGTTTTTCTGAATTTCCATTAGACTTTATCAGCAAAAGAGGAGTCTAATTATGATATTTATTTATTAATATAATAAGAAAACTCTAAGCATGCATGTAATCACTCTATTTGTGTTTTTGTGCTCTTATTGTGGTAAAATTGGCAGTGCATGCTGGTTTAAATAAATTGACTTGGTCAGTAAATTAGAAAGGAGAAGTCAACAAATAGACAAAGTTGAAAGGTAAAGTTAGTGTAAATTTAAAGCTTAATTTCAAAACCCATTCAATCATATTTAAACTAGAAATCTAATTAATTTATGATCTATTTCAAGCGGCCAAAAAATTGTAGATTTATACTTCATTTTGATGTGTTTAGTTTTTATTTTTGTACTATTTAACTACATACAAAATAAAGTCAAAAATTTATAAATTCAACATATAAAATGTATAATCATGAAATATATTGATTTGTAATGTTTGAATTTGTTGTTTAAAATGGATTTGATAGATTTTGAATTTATGTTAACAAACTAATTTCGTGAGTTTAAACTCATAATAGTTTTACTCAATGAAAATAAAAACAATAAATAAAAATATTAAGGGTCGAAATATCTTTTATTAACATAAACAAAATAACGGTGATATAAAGTCTGAATTTGAAATTTCGATTGAACAAAAAAAATTAACAAAGTGGACGCAGCCAAATGTGAATTCACATCCTCCCGGTACTGTAATAGAGAATCTTTTACAATTATTGGATCTGGACCATTCTTTTTAACTTGGCACGAATCTCAAAGCCCAATAATACTGCCCTCTGCGTTAGCCCGAATCTCAAAATGAAGGGAATCTCTTACAGTAATGGAGAGGATATTGTCCGCCAAATGTTGAGCTAAACACAATTAATATAAGCAGAAAAAAAAAACGAAAAAAGCGCGAGGTAAAGTGCAAAGATCTGAGTGAACAAAAGTTTCCTAAATCCAGCGACCAAATTGGCTTTACCTTCTTCTTTCACTTTCATTACGAGCAACCGCTGTTCTAAAATCCCACCGACGAAAGTACCATTGTGTTCCTCTCTTCTCTCGTGCGAGACAAGTGTTTGTTGAAATGCCCCTCAGAGGCTACGCTTCACACGTCGTGCCTAAACCCTAAAGAAGTTATCGACCTCTTCTCTGAAATGCAAATGCAGGAAGACAAGGAAGGATCTCTCTAACCTTGGTAACTGCTCTTCCCTCTCTCTCTCTTATCTGATGGTGCACGCAAGTTATTGATGAAATGTCCCAATGAGATTTTCAGCATGGAATCTAATTTTGATTCATTTCCTTTGCTAATATGTATCAAATTGAGAAACAAAGCATAAATTGACTCCAATTAGGACCCCTAAATTATGCAGCTGGTTGTATTTTTTGGCTAGTCAACTATAACTACATGTGAATCTGGATAGGAAGGAACTGCGGTTTCAGGTTATGAACTAATTTAGTCAACTACAAACAAGGCACTTGATGACCAAATTTATGAGAGCACAGCACACTAAAAATAACTCATCTGATTGTTCAAATAGTTACTAGTTTTATGAAGCACATTAAAACTTCTTAGGATTATTTGTGCTTCTTACTGCACAGTTCAAAGGTTGCAAGCATAGTGGTGAAATTACATCTTAATAAATCCTGTTAGACCGAGTCATTTCATTTTCGGATCAAGTATTTCTATTAAGCAGAATCATTACCAACTTTTCATGGTGCGTGCAACCTCAATTTCTTTTTTGCTATTTTGCTGCTCTGTATTTGTAAAATCAATTTTAAACATTCGGTCGAGATTGTTTAATTCTCTTTCTTAGGATTAGGAGTATTGGTTTGTTGGGGGCATAAGTCAGGCTGGTATTATAATTTTTATTTGTAATGTTATTAGAGGCATCGACTCTGGTATAGTCCTGCTATACCTATTATAGAGGCATCACTTTATTAGTATGGTAATAGGTGTTATTTCTTAGAGCCTTAACTATGCACCGATTTGTCAAGTGAACAAAAAAAAAAAAAAAATAGTCCCAATTAGCTACTAGAATCTGATTCTTAACGTTAATGTTTGTTTGATACAGACTGCAGGCTTGTTTATTTGTATAAGAGGACTGATAAGAATAAACTAATTTTTTTTTTTTTTTTTATAATAGTGGACAAAAGCCCACCGATTTCATTTAAATAAACGAAACCTACATAGTCAACAGGTATAGGTACCAACCATCTGGTAGAATAAACTAATTTAGTAATTACTAAGTTCCTATATCTAGTGTATTTTTTGTTTTCAAGCTTTTAGTCATTTGTTGTTTCTTGATTCTTTAGATCACTTTGCTTATTCACCAAATCCCTAGCAAAAAAAATGACCAAAAAGCCCTTCTAAAAGAGTCTGACTTGAACTTTACTGCCCTTTAATAACCCCTCCTAACACAAAAGGGCATACATAACCTAACAGTACTTAGTGGAGTACTGCAAGACTTTAGCACTTTATGCAAATTTTATTCACAATTCTTTCATTTTTATTTTATTTTCTAGGTAAGGCCTTTGCAGCTGACCTATCTACATTTCTGTCCACCCAAGTTAAACAAACAGGTGTATCTGTCCATATTCTAGAAGCAGTGTTGAAGCTGCCCCCAATCTTACAAGTTATACCTGATATAAACAGGTGGAGCTGTAACCATTTCATCCCATTGCCATGGGGACCCGCCAGCTGGAATTACTTGTAAAAGAACGTTATCGGTCAGGCACTCTTACTATTAAAGATGCTCTTCACTTTTTTGATCGCTTGCTGGTCGCTAAGAGCCCGGCACCATCCATCATTTCCTTTAATCAACTATTTACAGCCTTAACTCGTATGAAGAACTCGAACAACCATTATGCAACTGTCTTCTCACTCTTTAACCGCTTGACCCAACCTAAAATAGTCTCAGCCTCGCCCAGTACTTGCACCTATTGTATCTTGATTTCCTACTGTATCCGAATGAATCGGCTGAGACTAGGCTTGGTTTTCTTGGGGCGGTTTATTAAGGGCGGGCAGAGAGCTGAACCTAACATCTTCAATCCAATACTTAAGGGCCTTTGTTCTGAGAATAGGATTAGTGAGGCCGTAGCCATAGCGTTCAATAAAATGCCTAAACTTGGCTGCACACCTAACGTGATATCCTACAACACTGTTATTGATGGCCTTTGTAAAGAAGGCGCAATTAGTAAAGCATTTAGCTTGTTTGAGCGAATGCCTCAAGAGGGTATTGTGCCAGATGTAGTGACATACAACTCATTGATTGACGGCCTTTGTAAAGAAGACACAATTAGTAAAGCATTTAGTTTGTTTGAGCGAATGCTTTCAGAGGGTATTGCGCCAAATGTAATCACATATAGCTCACTCATTAATGGCCTGTGCAAGGAAGGAGAAATTGAGAAGGCTGAAGAACTGCTGTCCTACATGGTTTCTCAAAGAATTAAACCTGATGTTGTGACCTATAATACTATGGTGGATGGGTTGTGCAAGAAAGGGCGATTGGACAAAGCAGTGGAAATGCTTCAGTCCATGGTTTCTGAAGGACATGATCCCAATGTTGTGACTTATACTACCATCATAGATGCACTTTGCAAAGAGGGAGAAACTGGAAACGCAGAAGAGTTGCTATGTAACATGATTTCTAGAGGTACAAATCCTGATGTTCAAACCTACAATACTCTTATAGATGGGCTTTGCAAGATGAACAAATCAGAAAAGGCAAAGAAGGTGCTGAATGAGATGGTTTCAAAGGGAATATTGCCTGACACTGTGACTTGCACTATCATTGTGGATGCAGTTTGCAAGAGGGGGGAACCTGACAGGGCAGAGAAACTATTGTATGATATGCTTGATCAAGGTGCCACACCTAATCTTATCACATATACTAATGTTATTAATGGATATTCTAAGCTAGGCTGTTGGAAAGAGTCGATTAGGGTTATCAAGGATATGATTGATCGAGGCTTTTTGCCGGATGAGGTTACTTATGGATCAATGATGGATTCTTTGTGCAAACAAGGACAAAGCAAGGAAGCTGAAAAGTTGCTCGACTTAATGGTAAGGGGAGGTGTAAAACCAGATGGTGTATCATATCAAATCCTGCTGCTTGGCTATGCAAATGATGGCACTATTGATGATGTGATGAAAATCTTGGATAGAATGCAACTCCATTATGTAGCGCCAGATCTCTCGACTTACTCTTCATTGCTGAAAGCATATGCAAAGAACAGAAAAGTAGATCAGGCTATGTGTGTTTTGAACAGAATGAAGCAAGAAGGGGTGAAACCTGATATAGCTGCCGCTGCACCAATTTTAGAACTGCTTTTGAAAATGGGGCGAGACGAAGATGCAAGAGATCTCATGGAGCAGACAAGTGGCAAGACAAATGACTGATGTGCCAAATCGGGTGGAAGATGGCTTCTAATTTACTTTGGGCATTTCCTTGCGCTATTAACTTTAAAGTTTTTGTATTGCTTTGTTGATTATTGTTGTTATAATTTGTAATGTTATTTGCTTATTCTGCATTATAGTTTTATTTTTCTTTGTGATTTCATTGTTTTTTCACTTGCAGTCGTGCTGCATCCAATTTGACTCCACTAATAGCCCTTTGGCTTGGGCTGTATAAAGTTGGTTTTTGGGGTGCAAACTCGCACTAACATTTGAAATTTGAATTCTAAATTTCAAATGTTGTACCGTGCTATCTTTCAGTATTTCACAAATGGGAAAACTTGGAGACTCTTGAAATGGGGAAATCATTGAAATCATTGCCTTGGGATTAAAATGAGAGGGGTTCGTAATATCGGTACAAACTGCTGTTATAAAAAGACTGGACATGTCTTTACAATTAATGCATGGTAAATAGTTTGATATTATGAACCTCGGATCCTGTGGTACAGAATTTAAAAAGCCCCCTCTGGTTATTTTCATACCCTTTTAGGAATGGATTAATTGATACATGATTACATATGTAGTTTCATTCCACTATCATATCGTTTAATTATTTTTGACTTATTTCATCTTGCGTACAAATCAATTTCAATGTCAAAATTCACAAGCAATTATATGCCTATCAAATGAGAGGTTTGTTCCAGTTTGATCGGTCCGTTTTGCACTACTCTTGATTGGTCTAGACATTTACAAATCTGAATTCTGAAAGAAAAATTGTGGGTGATTAGAAGCCTTTATTACATAGTTCTGCCACAAGTGTGCTGATTATTTCATACTCTGCAATCAAAATCTTAACTTTTTCTTGACAATTATTTCCTTTATAATTTGATATTAGTTGTTGTAATTATATCAAAATTGATGACTTTAACTAGTAATGTAAGGTTTTACATAGTGAAATCATAATTAAAAATTTCAATGGGCTAATTTGAATTAAGAAAATCAAGTAAAACTTAATAATAATTATGTGCTATAATTGTATAATTGACAAAAAAATTAATAACTGGACGCAATCCAATTTTCAACAAAATACAATCAATAATAATAAGTAACAAAAACGTAAGAAAGATAATGGTCTCCTGCGCAAATCAAATTAAATGCCACCGATCAAATTGGCTTTTCCCTTTCCTTCCGAGCAAGGGCTGTTCCAAAATCCCACCCAAAGTACCACTCTCCTCTACTTGTTCCCCAATCCCCACCGACCAATTGCCACACCGCCGCCTCTTTCTCTTCTTCCCACGCAACTTCTCTCTAGTCTCAGGCAGACTCAGCTCACCTCCTCTCTCAACTCTCTCTTGCACTCCCACTGCTTGTCGAAATGCTTCTGAGAAGTATTGTCGCTCCAAGCACCACGCGCTCTACCTCTTCTTCCAAATGAAACAAGACAGACTAGGCTCCTCTAACTGTCGTAAGTGCTTCTTTAGGTGCTTTGCATTTAGGCCTCAAATTTAGCACTTTGGTAGATCGTGGTGACTGTGCGTGCAAGTTGCTTGGCAAAATGTCATGAGATGTTAGTCTTGAATTCAATTTGTCAAGTCTTTTCATGGAATGGATGAGAAGTATCCTTTGCTAATTTTGTCAAACAGATGCTTGGGTACATGACATATAACCAATTCACTACAGTTATTACCCCTATGTATAAATCTGGTAATTAAGTTAAGCATCATCATCCACTATTTATTAAAAAGTTGGGTTAGAGTGAAAATTGGCCAATGTATACTTGTACACACACCTGATTATCCTTGGGGTGCATTGTAATGTAGTCTAACTATATGAGCCACCAACCAATTTAGTCATCTTACGTGCAAAAAAACAGGAATACCATTCTGAGCTACCATTTTTTAAACACAAATTCCTCTCTTCCTTCTTTGAAGTGGTATAATAGAACTCTCTCGCATGTCAAGTGTTTGTGAAAATGTCCCTGAGATATATTCTCGTTTCCAGCAGCAGATTTTGACGGCTACATTTCCTACACATTTTCTAAACAAGTTTTCAACCTTTTCTCTGAAATGCAAGATTGAAGAAGACCGACTAGTCTCTCTTTAACCATGGTAACACCTCTGACCTCCTGTGCCACCTCCTTTAGGCCAGTAATTGGCACGTTGATTGATTATGGTGATTTTTTTTTTTCTTTCCTCAAATTCTGTTGCGTATTTGGTACTGCATTTGTAAAATTTAGGAGTCCTCTGACTGTGCACGAGGTGCTTGATAAATTGTCCCAAAGAGACAGTACATGAATTCAATTGTTTTAACCTTTCCATTGGGAAGTAATTTAGGTTTCATTTCCCAAATGGAGAAATAACACACAAAACAAATTAATTGAAGTTGTTAACCCTATAAATTGGTAATTATGGAACTTTGTCTTGTATCTTTTAAAAAGTTGAGTTAAAGCCTAAATTGTGGAAAATAAGAAGCAAAAGACATCTTTTGTCTTGTCAACTATAAGTGAAGCTGGATTATTTAGGAAGGAAATAGTGGTTTAGGTTATGAACCAACAACCAGTTTAGTAATATTGAATGCAAAAATAAAAAGAATGAGAACACACTAAGAGTACCATTCTGAGGGATAAATCTAACATTCCGAGGGATACATCTAAACTTAGGGTTCTGGTAGTATGAGGTAATTAGAGTTCTAGTAGTTCTTAGGATTTTTGCAGGTTATCTCGCATCATCTAAACTTAGTTTGAATGTTACAAGTGTAATGGTGACATAATATTTTGATGAATCATGTAAAGGCAATTCATAATTTGATCAAGTATTTTCTCAAGCAAAATTTCTTTACGAGCAGGTTACAGTACCAGTTTCCAATCAAGGACTCCAATGTCAGGTTATTTTGCAATTGAGCTGATCAAGTTTGGTACCGACATGTGCTGGTTATCACTGTGCATGCACACTATCTGCTTTCACAGATCCAATTTGTAAGGTTATTTTGATCTTCAGAATTTTTTCGTTTAATTATCTCCAGGAGGAGTAATTGGTTTGTTGCGACATAAATTTGGCTGGTATAAGAATTCTTATACATAATTTGTGACAGGCATACCAAATCTGGAATAGTGATGAACTTATATCTTAATAATCATGTCAGACTTATTCATTTGCAGAATCATTATTAGTTTTTCACAGCTAGTTATTCAAATTCCAATCAATGGTGCAATCTCAGGGTCCTTTTTCTTTTAGGCCGATCAAGTCTTGTCTTTTCAATTGAGATGGTTTAATTAACTTTAGTAGGAGTAATTTGTTTGTTAGGGGCATAAATTAGGCTGGTGTTATGATGTTTAATCGTAATTGTTGAGAGGCATCGAATCTGATATAAGTCTTGCTGTACCATTCTAGAGGCATCACTTTTTTAGTTTGGTACTAGGAGTTATTTCTTTGAGCCTCAACAAAGCACCAATTTGTCAAGTGAAGAAAAAGCAAACAAAGCAGCCCTACTTAACTACTAAAATCTGATTCTTAAAGAGAAAGTTTGTTTGATACAGACTACTGGCTTGTTAATTTGTATAAGAGGACTGATCATAAAACATTTAGGAAATAGGAGTTCCTATTTAGCCTTTTGCTACATTCAGTATGATTTATTGTTTTATAGCTTTTAGTCATTGCTTGCTTCTTGATTCCTTAGATCACTTTGCTCGTTGACCAAATCCCTAGAAAGGAAAAATGACCGAAAGACCCTTCTGGAAGAGTCCAACTTTATGCAGTATCTAAACTGCTCCTAACACAAAAGGGAATAACCTAACAGTACTCTGCGTGGTACCTATTGTACTCACCTGGAAGACTTCAGCACTTTATGCAAAATCTATTTACCATTCCTTCATTTTTTTTTTCCTCAGGTAATCCATTGATAAATTATATCACACCTTCAGTAAGGCCCTTGCAGCTGACCTCTCTGGATTTCTGTCCTAACCATTTCATACCATGGCCATGGGAACCTGCCAGCTGGAATTACTTGTAAAAGAATGTTATCGGTCGGGCACTCTTACTATTAAAGATGCTCTTCAATTTTTTGATCACTTGCTAGCCGCTAAGAACCCAGCACCGTCCATCTATTCCTTTACCCAACTCTTTACAGCCTTAACTCGTATGAAGAACTCAAACAACCATTATGCAACTGTCTTTTCACTCTTCAACCGCTGGACTCAATCAAGAGGGGTCTCACCGTCACCCAATGTTTGCACCTATAGTGTCTTGATCAGCTACTGTATCCGAATTAATCAGCCGAGACTAGGCTTGGTTTTCTTGGGGCGGTTTATTAAGGGCGGCCAGAGAGCTGAACCTAGCATCTTCAATCCACTACTTAAGGGCCTTTGTTCTCAGAATAGAATTAGTGAGGCCGCAGCCATGGCATTCAATAAAATGCCAAAGCTGGGCTGCACACCTGATGTTATCTCCTACAGCACTGTTATTGATGGCCTTTGTAAAGAAGGCGCAATTAGTAAAGCATTTAGCTTGTTTGAGCGAATGCCTCAAGAGGGTATTGTGCCAGATGTAGTGACATACAACTCACTGATTGACGGCCTTTGTAAAGAAGACACAATTAGTAAAGCATTTAGTTTGTTTGAGCGAATGCTTTCAGAGGGTATTGTGCCAAATGTAATCACATACAGCTCACTGATTAATGGCCTGTGCAAGGAAGGAGAAATTGAGAAGGCAGTGGAACTGCTGTCCTACATGGTTTCTCAAAGAATTAAACCTAATGTTGTGACCTATAATACTCTCGTGGATGGGTTGTGCAAGAAAGGGCAATTGGGCAATGCAGTGGAAATGCTTTGGTCCATGGTTTCTGAAGGACATGATCCCGATGTTGTGACTTATAATACCATCATTGATGCACTTTGCAAGGAGGGAGAAACTGAAAATGCAGAAGAGTTGTTATGTAATATGATTTCTAGAGGTACAAATCCTAATGTTCGTACCTATAATACTCTTATAGATGGGCTTTGCAAAGTGAACAAAGTAGAAAAGGCAAAGAAGATGCTGAATGAGATGGTTTCAAAGGGAATATTGCCTAACACCGTGACATGCAATATAATTGTGGATGCACTTTGCAAGAGAGGGGAACCTGACAGGGCAGAGAAACTATTGTATGATATGCTTGATCAAGGTGCCACACCTAATCTGATCACATATAATAGTGTTATACATGGATATTCTAAGCTAGGCTGTTGGAAAGAGGCGATTAGGGTTTTCAAGGATATGATTGATCGAGGCATTTTGCCAAATGAGGTTACATACAGATCAATGGTGGATTCTTTGTGCAAACAAGGACAAAGCAAGGAAGCTGAAAAATTGCTCGACTTAATGGTAAGGGGAGGTATAGAACCAGTTGTTGTATCATATCGATTTTTACTTCTTGGCTATGTAAATGATGGTAATATTGATGATGTGATGAATATTCTAGATAGAATGCAGCTCAATCATGTAGTGCCAGATCTCTCCACTTACACTTCCTTGTTGAAAGCATATGCTAAGAAGAGAAAAGTAGAGGCAGCTATGAGTGTGGTGAATAGAATGAAGCAAGAAGGGGTGAAACTAGATTTAGCTGCCTCTGCACCGGTTTTAGAACTGCTTTTGAAAATGGGACGAGATGATGATGTGAGAGATCTCATGGGGCAGACAATTAGTAAGACTAATTGTTAAAGTGCTGAGTTTGGTTGAAGATTGCTTTTTTTTAATCTAGGTAATCATTTATGTACTTTAGGCATTTCACTATATTTAACTGAAGGGCTTGTATTGCTCTGCTGCACATTATTAACGGATTTGGTTGATGTTTAATTCTCTGTGAAATGATCTTTGATCCATTATTTGATTTCACGAGTTAATGTATCTCATCCTCCCAACTTATATTTTATATTCTATTAATTGGGTTCATTGTGTGCGATCCCCTACAACTACAAGTTTACATAATATATTAAGTGGGCTCCAGTTAAACGTTGGTATTTGCCAACTAAGAAAACATGTCAATATGAATGTGTTCTATTAAGTATCAATGCCACTGGATGTCTTAGTAATGAGAAATGTGACTTTGTGAAATATTTGTCCAATTTGATTTGTTCTGCTGAGAATTTCTACTGTAAGTTTGGGCTGCTTCTAAGCTATTCTTTTAAAATGTACAAGGTCAACAAGATATTAATAAACTATTATTTTATTTTTGAAAAAAAATATTTAATTCGAAGAATACTTCAATATCTGTCAAGTTAATCGATTATCAATGCATCTCGATTTTTTCTTTTATATTTCGAATCCAACTAAACACACAAAACAAAGTGGGTTTCAATAATAATATTTTTTATCAATCAAATTAACAATTAATGGCTCATTTTTTTAAATCAATAGTAAGGTATTTTATCAGAAATAAAATCTTTCAACCATTTGATCAACCTCTCAAACGAATAAGATTTCTTTTAGGAACTTTTTAAAATTAATTTTTCTTTCAAAAAAATAGTTGAAAATTCACTCATACAAATTCTGTGATTTTTTTTGGATAAAATGAACATAGTTCGGTCATTTTATATTAAACGGCCAATATCAGTTATCAGTAAAAGCTACAAGGTAATGAACATATAACAATCATTACTAAACACACAAGAGGGATCGATATGACCTGTTAAGAAAGCAAACACCTCAGCCCGCCTTCTATGATGACATGCACTGATGAAAACAGCATTCAGCAGTGCTGCACACAAGAATACGGGCAATCAACCCGATCTGCACACGTTGTAATACAGAGAATTAATGAATTTTTGATGCATCTCCTCTTCTGCTGCCCGATATCGCGACCCACATATATGGTACGGATCCCCTTTCTCTCTGTGTTGTGCTACTACCGTTAGATTTCATACAAAGCTTACTCATGATCACACAAGACCTAACCGAAAGCCAGATTAAAGCTTTCTGCAAACCTGCTTTGGTGCCTTTGGAACTTGGAAGGTTAGAAACGATGAACTCTTCTTGGCAAAGAAATCCATGCCAAGACCAAGAGGAATCCTCCTGCAGGCAAACACATTACACATTGGAATGCGGAGAGCCAGGTATGACCAGCATAGGGGGCAGACTCATTAGTGAAATAATTGAGATAACCAGGGGAAACAAGGCAATGTTAATTGATGCGTCATGGGAGCAATCTACCAGAACTGGAACCAGAATAGTGGGATTTGATCAGAATGGTAACCTGGAAGAAGCAAGACGTGGAGAGCCATGTAAACAATACTCAGATGCATGCATCAACCTATGGCAAGGGATAAGAGAGACAACACAGATACACAATGTCAAAAGGGAAGCTTTGAGGCAGCCGCATTTACTGGCAAATAGCACAAGAACAGAACTACAGGGTAACCCAGGGATAAAGGAGTCCGCATCGTCTGCATTAACTCAAAAGAGCATCTTTTGAGTTAACGCATCTCAACCGTCTGATTTTAAATGGAGCCAATCCGACCCCAGCCTGTAACGCAGGGATGCTTTAATATTTGTGTGGATCTAATCTGCACGTATTTTAAAGCGGATTGGCCGGTCCAGATGCATTAACTCAAAATATTCTTTTTTGAGTTAATGCAGAGGATATGATTTTTTGTTAATTTTTGTTGAAATAGCATCATTTTTGAGTTAATGCAGAGGATACGAAAAAATAGCATCATTTTTGTTAATTTTTGTTGAAATAGCAATTTAAAGCGTATACTATTTCATGAGAATGAGTAGTTAAAATGATAGATCATATGTTAACAATCATTTGCTGATTATTTATGTACCGTATCATTAAGTAATATTTTTAAAATAATATTTTGATTATTATCTATTTTTTTTATGTTCAAATTTTACTAATATTAAATTGTGTAATAAAGCAAATGCACTGTGAACTCAAAAGAAAAATATTGTAAAAGAAACACAAAAGGACCCATAGAGTGGAATGTACAAATTTCATTTTAATTTTTAAGATGTTGCATTACTTTTCAAATCCAATTTTAATATACAAACTAAAGAATTTTTCATGAAAACTCAAATTTCCATAAAAAAAAAATCCAAATTTTGTTTGAAAAAAAGAGTTCACTAAACTTTCAGGATTCAGCTTTGTGCAAATCTTGTCATGACAGTCAAAAAAGTAATGCAAAAATTCACTAAGCTTTGAGGGTTGAGCTTTGTGTGAATCTTGTCACCATAAAAAAGTTTTAAAACAAGAAAACTAATTATTTTCTAAGCTATTTCAATCGACTAAAAAATTGTAGATTTAAAACTTCATTTTGATGTGTGCTTAATTTTGATTTTTGTACTATTTAACTTCATACAAAATAAAGTCACAAATTTCTAAATTCGACCTATAAAATGTGGGATGACCGAATATATTGATTTGTAATGTTTGAATTTGTTATTTAAAATGGATTTGATAGATTTTGAATTTATGTTAACAAATTAATTTCGTGAGTTTAAATTCATACTAGTTTTACTCAATGAAAATAAAAACAATAAACAAAAATAATAAGGGTCGGAATATCTTTTTATCAATATTAATAATTATTTAAAAATGTCAATCGTAATTCATATATTATATCATCGGCCAGAATATTCTTTTTTAATTTATTAACTGTGGAACATAATGTCTATCATATCTAAATTATGATTGATATTTATTCTTGAAAAAATTCAAATATTTTTGGAATATCACTCGCAAATAATTTGCAAATAATATATAGATTTGAAAATAATTATGGTTGAATTTTAAAAAATAATATTTTGAACAGAAGTAGAGTGTTCTTAAGCTCACCAAACCTCTTGGTGAGCTTAATTTCAAACCATATCGAATTGGCTTCATACAGCGAATACAAACCATTGAAATCAATCTACTTTTTGAAAGATGCATTTATATGTAAAATTTATAAATCTTCGAATATATTTAATACGAAGTCAAACATTAAAAAAATTATGAAAAATGAATGTATTAAAATTAATAAACCTTTGTTTTGAGTTTTGACTGATCGACTTTGTACTAAATTAATTCAAAAATTTATAAATTTTGCATGTAAATACATATGACCTGTGAAGTAAATTAGTTTCAATTGTTTGGACTCGTTCTTTGAAGACAATTTGATGGGTTTTGAAATTAAGCTCATTAAGAATTTGGTGAGCTTAAGAACCTAGTTGTACTCATAATAATTAATGCAAATTTTAATTTTGACATATAATTTCACTTGTATTTTGTACAAAACTTGTCGAATTTAAAAATAATGATTTCTGATTTTTTTTTTTTTTTTGGGTACATTTTCTATCAACTTAAAACTACAGAAGTACAGATTAACAGTAAAAGAAAAATATTGGGCCGATATGAATAGTACCGGCCCGAAGAAAATAGATCTGGGCCGGGATGCATCATTCCGTCTTTGCTATTCTTCTTCGAAAATCGAAGGAATTAAATAATATGAATGCAAACGGGCTGAGAGTTGAATGATTTTTGAAAGGCCCATTAAGCAGCACAAACTCTTTACTTCTCTATTGATCTAATTCCTCTCTCACCTCCTGTTGGAAGTTGGAACTCTACTCCGCCTCTCTCTATCGTCTATTCTACATTTCTATTTACCCTACCTCTTCGCCGCCTCTCTACTCATACTGTACCTCTCAGTCGGTCCTGTCTCTCTCTACTCAACTCCCCGTGTGCCGTCGTTTCTTTAGGTAAACTCTATCTCTCAATTTCTCTTAATAACTCAACTCAGCATTGTAAATTGGGTGGCTTACTGAAGTTTGGTCTGTTCATTCAAATTGTTACTAGTTTTATCAGATTATTACTACTTTTAAGGGTAATGTTAATTCAATTGAGTCAGTTTAATTCTCTTTCTTAGGACTATTGGTTTCTAAGGTTGGTGTCATTCGTAATTTTTAAGAGACATAGACTCTGGTATAAGTCTTGCTGTACCAATTCTAGAGGCATCACTTTTTTAGTATGGTAATAGGAGTTATTTTTTAGAGCCTCAACTATGCACCGATTTGTCAAGTGAACAAAAATAGTCCCAATTAGCTACTAGAATCTGATTCTTAACTTTCAAGTTTGTATCATACAGACTACAGGCTTGTTAATTTGTATAAGAGGAGGCTTGTTAATTTGAATAAGAGGATTGATTAGGAAAAAATTAATTTAGTAAATAGGAGTTCCTATATATACTTTGCTACATCTAGTGTATTTATTGTTTTCAAGCTTTTAGTCATTTGTTGTTTCTTGATTCTTTAGATCACTTTGCTCATTCATCAAATCCCTAGCAAGAAAGATTGACCAAAAAGCCCTTCTGGCATAGTCCGACGTTGAACTTTACTGCCCTTTAATAACCCCTTGTAACACAACATGGTATAACCTAACAGTACTTAGTGTGGTACCTATTGTACTGACCTGCAAGACTTGAGCCCTTTATGCAAAAATCTATTCACCATTCTTTCACGTTTTATCTTGTAGGTAATCTTTGATAAATCGTAGCACACCTTCAGTAAGGCTCTTGCAGCTGACCTCTCTGGATTTCTAGAAGCAGGTGTATCTATCCATATTCTAGAAGCAGTTTTGAGGCTGCCCCCAGTCTTATAAGTTATACCTGATACAAACAGGTGGAGTTGTAACCATTTCATCCCATTGCCATGGGGACGACCCGCCAGCTGGAATTACTTGTAAAAGAACGTTATCGGTCGGGCACTCTTACTATTAAAGATGCTCTTCAATTTTTTGCTCGCTTGCTGGGTGCGAAGAACCCGGCACCGTCCATCTATTCCTTTAATCAACTCTTTACAGCCTTAACTCGTATGAAGAACTCAAACAGCCATTATGCAACTGTCTTTTCACTCTTTAACCGCTGGACCCAACCTAAACCTAAATGGGTTTCACCCTCACCCGATGCTTGCACCTATAGTGTCTTGATCAGCTACTGTATCCGAATTAATCAGCCGAGACTAGGCTTGGTCTTCTTGGGGCGGTTTATTAAGGGAGGGCAGAGAGCTGAACCTAACATCTTCAATCCACTACTTAAGGGCCTTTGTTATGAGAATAGGATTAGTGAGGCCGTAGCCATTGTGTTCGATAAAATGCCTAAACTTGGCTGCACACCTAATGTGATATCCTACAGCACTGTTATTGATGGCCTTTGTAAAGAAGGTGAAGTGAGTAAAGCATTTAGTTTGTTTGACCGAATGCTTTCAAAGGGTATTGTGCCAGATGTAGTGACATACAACTCACTGATTGACGGCCTTTGTAAAGAAGGCGCAACTAGTAAAGCATTTAGTTTGTTTGAGAGAATGCTTCAAGAGGGTATTGCGCCAGATGTAGTGACATACAGCTCACTGATTGACGGCCTTTGTAAAGAAGGCGCAGTTAGTAAAGCATTTAGTTTGTTTGAGCGAATGCTTTCAGAGAGTATTGCGCCAGATGTAGTGACATACAACTCACTAATTGACGGCCTTTGTAAAGAAGGCACAGTTAGTAAAGCATTTAGTTTGTTTGAGCGAATGCTTTCAGAGTGTATTGCGCCAGATGTAGTCGCATACAACTCACTGATTAATGGCCTGTGCAAGGAAGGTGCAGTTAGTGAAGCATTTAGTTTGTTTGAACGAATGCTCTCCAAGGGTATTGTGCCAAATGTAGTCACATACAATTCATTGATTAATGGCTTGTGCAAGGAAAGAGAAACTGAGAAGGCAGAGGACCTGTTGTCCTACATGGTTTCTAAAGGACTTCAACCTGATGTTGTGACCTATAATACTCTCGTGGATGGCTTGTGCAAGAAAGGGCAATTAGACAAGGCAGTGGGAATGCTTCAATGCATGGTTTCTGAAGGACATGATCCCAATGTTGTGACCTATACTACCATCATAGATGCACTATGTAAGGAGGGAGAAACTGAAAACGCAGAAGAGGTGCTATGTAATATGATTTCTAGAGGTACAAATCCTGATGTTCGTACCTATAATACTCTTATAGATGGGCTCTGCAAAATGAACAAAGTAGAGAAGGCAAAGAAGGTGCTGAATGAGATGGTTTCAAAGGGATTATTGCCTAACACCGTGACATGCAATATAATTGTGGATGCACTTTGCAAGAGGGGGGAACCCGGCAGGGCAGAGAAACTATTGTATGATATGCTTGATCAAGGTGCCACACCTGATCTTATCACATATAATAGTGTTATACATGGATATTCTAAGCTAGACTGTTGGAAAGAGTCGATTAGGGTTGTCAAGGATATGATTGATCAAGGCTTTTTGCCGAATGAGGTTACTTATGGATCAATGATGGATTCTTTGTGCAAACAAGGACAAAGCAGGGATGCTGAAAAGTTGCTCGACGTAATGGTAAGGGGAGGTATAAAACCAGGTGTTGTACCATATAGAATTTTACTTCTCGGTTATGTAAATGATGGTGATATTGATGATGTGATGAATATCCTTGATAGAATGCAGCTCAATCATGTAGCTCCAGATATCTTGACTTACACTTCCTTGATTAAAGCATATGCTACAAAGAAAAAGGTAGATGATGCTATCTGCGTGCTAAACAAAATGAAGCAAGAAGGGGGGAAACCTGATTTAGCTTCCTATGCTCCCATATTAGAACTTCTTTTCAAAATGGGACGTGATGATGATGCAAGAGATCTCATGGAGCAGACAAGTGGCAAGACAAATGACTGATGTGCTAAATGGTTTTGGTGTAAAATGACAGATTTTGCCGTCTCTGGAACCCGTTATTGTATACTTCCCTGACAGTTCCTAAGTAGTTATCAAAGGCAGATGCTCCACTTAGTGTTACTTGTAACAATTGAAGTGTCTGTGGACAGATTTTTTTTTTTTTGGGTGATTCAATGTTTTGAAGCCACACTTCTGACCTGTTTTTTTTGGGTGCTTTGCATTTATTTTGTATATGTCAGTCAGTTAAAACCCGGATTGTATTGTATTGTATCCAAATTCAATGTTGTTAGATGAGGCTATGTGTGTTATGAACATCAAGTACAATTGCTTTTAAGTTTTAATTGAAGTGAGAAGATATCTCTAGCATTTGAGCATTTCACAACATTTCACAATTTCTTGTTATTTTCATCAAAACTAAAATGATATATGTTGAAGTTGAAGTTGAAGTTGAAGTTGAATGGTCTTTCCGAATGAAACATTTTGTATAAACATGATCAGTGGCTCAGTGCACATGGTTTGCAATGCATATTGGCTTCAACCATTACTATTGTCTATGAATTTATATCCAAGCAGACATTTTCATTAGACTTGGGTTTCGTCCAACCTGAAAATAATTTCAATGAAAATATTAAACCAGTTAATTGTGACATAAATTAATTCCGTTCAACAACATTCTTTAATGGTTTTGGAAAGAGAAACATTCAATTCAATGAATAAGCCGATAACACATTGGAGGTCATTTTGGGCCGAAATAGAAACAACCAACCATGATAAGCTTTTCAAAAGAAAATTGTAGCCCAGCCCATTTAAGAAATTTTATTGACTTTTTACTTGGAGTTGTGCTGCATCCAACTTGTCGAATTCAGTGCTTACCAGGTAAGTAGCATTGTTACATCCTCTCTGATCCTGTTCTCAGAATTACATTGCAAGGTCACAAGACTCCAGAACTATTCGATGGTGTCAACATTCGCATAAAACTCAAATCTAACAGCTCAGCGAACTCCTCTTCTTCTTCTTTTTTTCTTAAAAAAGAAAAAAGAAAAACGATGAAATGGTAATTGTGCAGCGTACCATGCAGCGGGTCCAATTATAATAGACAATGGTCAAAACTCAAAAGAATAAATTGCATAGCACCGTGGATACATAGGATTCATATACAGTGCAATACCAGATACATAACAGTCGCTATTTTCTATTTTCTCTAGGAATTTATATAATTAAGACGGTTCTGACTTTTGAGTTTGCCAACTAAGAAAATTGGTCAATTTTAATTTCATGCAAAAGTAGGTTTCAGTCATTCATAATGTTTTTTTAGGAATGCATATTTTTCATAAGCGAATAAACATTTTTATAGGCACTTGGGGTATGAAGTACCAGTTGACGGTTTGGTCGATCGGTTTAAACATTTTTTGAACATCATTTAAAATACAATGTGTTTTTTGAGAATTTTAAAGGCTAGAGGCTCCATAAAATGGTTTAACAACAAGTTCAATTACACTTTCTAAAAGGTGAATGGCTAATATCAAAACGTTTGTTCCTAAGCCCTCGTGCAACCAAGTCGTTTTCAGATTTTCAAAGCCCCAACGGTCGATCCAAACCGTTAGATGTGATCTCTATATTAAAATCTGCTTGGAGACCAAATTTTACATTTTTTGGAATTTTTTAACTATTTATTAAGATGGTTTGAAAATCGCTGTTTTTATTAAAATTCTGCACCATTGGAAAACAGCGATTTTCAAATCATCTTAATAAATAGTAAAAAAATTCCAAAAAATGTAAAAATTTGGTCTCCAAACACATTTTAATATAGATTGAACATCTAATGGTTTAGAAATATTGTTTGAGGTCAATTCGATAGGTTTTAGAGTCGCGCTCACGAAGGGCTTGGTGAGCTTAGGAGCACCCTAGTTCTACTCAATTGAGATGTGATAAACATGAACTTTGAGGTGTTAGGAGGAAAAAAAAAAAATACAAGCTTCCATTAATAAGAAATTGGTGGTACTAGTACCGCTTACGCAATATTTACTTGGTCATCATCATTTTGCTATGATATTTACAAACTAAATAATAAAAAATAAAGAACAAAAGGATATAATATGAAACAAGTCTTGATTAAACAATGACCATTTGACATCATCAAATTTTTAAACTAACATGGTGTAGTTGATAGTCAATGCTAATCGCTAAAGATTGAAAGAGACAATTTTTTACCATCTACCTTCCACAAATTAGTCCTTTGAAACTACCACGGTGTAGTTGATAGTCAATTATAATCGCTAAAGATTGAAAGATAAGTTTTGGACATTCGGAAAAATTAAATGTGAACACCAGACTTCAACAAATTAGTTTCCTGAAAACTACCATGGTGCTAAAGATTTAATTACTAGGTTACCAGCACAAATTTAATATTTTACGGAAGGTTGAACTATATAAAATCTAAATAAATAAAAAATTTAGTTAAATTTCTATGCACATGAGGAAAATTTTGAAAATCATGATTGGGCTAAACATCCTGTGTTAACTTTCAGATATGCCCCTGATCTTATTCACTTCGCCAATTATTCACCAATTTAAAAAGAAAAAAAAATGGTGCCATTCCAAGAAAAGTTTTTCCTGAAAGTGACATCCTGAAATGTTTGATTGGTTGTTAGACTTTATGATTTCTATAATAAGGAAACTTTCAAACTTTTTTCTAAAGTATTACGCATATGATTTATGCGGATACGGTTTTGGTTTTAGAAACGGATATGGATAATTATCCGTATCTGTTTGTGCGGATTCGGATATGGTACGTAATTTTTATCTGCTTGTTTTAGAATTATATATGGTTAGAGAGAAATATTTTTATTGGTATTTATTGATTATAATTATGATTATGTTCGTGATTAAGTTTTGTTAACGAGATATATATTTTGTATTGACATAACAATTTTAACATGGGAAAAATATTATTTTGTTCACCATAATGATTGAATGTCCGAAAATATATATGTATTTTATGTTATTTTTTTGTTCTAATATTTTTTTTATTGAATAACATATTAATTTTATGAGTAGAGCTAAGGTGCTCTTAAGCTTTCCGTGAGCTTAACTCAAAAACCTATCAATCCGACTTCAAATGACATTTTCAAACCATTAGATGTTCAATCTATATTAAAATGTGCTTGGAGAACAAATTTTACATTTTTTGGAATTTTTTTACTATTTATTAAGCCGGTTTGAAAACCGCTGTTTTTATTAAAAATCTGCACCATTAGAAAACAGCGGTTTTCAAACCGGCTTAATAAATAGTAAAAAAATTCCAAAAAATGTAAAATTTGTTCTCCAAGCACATTTTAATATAGATTGAACATCTAACGGTTTGGAAATGTCGTTTGAAGTCGGATTGATAAGTTTTTGAGTTAAGCTCATGAAAAGCTTGGTGAGCTTAAGAGCACCTTAGCTCTACTCCTAATTTTATCACTATTTAAATTAGGTATCCATATATATTATATCCGTATTTGTATTCGTATCTGTTAGATATCTGATATGTATTTGTATACGTTTAATATTCAATCCGTATCCATATCCGTTTAACATCCAATTCGTATCCGGATTCGAAAAATAAAATAAAAGTGGATATGGATATTATTTTACCACTATCCAATCCGTTTACACCCTACTCTAGCCCCTTGGTAACTGGTGAAGCTTTTTGAGGTACAATGGAAAATTCTCTCTATGAACCATTTTACATTTAGTTTCTAATTTTATAATAAAAAAAGTCTCCATTGAAAGAAAGAAATCTCCAACCAAATTCCAACGAAGTATCTCCGGTTCATCCAAAAAAAAAAAAGCAAATTAACCATCTTCTGAAGAGTAACGCAAAATTTACAAAAAATAAAGAATTCATTATCTTCACAGAACATAAATTTATATCGATCTTCGGTGCAGATTTATCTCTTCAACTTTGAAATCAGCGAACTTCAATTTTAATTGAGATTTGCATTTGTTTGTAATTTTTTAAATTATTATTCATTATAACTTTGAAATAAAAATTAATTTCACGTTCATTTTAATGATCTTCTGTGTGATGTATTAGCTAACTAGTTTTGAATCGGAAAAATATATTTCTCAACTTTTGCATATAAGATTGTACATGTTTGTTAGTTGCAATTTACATTTGGATTATACAGTGACAATGATAAAATGCTTCTATAAAATAATTTGTGTTTTGTTAATTAGTAAAATGGTTGGGCACAACTCCCGAAATAACTTTTTCCAAATTTTCCTTACTGAATGTTGTCTCAATATTACATAAATCTTGATAAAAGTAATTCTCAGCAAAGTTATAAATTTTCTGGCAAATAAATAATTATTTATCCACGAAGACATAATTATTGACCCGATAATTAGGTTATGCATTTGATTAGAGCTGATTAATTAAAGTCCTATTGCTCTTCAATCTCTCTATCTTTCAGCTCAGCCTTAATATGAGACAAGATGTTTTTTCAACACAACGTAAGCATCAAATCACAATTAGATTATCTTAAAATACAAAATATTTTTTTAGAAGAAATTTCTTTTCTGATGTAAAACGAAAGATTTTGACAATTTATCTAATATTCAAATTGTGATGCACTTGTATCATTCATTACCTCTACAATTAAGATTTTTTTTAATATAACATCCTGCGGTAATATGCTCTGTATCTATTAAAATTTTAATTTAGATTTCGATTAAGATGAAGTAAAATGATGTCCCTCCTAATCTTTAGTTTAATCTGTTCCGAGCAATACTCATCAGAAACGTGTCCACTCAATACTCAAAAAAGTAGAAAGGGATCAAATTAAATATATAATTAAAGAAATCTTGTTCCAGAGCTACATTCTGCAAAAACTAGTTAAGCAAAATTTAGTTATGAATAATTAAATTATATAAAGATGACACATGATTCTTAATTCTTTCTGCAATTCCTGGCTCAGAGAAGCATTTATTTCAGAAAAGTTTCTTTTATTCATAATGCAGGGGCTCTGTTAAAAATTGCTTCTCTGTTTTGTTATATATAAAGGTTAGAGTCAATAATTAGGTGCCGACATTATTAGATTAGAGTTGGTCAAGGTCCTATATATCACCTTCCAAGTTCCAACCCAGCACCAATAATTGGAGGAGAGGTTTTCCACAACAACGTCAGCTTGGTGGGGCCGGTCGACCCAATTCGCAATTATAGAGGAGGAATAATTAATCTTTGATACTAGCAAAATATATAATGAAATAAATTTAATTTCAGAACCACAACATCCCACTCCAAAACGGAACGGACTCCGTTGCTTTTCTAGAAGAAAAGCAGGACCCTCTTCTTTCAAATCCAACAATTCAAAATTCGTTGAGATTTGTGCATGAAACAAGTTTTTTATCGAGATACGTGAATGAAAATTTTGAATCGTTGGATTTGGAAGAGGAGGGTCCTCCTTTTCTGCTAGAAAAGCAGCAGAGTCGGACCCCTCCAAAACTGAGGTGGGACCCGCTATGCGGCCTATGCCCATTGTCCAGCGGGACAAGTATCCTCTTAGGTATTGGACGGGTGGAGCTCACAAATTTACGGTCCAGATTAACTCAATGCGGTGCCTATTCGGAAATAGCGCAGGGACAATATTATTTGTGCTTTGAAATTCTTGCGAAATTAAAACAACGGTCCGACCCACTAATTCTAAAAGATTCCCTTATTAGGTAGCGGAGAGGATATGAATTAAAAGCTGATATAAAATATTGAAGGTGAGATAATTTTAGAAAGTAAAATATTAGGGATGGTGATTTTTATTATATGGTTCCAAAAATTCATGAATAGAATATTAATACTAATTTGTTTCAATTAGCGAAGAGAGCAATAAATTTCAATGATCCGTGCAGAAAAAAAGATATATGGTAGACAAAGAGATCAAGAAAAAAATTAATTAACTTTGAAAATTTATAGGCAAAACGTGAACGTAATATTTGATTTCAATGATCTGTGTGAAAATAACAATAAATTTCATTTAAGAAATTAAAAAAACTACAAATGATTGTCTTTTCATAGTTATTAATATATGTTTTTATATTCAATAATTATAAATAAATTGTATTATCATTTTATCGGGTATTTATACGGGGTATTGGGTTGGGGTTCGGTTATGGGTCGAATAATTAAATCAAACCCATATCCTATCTATTACAATAACGGTTCCGGTTTGGATCCGGATCGGATATTAAATTATTAATTTTGTAACCGTACCTATAATTTGACCAGTTATATTTTTTAAACCATACCCTATCCAAATTAATTAATCGGATCCAAGTCGGTTCCAGTTTAGATCCGGTTCGGTTCCAGATCGAATCCGTCAGAATGAAGCATTACTTTGAGGGTTAAAAAATTATTATAAATGTAGATTAAATTAAACCGGATTGCCTTTCCATGATAATCACATTGTCGCCTTCACATAGCTTGCATGTGCCATTAGATTAGAGCTAGTCGTCGTCCTATCGCTCTCCAGCCTCTATCTTCCAGCTCACGGTGAATTTTTTATCTGATATTCGTTTATAGACTATTACAGGAAAGGCAAACTTACATCGCATTAATCCAAAACCACATTCTTTAACTATCCCCACTCCAATCTCTCTTCCTCGTGAGTAACAGCTGCAGCTCTCATTCAAAACCACATTCTCCAACTATCCCCATTACAATCTCTTTTCCTCTTGAGCAATAGCTGTAGCTCTCACTCAAAACAAAGATGGCCATGATACTCGATGCCTTCCTGTCCAGATTTAGCGACCTTGTTGTGCAAATGGTGGAAAACGAGGTGGGCATGCTGCTGGGCATCCCTGGCGAGGTTGAGAAGCTGAACGAGACCATTCGTGACATCCAATGCGTCCTTGCCGATGCCGAGAGGAAGCAGAGCAAGGGTAGTGCCATAGAGCGCTGGCTTTTACAGCTCAAGGATGTCATGTACGATGCTGATGATGTCATTGACCTCTGTCAGATCAAAGCAAATGAGCGTCTTGCTGCCTCCAGTTCCCGTTCCTCTACAAATGCTCGCTATGGCTGCCATTTGCTGTCTTGCTTCCGCAATCCGATATTTGCACATGAAATTGGTTCTAAAATTAAGGATATCAATTCCAAGTTGGACGAGATTACTAAGAGAAAGGCTCAATTGGGTTTAAACGATTCACAAATCTCTTCTGGGCCTTCCAAACCAGTTCGCCGAGTGAACTCAATCATCACCCGCAAGACTGATCCCACGGTTGTGCTAGATGATATTGTGGGAGAAAAGATTGAAAAAGATACAAACCTGTTAGTGAACTGGCTGACCGAAGAAGAGAAGGGTGCGAGAAAAACCATTCATGTTATAGCAATTGTGGGGATGGGTGGAATAGGGAAGACCACTCTAGCGAAAAAGATTTTCAATGATCCAAAAATTGGTGAGGAATTCAAGTTAAAAATTTGGGTGTGTATCTCAAAGGAGGTCAGTGGAATAGAATTGTTGAGATGTGTGATCCGGGAGGTAGGAGGTGACCCCGGTGCTGCCCAGGAAAGATCGGAGTTGGTGCCTTTACTCGAGAGCCTCATCCGGGGGAAAAAGTTCCTTCTTGTTATGGATGATGTTTGGGAAGAGAGCCGAGCGGTGTGGGACAGTCTGTTGCGTGCTCCCATGAGTGGCGGAGGTCACGGGAGTAGGTTATTGGTGACCACTCGAGATGAAAGAGTTGCGGATGGAATGAGGGTGGCAAAATTACACCGGGTAGGGAAGTTATCTCCGAAAGATGGCTGGTCTCTATTAACAAAGCAGGTAATTAAAGTTTATAACTTTGTTTAGCCTTAGCCTTGCTGCTTTTGCCTTAGAACTTAGAAGCTTAGTATTGTCTAGTTGGTCGTGATTTACTATTGAGTTCTTAGACAAAAATTTTGCAGTCGTATAACAAATCCAAACTTATTTAATCCTATCTAAATAAAACGGAATTTTGTATAAGATTTTACAATTCACCACAATGACACCGGGTAGCACTTGATAAGCAAAATGGAATTTTGTATAAAGAAATAATAGATCTATGATTATTTTCATAATTAATGGAACTCCAAATTATATCTCTGTCCGCCAATAGGCAATTTCTAACAATTAATATATTCTATGAAATATTTCCACTAGTGAAATGATAGGTGGTTAAGATTTTAATTGATGGATTGGAGGTTTCGGGTAAGAGGAGAGTAAGCCCAACATTAATTCATTATTAGAATACGGTGCATCACCTAGTGAACGGATTGGTGTGTGTGCCGTGCTGGCATGCCAAAAATTATAAAATCCGGGCATGGCATAACCTTCGGAGCACTGTTTTCTCCACCCTTGGCCATGTTTCTCCACCCCAGCCAGCGCCTCCTTGCCCTGACGTCTCCTTATTTGCTGGCAATGAGGTGCTCGACTCTCTCAAACATCTCATTGCCGCGAATCGTTCTTGTCATGTCATGTAACCACGTTTTCCAATATTATTTCTTTATTAAAAAATTTATTTATTTCAATTTTTTTCATACTAAAATCCGATAAAATAGTTAAACTTGGAACAAATGTCACCATGAAAATAAACTTCAAATCACATGACACGATGTGACCAAATTACAATGTTCTACCTTCACTGCTCCCATGCTCCAACTTACACTGCAAAACCATGACCCCTTCATGGTAAACCCATACCCTACATTGGCTACAAACCAACAACTATTGTTCATCTTTGAGTCAACTATGCATTGTTCCGCCCAAAAGTTATTGTCACGTCATGCCCATTGAGTTGTGCTCCATGCCCGAGTTGCGATCGTGCTGTGTTCGCATGTATCATGCTTTTAGCAATTAACAATGCATGACATAAACCAGGAACCTATACTTGAATCACTTTCTGATGCACAATAATTTTAGCATTGATAAGTATGTTTACATTTTTTTTCATTTTTAGTAATTTTATTGTATATTTTGATTTTTTTTTTAATATATTACTCATCGGAAGTGCATAAATTATATTTCATTTATATTTCATCATCACAAGTAATGCTATTGATATACATATATATAACAATCATCACAAGTAATGCTATTGATATACATATATATAACAATTAAAGTTCATGATATGGTACCTATATCGTTTGATTGATAAATATTTTTTAAAATTCATTATTACATGGTGATGCCACCTAGGCCTCTTCGTTTGGCAAGTTCTTACTACAATAGTCGTGGAGGCTTTTCAAATTCATAATTTTTAAACATTAATTCAAATTTTTGTAAGTCCATTTTCTCTTTCTGTGAAAATTAATTCCATTTATTTTATCTCCGGTTTTAAAGAATATTCAATAAGCTTTTTGTATCTAAACATTAATAAAATTTTAAAATTATGTGGTTTATTAGAGTTATCTTGTTTGGGTAAAAAGTTAGTTTCGAATTTTTATTTTAAGTAAATATCTTATATAGTTATACGGTTACATGTATGATTACACCTTCTGATTGTTAGTCCTCATCATCACATGGTTTTTATAAATAGTGCCTGCATTAAAAAGGAGAATATTAGAAAATGGATGGAAAAAAGTATTTGTTTGCATTGGTATGGCTTGTTTAACAACCGCGATCCAAAATAAAGCCAAGCCCAAAACTAACACTGAAGATTTCATATGGGCTAATGCACCTAATTGGTCTACTGTAAGCGCCCTTTGAGTATCCTTTGAGATGATGGCTGGTGGTTCTCAAAACCAAGTATTGTGAAATTAATTTTATTTATGGTAAAAGCTGAACATTTTGCATGACATAGAAAAAATACATCGAAAAACTTTATAATTACCAAAATTGGAACTTATATTTATTCTTTATTTTTTAGACATTTCTTAAGAAACTTTTTTCAATTTATTTACTACTTGTATATTTTCTATAATTATACCGAAACACAAAATACTAAAAAAAATTCACATGACTAAAAAATATTGTGAGAATAATTTTGATTAAAAAAAATAACTTGCTTTTATTCTCTATTTTAAAGAAAATTTTCATAATTTTTTGGTACTTATTTACTACATTCAAATATTTTCTCAACTTAGGCAAACACACACAAAAAAAAAAACTTATGAAAAATATAATTTAAATTTATTTCTGATTTCTGGATATATTTTCATGTTTTTTTTATACATTATTATATATTTTGTAACCATTTCTTTGCATGATTTCACTAAAGGAAAAAAATGACACGGCGCTGTACCATGTCAGTATTCGTGTTGTGCCCATTAATGATATTGTGCGGCACCGGCATAGAACAACAAATTTAAATTCAAACCTAGACACTCTGTTTAATAAAATATGAGAGCCGGAATCTCTTATGTTTTTATTGGCAGCTATCATAAGCAGTTTAGTAGGGTCAAATAACCACCTTTTGTTTCATGTGCTAACTTCACTATTGGTTTTGTTTATACAGTGTGTGAAGATTCGAAATTTATTAAGTTATCCAAAATTAGTTAGTAATACCACGATTGTACATCGAATAAAGGTGCTCCACAATTAGTTGCACTGCTTTCCAATTATTGAGTACAAAACGAAATCAGCTAATAATTTGGTTGCACTTCTTTCTATCCTAATTTTTGTTCTCTTTTCTTTGAAAATGAGTTTTTGTTATCTCTTAATTAATGTGCTATACAGTTTTTGCTCAATTTCAATATGTTATCATAACCCTAAGATTGCTAATTCTTCTACAATGTGAACATCTAAAGTTTCTAAGTCACTTGACATATATATAAAATATAAATGAAAGCATTGACGTTCCTAACTTTTTCATTTATCTGACAGGTAGTTCAACATGATCAAAATGAAAGTGAGATTGAAGAATTTAAGGATATTGGGTTGCAACTAGTTGAAAAGTGTGATGGTTTGCCTCTTGCTATCAAAACCATAGGTGGTGTGCTTTGCACGAAGCGCAAAACCATAGTCGAATGGCAAACAGTTCTAAAAAGCAATATGTGGTCCATTGATGGGGTGCAAAGTATCCACCATGCATTTCATTTGAGCTACGAGGACCTTTCATCTCCTTTGAAGCAGTGCTTTATCTTTTGCTCCCTCTTTCCGGAAGATTTTGAGTTTGGTAAAACAGATTTAATCTATCAGTGGTTAGCAGAAGGATTTCTGCAAGATAAGGTAGATTTCTGGGAGTTGGGAAATGACTACTACACAGAGTTACTGGTACGAAATCTGTTGGAAGCCACTGAAAATTTCTATGATCAAGCACAATGCAAAATGCATGATCTTCTGTGGTCATTTGCCCGAGAATTAGGAAAAGATGAAAACTGTGTATTAAAGGAGGGACGAGTTTTAACCAAGCCTGAGGGTTCACTCAAAGTACGACGGTTATCTGTAGAAGGAAATGAGGTCAATACTGAATTAATTAAAAAAGAAAATGGGTTGAGAACATTATTGCTTCACGATAAACCTGAAATTGCACTCGATTATCTGTGTAAAGCCTTTTCAAACCTCCGCATCTTAGACCTCAGTCGCTCCAATTTCTCAAGCCTACCAGATTCTTTGTGTGACCTCGTGCATCTGAGATACTTGGATGTCAGACGTTCAAATATAAGAAATCTTCCAAGTTCCATTGGAAATCTCAAATATCTAGTATATTTGAGTCTTTTTGGGTGTGAAAGTTTGTCCGATGTCCCTAGTAGTATCATCAATCTACAAGAACTGAAATTTCTCCGTACTGATGGTTCAGGAGTCAGGGGAATCCCAACAGGCCTAAATAAACTAGACAAGCTCCTTATACTAGACGGATTCAAGCCAGACAAAAATAGCCTGGAAGGATTTAGTAGCCTAGACTGCATAGAAGCTCTGTCACAGCTAATTGCTCTCACTTTATACAGTTTAGAGAAAGTATCGGACAAGAGCATAGCAAAAATGGCAAACCTTCGAAATAAAGATAGTCTACATGACCTAAACTTTGTTTACGGAACATTGAGCCCGGAAGAACAACTTTCCCAAACTAATGAAAAGAAGATCTCAACTGAGGATGTTTTAAATGAGCTATGTCCTCCCCGTTCTCTAGAAACTCTTCGAATTGTAGATTACTTTGGCAGCCACCTTCCTAATTGGCTAAATTTGAGGGCAGACCTTCCAAACTTGAGATATATTTATATCGAAAATTGTGCATGCTTTGAGGAGATTACATCGTTAGGCCAACTTCCCAATTTGGATTATCTTCAAATAAAAGGTGCATATTCAGTTGTGAGTGTGGGAGAAGAGTTCTTGTGGGGAGGTATCCAAAACAGAGATATGATAACACAAGTTATCCTGCCAAGTCCGCATTTCCCAAATTGAGTAAACTAGGCTTTGTAGGGTTGCCCAATTGGAAAGAGTGGCAGTGGAATAAGGGACAGGTAGCCATGCCCAAGCTGAAAAAATTATATATTAGAGATTGTCCCCTGTTGAGATCTCTTCCGGAGGGTCTTCTACATCATGCTACTTCTTTGGAGAATCTAGAGATTTCTGATGCTAATAAGCTAATTACCATAGAGAATCTCCCATCAATCAAAGATATTTGTGTTTTTAGAAACCCAAACTTGGAGAGGATTTCAAATCTGCCCAGCATCTCAGTTATTCTAATTCAAGAATGCCCAAATCTAAAAGCTGTGGAGAACCTTAAAGCTTTACAATCGATGGGATTAGCTGATTTTAACATGGAAATCCTACCAGATTATTTGAGGATGACAATGCCACAGAAGTTAAGAATTTATTGTAGTGAGGAGTTGCTGGTGAAGATTGTAAGCCAAGGAGAAAGTGGTTCTGAGTGGAACAAATTCAAGCACATTCCTAAGGTGACTATCTACTCATCTGGAGAATCTTTCTATGGTACTTACCAGAAGACACCATTCAGTTTCACCACCAATGTAAGCACAAGGCAGTTGACTCACTTCAGAGATCTGAGATGATGCCACAGCAAGAGTAGAAGCTTTCTCTTGCCATTACTCATTTTGTTCAGGTAGTCTAACTAGCTTTATATTAATTATCATATAATTTTTTTCAAAAATGATTCATAGTCTACTAGCTATCACATAAAGTATAGAATTTACAATTTGGATTGGTCCGCTATATCAGT